>CM070511.1:62457912-62768927 GCA_036346375.1 Guadua angustifolia
GACCCGCGTCCCAGTACTCAGCCCCCTCGCGCGCGCACGGCCGCGACCTCTTCCGCACCGCCCTCCCCTTGCCCACCAAATTCCCCCAAACCCACACACCTCACGAGTCACGACTCGCTTGACGGCTTCACGCTTCCGTCCCCGTCCGGCACCAACCCAGCGCAGCGCTGCGCCTTCCCTACCCTTTCCACTGACCGGCCGATTGATAGCCCACCTCACCTCCGCACCCGCAGTTTCGTGCACCGCACTTCATCCACCTACCTCTCTCCCCTTCACCTCCCCACCTCAACCCCCCTCAGAAAACTATCCACCCTTCTCACCTCCCGACGATTACGACCGATTCAACTCAACCCCAAGGGGGGCAGCGGCGGCGACCAGATCCGGCCGCCGCGATGATGAAGTCGCTGCTGCCGCAGAGCCAGCTGCGGCGCTCGGCGGCGGCCGCGTCGGCGGCGCGGTCCTCGGGGGCGGCGCGGCCTCCGGCGGCGGCGACGGGGCGGCGTCCGACGGCGGCGCGGGCGGGCGGGCCCCCGCTGCGTCCACGTTCTGGTTCCTCCTCCACGCGCTCTGCTGCCTCATCTCGCTCTTCCTCGGCTTCCGCTTCTCCCGGCTCCTCTTCGTCCTGCTTTTCTCCACCACCGCGCTCTACTCCTCCACCTCCTCATCATCCGCCGTCCTCCGCGCCACCACCACAACCACTACGACGACGACCACCACCACCACCACCACCAATACCTTCACCCTGTCCTTCTCCGCCGCCTCCAACCCTCCCCCCTCCTCGGCGAACCACTCCACCCTGGGCGCGGCGGTTGCGGCAGCGACGGGGACTTCCGGGCACGCGCAGAGCCACGTGGTGGTGGGGCGGCACGGGATACGGATCCGGCCGTGGCCGCACCCGGACCCGGTGGAGGTGATGCGGGCGCACCGGATCATGGAGCGCGTGCAGGAGGAGCAGCGCCGCTGGTACGGCGTCAAGGAGCAGCGCCAGATTCTGGTCGTGACGCCGACCTACTCCCGCGCTTTCCAGGCGCTCCACCTCACCGGTCTCCTCCACTCCCTCCGCAACGTGCCCTATCCTCTCACCTGGATAGTCGTCGAGGCGGGCGGCGTCACCAACGCCACCGCGTCCATCCTTGCACGCTCCACCCTCACCTTCGTCCACATCCCCTTCCCGGACCGCATGCCCCGCGACTGGGCCGACCGCCACGCCACTGAGAACCGGATGCGCCTCCACGCCCTACGGTATTTATACTTTGCTAGTCCCTCATAGGCAGCAGTGTTCTTTCTTGAATCCCTTGTATAGTAGAAAATAGTGAGTGTGGCCACTAATGAAGGATCGGTTTGCTTGTGTAGCGTGATCCGGGAGAGGAAGATGGATGGTGTAGTTGTTTTTGCGGATGACAGCAACGTGCACAGCATGGAGTTGTTCGACGAGGTGCAGAAGGTCCAGTGGATGGGTGCGGTGTCTGTGGGTATCCTTGCGCATACCGGAACGGCAGACCAGCCACGCCTTAGTGAAGAGGACAAGCAGAATATGCCTCTTCCAGTCCAGGGACCTGCCTGCAACTCTTCGGGGCAGCTGGCTGGATGGCACACATTTAACTCATTGCCATTTGCTGGAAAGACCGCCACGTTGGTTGGCGATGCTGCGCCGGTGCTACCGAGGGGTTTGGAGTGGGCTGGTTTTGTGTTGAACTCGAGGATGCTATGGAAGGAGGCAGATGGCAAGCCTGATTGGGCGAAGGACCTTGATGCTGTGGGTGAGAATGGGGAGGAGATTGAGAACCCCCTAACTCTGTTGAATGATCCATCCTTTGTTGAGCCGTTGGGGAACTGCGGGAAGAAGGTCCTTCTGTGGTGGCTCCGTGTTGAAGCCCGGGCTGACAGCAAGTTTCCACAGGGGTGAGATTTGTTTTAGATCTTTTCATTACGTTTTCGCACCATTTTAATTGCCCTGATATGTAATTGAAAAGATTATAATGTATTGTAGGCCTTTGTCTAATAATACATTAAACATCTCATGAAACCACGGTGTTAAGTAAAGAGAATCAATTCTGTTAGTTAGGCCTGACCAGACTTTCTAGTTAGGTACCCGGCCTCAGCATTTTAAGGGGGACAATACAAAAATTGGGCCTAAGCCAACTATAAACTATTTAGTTGTTACTCAGCAACTGCAACTTCATTACATATTGAATCTAGCAAGGGTACTGTCGCATTAAATATGGCTGCGTAGAGCTGAATGTGGTGCCAGATCTCATTTTGTGTGAATTTTTCATTAAAATCCCTTAAGAACTCAAGTAAAATAGTTCATATTGTCCAGTCTCTTAGCCAGTCCAGTTGAAGAGTTCCATCCCGGCCTAGAATTTCTAGTGTGTTCTAGTTCTGGTAAGTGGTAATCAACGGGATTGGGAGCTCTGTACACCTATGATATTTCATATATGTCCATGGCTTCCTTTTTATACTAGTTTCTAAAAATATTGCATTTAATTCTGGGTTGTGAAAGGAAATTGATTTTGATATGCGCTCCAAATACACTTCTATAATCTGTCCACAGGCTATCTCGGTTTTGGTTTTTCCAAATAGAACAGAAACTGTTTTTCTTTACTTGAATGTCTCTCTGTTGCATTTACTGCTGTACTACTATAATTTTGCATTTACATTTTAGTGGAAGCGCCGAAGTGTATATCTAGGTCGCACTGACAGTTCTGCCAAGTAGCGTGTGCATGTTATAGCCAGTGTAGGATTCGGTATGTAATAACTGTCGGTCTGTTCTATGAAAAGATTGACGTCCTCCACTGAAATGGTGCCACATGGCAATGGTATGACAGAGAAGTTTCGATATATCATTATCAACAGAAGCTTTGAAATTTTTGACCTGATGATTTGCATGTTACCTAAGCATTAGAGCCAATTGCATCGTTGATGACCGGGTCCTCAAGTCACTTGAAAAACAAAAAGATTGGGTCCTCATATGAAAGTTTTGTCTAAAATCGTGTACCATAGGGAGCTTCCCACTGAGAAACATGAGCCAAAAACCGTTGATTTTACTGAAACCAACAAAAAGTCAAACATAAGGTTCTGCGAACCTAGCAACTGTGATTATCAGACTATTCTACTGTTTGCTCATATTTATCCACTTATCTTCTATTCTTAAGCACATTGAGCTTTTCCTTTCTAGCTACAACTGAATTTGTTCTTCTGCAGGTGGGTAATCGAGCCACCTTTGGAAGTTGTCGTTCCCGCCAAGCGCACCCCATGGCCTGAAACCACCGTGGAGCTTTCCTCCGAGTTGTCAGACACCAAGCAAGACGCGGAGGATAGGCGGTTGTCAAGAACCAACAGATCATCTCGGTCCCGAAGCACCACGAAACGGAAGGGTGACCTTCACGGGCAAGAGAACTGAGGCAGAAATAAACAGACCTTGTAATGTATATCTTTCATCCGCGCAAACTACACTGGGAAGCGTATCCAGTTGATCTAGTGGGTATTGTGTTTATTTTTTTTCCTGATGTTTAGCTCCTGCGGCAAGGATATGTCTTCCGTAGAAGGCTGTTTTTTATTCGTAGTTGTATTTGTTGTGTTGTAATATACACTGCAATCGGCGTCAAAGGAAATGGTTACTGAATTCTGGATGTCATATATGGTTCGTGAAATAACATTTCACGCTCTTACATGCTACTCTAGACTCTAGTATGATAAGGAGGTGTCTGCACTTTGGAATCCCGTTTTGGAAGGCGTTCTAACGAGTACTTATTTTTTATTACAAGGAAGACACGATGGTAGCACCATGCACACACAAGTAAACACACCTCTTTTAACGTATGTTTAGGAAGACAACGATTGGAGATATACTGATAGCCTCGTAAAATTACTACTGAGCGTACTCGCATGTACATCAGGACGAACACTAGAATTTGATTCGTAATAGATGGAGTAGTACATTCACAACTCTACTGCTCTACCAGAAGAGAATATCATTGAGGACCTATTTGCAATATCGAAATTTCGTAAGATCGAGTGTAATTCTCGTAGGACTAAAACGAAATTCTCGTGTTGCATATGGTGTAAAATTCCTACATGCAAGTACAGTTTTCTGGTCAATTGGCTCGGTGGTGTAAGTGCTAGATGGAAAAGGATCCTATACAGTCGTCACGAGAATTGCAGCTTAATCAGTTTCTAGATGTTAGAATCGTTTCATCGAGGGAACAGATAGTATATGGTATCCTAAAAGTGCTTGCTACAGTAGCAAAATCAGTATATCATTTTAGAACAGAATTCTCAAAACATATTGATCGTCATTTTTTTTATCTAACAATCTATATACAATGCTAAAGTTGTGATTGTAATGGTAATTGCATTGCATCTCAATTCGTACTAGATGTGTAAATGATTTCTTTTCGCAATTCACAAGTCGACCGCCCTGCATATGGTGGTACAAATCACGCAGTGGGCTAGCCAGCTAGCTATATGGGCAAACAGGAGGACAGTGTGTCAGGAGATGGTTGCTTTTTTAGCCTCTTTGGTCTTTTTTTTTAGTTTTAGTTTTTTTTTTTGCAAATGTGGTCTTTATAAGTGGAATTGCAGGTGCAGCATCTTCCTTGGGGGTTCCCACCCGTGGCAGAGAATAGATATCGTCTTTTGTAGTAAGAAAGAGAGTTAAATCTGTAATTATATTTGTAAGATGGTTAAATTTGAAAAAAATAAGGGTTAGAAAAGTGATGTGTTGGCCAACGCTTTCCACGAGTTGCCCTTGAGCCGTTGTGCGCAGGGGGACAATGTGTGAAGTGTCCTTTCTGTCTTAAATCGCCCGGTCCTTTTTGTTTGGTAGGCACAACTTTTGACATGCATGCCCCTCCATTGGGGAGCTTCGCCCTTTTCTCATTTGGCCTGATTTTAATGTTCAAAAGAAATTATAGCATAGCCTCTTTTTTACGCCAGAATCAGCTACAGTACCTTCTACGATTCTATACTTTAGTAGGTTTATTTGCAGCTGATGGGACATATCACATGTAAGGCCTATTGTGTTGATTTCTAGATTGTTTAAAAATAAGCTCAGCGATAGTTTTTATTTTATGTATAAATTTATTTATGATTGTATGAAAGTTTTATAAGAAGCTTCTTGATAATCCAGAACTTGGATTTCTAGGGAATTAAAAACTATCATTTATCTGATTCTTTGAGAATCCAAAATCTACATAATCAGAACGTATCCTTGTAAGTTCAACCTTCATTAGTTATGGTTTTGGTGTTAATGACAAATCTAATATTGCGATTATCCATCTAATGCGATAGTGTTATTAATGACAATCTTATATCGAGACTAACATGTTTGTTTAGAATATCTTTGTTTAGTCTCATCGCATTGAAAAATGGAAAACCCGAGGTATGTATGCATATTCATTATAGTATTAATTACATACTTTGGATTCAAGTTAAAGTATGAATGTCCCGTTACATTTACCACAAAATGTGCATCATGTTTCCCAATCCATATATTACATGGATGCACATATTTAGGGGGAGTTTGTAGTTTAACTTGAAAGTCTCTTTGTATTGATCAATTCGTTATTGACACATATAAGGATCAAGACAAAGAAACTAAATCCTTGAGTATATGTTTGAATTGCCTAGTTATAAGTATACTCGTGGAAATATAGGATATGCTCCAATACAATCAAATTGAATATGTGCATATTATATCCAAGTCAATCATACTTATGCACATATACATGTGGGGTGTATTCTATAGTTGATGATTTAGAGTAATGATCATTTCCATATAGTTTACATATAATGGATCATTACTTTTCATCAACATGAGTATATGAAAACTTGTGTAGTTAATATATACTCATATCAATTTAAATGATAATTTAAATTGAGTTCATTTGTCTTGTTAATCATTAAAGAACACTTCATCATGTGTTGATGGTGTTTTGTGATTAATTGAGGACAAATGAATAGTTCTTAAGTATAATAAAGCATGAGTTGCATTATTGTACTTAAGACACAATTAAATCATTTCAATTGATTTAGGTTGTGCTCAATTGATCTAAAGGCATCCATTATGTGTTAATGGAGTGCCAGAGATAATTGAGACAGCCATGCATCTTGGACTAACTATTTTATGAGTTGTGATTGAGTTAGGTCCAAAGATGGATGAGATGATGAAAACGGGACAAGGACGGCATCATGAGTTGATGGGCGTCAAGAGTGGATCCCGAAGAGGAGTCGAGTAGAGATCCGGGGAGTATCAGCGATGATCATAAAGACCCCAAAGGGATTGCTTGATGCGGCAAAAGGTATAATTAGATAGGCTAAGGACTTTGTAGTCTTTGAGTCTAAGATTTTTATCGCCGTGCTATTAAGAGGGGTCGTTCCCTAGCTTGAGCTTCATCATGTGTTGGTGATCTCATTCCGCGTTCACTCGAGCTCAAACCATTTGGATTTGGTTTTTGCATGAGGGTTAACCATTTGGCATGTGTTGCGAATGGGTTAAACTTATGCTTGGTTGTATTTGGTTTTCGCATTATGCTTTGATTTGCATGTGTTGCAAATAGGATAAGCTAGTGCGTTGGCTTTTTGCGTGAAGTTCACTTTTGCATGTGTTGCATTAGTTGGCGCTTCATGTTTTGGTTATAAAACAATCTTTCTAAAACCGTGTGGTTGCTTGGAGCTAAGTTTTGCATGTGTTGCAAAAGGAGAGAGCTCATGCATGATTTGGTGTTTATGTGTTTGTATGGAGCTAGAGGCTCGCATGTGTTGCGAGTAAAGAGCTCATACGATTGAAATGGTTTTGGTTTGAAGTTTGGTTTCGTGTTGCATTGAACTAGACAATTGCATGTGTTGCAATTAGAGAGTTCATGCATCTTGATTTGATGTTGCTTGGAGCTAGACTTTTGCATGAGTTGCAAAGAGTAGTGCTCAAGCATGAAATGTGTTTATTGTGTTATTTGCAAGTTCGTTGTGAGAATAAACTGAGGTTTATGAGTCCGAATTCGAGAGCATGTGAGTGGGGCTTGCAACGGTGTTGGCAAGTTGACCGGGTCTTGTGTTGACCTTCACATGGCTAGGGGATTAATCTCATAAACTCGAGTTTGATTTATATCGTTTTGCAAATAGTTCTTGAGTTGATTGCGAAATGTGTTTTTGCAATTTGGTTGAAATTCTTTGAGCATGAGCTATGTTGGTGCAAATGTGTTTTGCGTGTGTATGATCATGTGTTGATCATCTTTGTGGCTCAAAGAACAAGTTTGGTTTTTGGAGAAATGGATTTGGAGGTTGAAATCTGGATTTTCTCCTGTGGTAACACTATCAAGCATGTCAGGGGGTAGTACTGTTCGGCGTACTACCGCCATTGGTTGGCGATAGGTATTTTCCGAAGGTTGTATTGTTGTTTTGTGTTGGCGGTACTACTCTAAGCTTGAAGGCGGTAGTACCGCAAGTCTTGATACTACCGGAAATTGCCGCCGGTAGCTATTTTACAGTGCGCGTGTTTTGCTGGCTCGGTGAGGCCGGCACTACCGCTCGGTGGGAGCGGTAGTACCGCAAAGTCGGTACTACCGCGCCTCAGAGGGCGGTAGTACCGGATATATGGCCGTTGCCGACCGTTGGAGGTCGGGGCCGGTACTACCGGCCCTTAGAGGGCGGTAGTACCGCATTTCGCTGATTTTGCCCGTTTCGCCCCCAAACGGCTAGTTTTCTTGGTGGGGGCTATATATACCCCCCTTGGGGGGCTTGGGCAGTAGGTTGGCTGTGTGTGGGAGTCATTTGCATGTGTTGCTCTTCTCCCTTTGCTTCTTGAGCTTAAGAGTGAGATTAATTGCATGTGTTGCAATTAGGAAGTGATTTGAAATCCTCTTGTGCATGTGTTGCACTTGAGTGAGGCCTTGTGCATGTGTTGCACTTGGTGATCACCGAGGAGCGCATTTGTTGTGCCCGGTGAGGTTCAAGCGAAGGAGCGGCTTATTACTCTTGGAGGTTGCCGACTCCTAGACGGCGTGGCGTCGTCTTGTGGAGCTCTCAAGGTTGTGAGAAGCCCGGCGAAGTTTGTGAAGGTTCGGGTTGAGCCTACGGCATAGCGTGAAAAACCACGACTAGTGGAAAGAGGCGGTGCTCGGCGGAGCCGGTCCAAGTGTGGGCTAGCCTCAACATGGACTAGGGGAGACCGGCAAGTCTCCGAACACCACGGAAAAATATCGGTTGTCTCTTTTACTTTCAAGTATTTACATTTATTGTATATTGTCCAATTGCTTGATTGTAATTAGAATTGCTTAGTGTTAATTGATTGATCAATTTAGCAATTCTAGTTTAGAGACATAATTTAGTTAGTGCACTAGTGAGCCTAGTTGATTTAGGCTTTAATTGTCAAAACCTATTTATCGCTTCCGCATATATATTTGATTAGGTTTTGACATAGGGGTTGATTAGAGCGAATTGTTTAGTGAGCGATCGAATTTCTTAAAACGCCTATTCACCCCCCTCTAGGCGCATCCTCGACCCTACAAGTGGTATCAGAGCCACGGTCACTCTCATTTTAGGCTTAACCGTCTAGAGAGTAAAAAGGATGGCGCCTAGCGGTCTAGTGCACTCTCACGATCCACTCATGCTAAATGAATCAAATTATGCTCAATAGAAATTATTCATGATTGATTATTTTAAATCCATGAGCCCACAAATATGGTGGATCGTAGATGTCGGCATTTCTTCTCAAATTAATGATATGGCTCCAACTAAAGGAGAGGAGAAATGTCTACATCTCGACGCTCAAGCTACTAATATTTTATTTAGCGTTGTGAGCGTAGATATATTTAATCTCATTTGCAATCTCAAGAGCGCTCATGCTATGTGGATCAAGCTTCAAGAATTATTTGAATCATCCACATCAACAAGTGAGGATTGCATTGAGGAAATGTCGGTTGACGATTCTTCAACCTCTTCATCAAGTGAAGAACCAAGCATTACCATCAACCTCAACCTCGCCTCAAGCGACAGCGAATCTTCACTTGTATCAAAAATTCGTTGCTTCATGGCAAAAGGTATAAATGAGGTATGTGATGACGAAGAGCCCTCATATGATGATCTAATGGATATGTTAGAGGAGCTAAATAATTATCTTGGGAAGGAGAAAACTAAATATAAGATTCTAAAGCTTGAACATGAATCACTTCAAAGTGATTATAATATGCTTAAAGAAAATCATGAATCCCTCCTTCTTAAAGAAATTTATAAGGCTAAGGTGGATATAGGAATATCATGTGATTTAATAGATGAAATGCCATGCTTAAATGTTAATTATAATATTTCATCAAAAATTGATATGTCCACCTCTAGCGATGATTTACCTTGTAGCTCAAATTCAATTGCTAGTACTTCCTCTATGCATGTTGAGACTAACCTTGTAGAGGAAAACAATGAGCTCAAGGCTCAAGTCATTAAGTTGGAAAATGACTTGAAGAGGTGCGTTAAAGGAAAAGCCCTCCTCGACGAAATCTTGAGCAAGCCAAGGGCGCCTCAAGACAAGCGAGGACTCGGGTACAACTCCAAGAGGGAGAATAGCAAGACAAGACACAACGCACGTCACTCGAAGATCGTCAAGTGTTTTACTTGCAACAAGAAGGGCCACCTCGCCTTCGTGTGCCCTAATAAAGTGGAGATCAAGCCACAACCAACAATGAGGCAATCCGGCAAGGAGCAAGTCAAATCGGTCAAGAGAGGGCCAAATAGCGTGACGTGCTTCAATTGCCGGGAAAAGGGGCACTTCGGTAAGGATTGTCCCAAAGGTATCACTCCTAAACCTACTCTTGTTAATGACAATTATTTGCTTAGGAAGGACAAGAATGGCAATGTGTTTGCCAAGCTTGTCAAGTCCCCTATGCCGGCTCAAAATGATATTCATATGCATAGGAAGAGTAAATCTAGAAATGGATTTGCTAAATTTGTTAGCACTCCTAAGCCCACTCAATATAATTCAAACATACTGCTTAGGAAAAATAACAATAGTAAAACATTTGCTAGATTTGCTAGATCCTCTAAGCCATTTCATAATGCCAATAATCATATGCTTAGAAAGGATCAAACTAGAAATAGTTTTGCAAAGTATCATTGCCCTCCTAAGCCAATTCATAAAAATGTCAATTATTTGCCTAGGAGGAATAATTATTGCAATTCTATTCCTAGTCATGTTAGTCAATTCAATAATGTTAAAATTAGGACCATTTGGGTTCCAAAATCCATTGTGACTAACATTGTCGGACCCAACAAGGATTGGGTACCAAAGACCGCCTAAAAGAATTTTAGGCAATAAAGAGATGGATTGGACGCTTGCACATCAAGAGGAGAAGGATTACATTTATCTACAAGTGGTGTCAAGCATGAAGATAATCAAGTCCATCATGAGCCAATGCCATCTCGGGTAACAAGTATTTAAATTGATTATTATTTAAACATATAGCCTTGTGTAGGTTATAATGCAATATTAATGAATATCAATTTAGATTACTTATTATGGCCACTTGCTCTCGCCTCTTATCTATTCTCTTAATTGCAAATCTTGAGCAAGTTTAGAGGTGGCACATTTAGGGGGAGTGTTAATTCATATTCATGTGTATCACATCCCTACGTGTGCCCATATTAATATAAGTGCATATATATTTTCAAAATCAAGCCATTTAGCCAAAACTCAAAATTTGTATACTCTATTACTAATCTTGTGAAAAACTAGTTTAAAATGTATACAAATATTTTTGAAATGTTTCTCAAAGGTTTTGGCTTCACAAAGTCTATTTTAAAAGGAAAATAAGTTTTAACGTCAAAAACTAGTTACTAGTATCTTGATTTTGATTTAAACTTATAATTTTCATAGAAATAAAAGTAAAAGGATTTTGAAAATAACTCCAAAACAAAAATCCTAGAGTTGGTCAATCTTAACAATTTTCGTGTTCAAAAGATTTTCAAAAGACCAACTTGTCAAAAGATATTTGATTTTGAAACTCGCCGAAAAACTATACTTGACCCATAACGGTCATATCATTGCACTTAGTGAGTTTCACCATTTGAATCGGATCTTGTGCCATATCTAGATTCAAAATGGTATTTTAGACTCATACACAAAATTCAAATCCATATATCTTACCCCTTGCTTTATTTGAAGTTTTGTGTTTATTGGATTTGATTTTGCTTCTTCCAAATGGACTATTTAGATCAAAAGTCAAAATTGTATTTAAAAAGCCCAAATTTGCGAAAAGCTTTGTAAAATTATTCTATTATGTATTCCAAAGATTTTATAATTTTTCAAAATGAAAATTCTATGTTAAAATCTAATTTGGCTCAAAAACGATTTGATTTGAACCAAAATGGCCTATTTAGGCATATAGCTCAAATGTTGGCATTCAAGTTGGATTTCATTCTAAATCTTGGCTAGAAACATTCTTGATACACCAATCTAAGCCATGAAAATCAAAATTGCATGAAATCAAAATTGAATTGCATTTTGAGGCTTTTTGTGAAAATCAATTTCCTTTTATGCCTCAAAGCGCAAATTGCCATAACTTTTAAAATAAAATTGATTTTGAGAAAATTCTTTTTGCAAAACCTTCTAATTAGTCCAAAGTTCATATCTGCAAAGTTTCAAATCAATTGGACTTCATTTGAATCCTATTTGGCAAAAATTTGCAAAAATCCGAAACTGCAGTCTGTCAGGAAGCGGTAGTACCGCCCACAGGGTGCGGTAGTACCGGGTTTGCGGTACTACCGGCCCTGGTAGGCGGTAGTACCGGCCCTGGCAGAATTGGTTCTGTTTTTTCAGAATTTTCTCGAAGTTTGCTTTTGGGATTTCTTTTGATTGATACTTCCTTTTTCAAAAATTCTTCTTGGAAAAGTTTCTTATGATCCCAAAATTCATTTTGTGCAAATTTCAAAAGTTTCTTGATTTATTTGAAGGGATTTTCAAGTGGTATCAGTTTAAGAGCATTTAAATGACTTAAAGAGTGATTTTCACTTGATCTCTTGAAAAGACAAAACTTGTGCAATTCAAATGCAAATAACTCCATAATTCACCTGTTGAATATCTCAGGGAGTCTATTTATATCAAGTTTTGGGCACTTAAATGCTTCCAAGTGAACTCATGTCTTTGTTTTGCTCGATCTTGAATCTTTGTGCTTTCATTGATCTATCTTGAGTTTTTCAGTTTTTGATACCCGTAAGTATATTGCTCTGAGAATATTGCTCTGATACCCATCGATATTATCGATAATTCTTTCAAGTGGTATCAAATCCTTGTGATTTGATCCTAAGTGGTATCAATTGAGCATTTATTCATTCCATATGCTTACAAAGTGGTATCTTTGAGTTTCTCATTTCTCCAAGTGGTATCATGGTTATTATTGATCTTCTCTCATGTGATATCCTTGATTATGTGGAATTCTTTTTAAGTGATATCTGAAAGGACCGATATGTCGCCTAGAGGGGGGGTGAATAGGCGTAATTAAAATTTGCAATTAAATAAAATCACCCGAGGAACAAAATCCGATTGTCGGATTAATTGTCCGGATAGTCCGGAGTTAATGTCCTGATAGTCCGGATTAAATGTCCTGAGTGTCCTGGACAAGTGACCTCGAAATGATAATTTTAAATCCTTGCAAATTTGCAACAATCTAGCTGAATACAAATGTTCTAAATAATCTCGGTACCTTAGAAAATACGAGATCTAGAGCCAAACACAATGAGTAAGTAGATCGGGGCTCCAAAAGACTTAAGAACCACAAACCCTAGCTCAAGCAAATGAAGAACACAAAGACAATGATTTTTACCGAAGTTCGGATTCTTGAAGGAATCCTCGTCTCCGTTGAGGAGGCACAAAGCCCGGTCCCTCTTGACCTCTTTCCTCCGGTGTTGCACAAAGCACTCATGGTTCTTCACTTCTTGCCTCTTTCCTTTCGGAGGCAAGGCTTGCCTTCTAAAACGAGGGGCTCTCCACACGAAGTCTTGGAGGCTCCCGGTGACTCCTTGCCGTCTAGGAGCCCTTCAAACTCCAAGAGTAACAAATACGCCGCTAAATCAACTTGGAGGATGAACTTGTGCTCAAGAATCAACAAAGCAAGCTCAAAGCACTTGAATCCCCTTCTTTCTCCCCAAAAATGCAAATCAAATCGAAGATTTTAGTGGGAGAAAGAAGCTAGGGCTTGAGAGAGTGTGAGAGAGAGCCTTTTGATTTGAATGCTGCAATGAATGAGAGTTGTAACGGTTAGATTTAGAATGAGGGCTTAAATAGCCCCCCAAAAATCCAACCGATTCTGAAGCGTTCAAGACAAATCCGGATGTCCGGACTTTATCTTCGGATACTCGGACAATTTCCCGAGTGTCGGACTAAATGTCGGATACTCGGACTTACGAAGAAAGAACAACCGAGGACCCTAGCTCGAGTATCCGGATTTAATCCCCGGATACTCCGGACATTTTACCCGGAGTGTCCGGACTAATTGTCCGGATACTCCGGACTGACCTCCTCGGCCAGGAGTATCCCTTTAAAAGAAATGCATGATTTTGAAATGCTTTTGAGATGCAATTTTCATCCTATGAGCACAAGCATATCCTAAAAGCGATTTTCCGTCGTATCCCCCTTAATAGTACGGCTATCCTTAGACTCAATAAAATAAAAGAAATATAATCGAAGTCTTGATGCCGCCTTTTCAAATTTTGAATATAGTGGGGATCTCAAATCGCCATTCCAACAAAGATATCTTCTTGATCACTGCATAGAATCTCACATGCATCGTTAGTATACTCTATTGTGTTGCCATAAATCACCAAAACTCTTTGAGGGGCCTAGATGCACTTTCAATCTCCCCCTTTTTGGTGAATTGATGACAACACAATTTGATTTAGATAAAATTTGAAATGAGATAGTATTTGGAAGACCAAATACACGGGGAAGCTCCCCCTAAATGTGTGCATTGAAGTAATTTGAGTGAAAAATCAAATGCACATATTTACGGGAAAGTTTTGCGAGAGCTCCCCCTAAGATTCTTGCTTTAAGAGAATATGACATGATATATATAGCAGATAATTTGCGCAAAGTAGATATGACATGATATCACACAAGTCCATAGCGAGAAGGAACTAGATAAAGATAATGAGCAAATAGTTCGACATCAAAACTAGTTCATGATCACAACCACAACCAAAAACACAGGTTCAACTAAGCAACAACGAAGATTAAAACAAAGTAAACTATATCAAGCACGCTCAAACGATAAATCAAATAAACTCTAGCTCTCTCCCCCTTTGGCATCAAGACACCAAAAGGAAGAGTCATCGCAAAGAACTACTAAATGCGTTCTTGGGACGGCTCGTAGTCCTCCTCCTCGCTATCGTCGCCGCTGCCACTGACGCTGACCTGAGGTGCATGAGGTGGTAGATCGAAGAGCTGCCGGGTAGCGGAATCCACTGCAGAAACATGAGTTGACTCCTCAGACTCGCTACTGGCTGGAAGATCCTCACCCTGCTGGCGGCGGTAGGCGCGGAACTCTCGGCGGTGCTCACGCAGCTCACGACGGGTCTCCTTTACTTGCTCAGACACATCTTGACATAAACAGAATAGGCACTTGAGCATTCTCTTGATGGTGTCGCGGCTAGTGCGAGGAGAACCTTCTCCCGTGGGAGAAACTGGAGCTGGAGGAGCTGGAGGAGGCGCTCTGCGGCCTGGAGCTGGTGGAGGAGCAGACGGAGCAAAAGACCGAGTGACAGGAGGACGACCCCTGGGACGCTTGTCCACAGGAGCTGCAGGAACTGACTGAGGACGGACCTTGTAAGCCACATGCTCCACATCCTTCACGAAGTCAAGCCCCGTGACGTGCTCAATCACAGCCATTATGAATGGCGCATATCCACAGCTGCTGGAGTTGCTCATTGAGTTGTAGCGGATGGACTCCCAGATGAAATCAACCACGTCAAATCCATGAGTGCGCTCAACCAAGTGAAATAGCAAATTTCTCACATAAGAACTGATGGCTGACGCATCTCCCTCCTTGGGCCAAAGAGTGACCCGAAGCAACCGAAGAAGAACAGCTGGCACTGGCTTCAGACCCTTGATAGTGCCCATCACAACATGCTGAGATGAATCATATAAATCTCCAAGCTGCTCAGGAGCCATGACCTTCTTATCATGCAGCTTGGCATCCCCATTCACGATCTCACCGCAATATTCTGGCAAATGTCCTCTTGGTCACCACATACCACAGCTTGTCGGTCATCCACCAAATAGCGTCATCCTTTTTATCAAAGAAAAGAGTGGCATAAAATTGCATGATTACCTCATCGTTCCATGAATGCATGAAACTCATAATGTCCTTTACTTTATGCCGCTCACAAATCTCGATGACCTCGTCGAAGACGGGATTCTGAGCCTCAGACATATACAACCAATCAATCCTCTTCATCTTCATTACCGGATGCTCCATAGGCAGAAGAACTGTCTCATAAAAATCGGAGTGGAACCTGTTCCAGAACCGCTTGTCGACATACTGGTCTTGGTGGAACTCGAGCGGATCTTTGTTCCTCTGCGCAACTATGATCTTCCCCTTACCAGGCCCCACACGATAATCAACCACACGAAGTGGCATCATCTGGCCTGGATATCTCCACTGGGGCTGAAGCTTCTCAAGGGGACCAATCGCCAACCTTGACTCTTGATATTGCTTCTTTTTCTGCTCCCGACGCCTAGCATGCGCATCTGCAGGATGCTCTTCGGCAGGAACTTCCGCGGGATTACTCTGAGCGGGAGCAGGAGACGGAGCAGCGGGAGGAGCGGTGAGGAGGTTTGCACGGCCTTGAGGAATCTTCTTCACCCGCCTTCTCTTCTTTGGAGCGCCGGGGGAGAGGAGGAGGCGACTCAATTGGGCGCTTCTTGGCACTGAACCTCCTTGGGAAGAAGACATCTAAGAGGGAACAACGATAGGAGTGAAAAAGAGTTGCACTAAAGTAGATTTCACAATTTAAGATTTTGGGCCGAGAGGTACAGCTCGGATACTCCGGACATTTTGTCCGGACAGTCCGGACAATTTCTCCGGAGACTCCGGGAATTTAGTCCGGAGTGTCCGGGGTTTTGTCCGGATACTCCGGAGAAAATATCCGGAGACTCCGGGTTTAACAGATTCAAACCCAAAACCCTAAATTGCAAACAATGAGGAATTTCTAAGAGCACATTTCAGGAGATTGACAAGGTGGCGAATGTACTCTAACGTAGGAACCCTAACCCTAGGAATTTCAAGGAATCAAAGAGAGTTAGGGCAAAACGAAGTCATACCGCAATGATGAGCAATGAAGCGAAGGAACACCGAGAGGAGATCCTCCCCCCCAACCTTCGAGGACACTCCGGAGGCTCCGGAGGGTGAGAAACACGCCAGAGATGGAGGAGAACCGGAGGGCGGCGGCTAGGGCGAAATTTTTGAAGAGATGCGGTTGAAACAAATGAGAGGAAAGAGAGAAAAGGTGCCCCCGCACGGGCTTAAATAGCCACAGCCCACTCAATCCGGACACTCCGGACATTTTGTTCGGAGACTCCGGACAATTTGTCCGGATACTCCGGACAATTAGTCCGGACTGTCCGGGCTGACAGCTCGGGATCCAAAGGGGAATTTCAAGGAATTGAAAGGGATGATTGACTTGAAGCATTGAGGAGAGTAGTCCTAAGATGTCCTTTGCACAATGTGACCAGCGAACACAAAATCAAGCAATCCATAGTCACATGTCATTGGGCACGATCCGAAGATCAAATATTTCAACAAACACAAAAAGATTAGAGAAAAGAAACAAAAAGACTTTTCTAAAGGAATTTGCAAACATCAATCAAGGCGTGCACTTATCAAGCCAAATTAGAGAATCAAGAATATTTAGCCCACTCCTCAATTCGCAAAATCTCTTCTCATCAAGTGGCTTGGTAAAGATATCGGCTAATTGGTCATTAGTGCTCACATGTTGAATATCGATATCGCCTTTAGTGGAATGATCTCTTAGGAAATGGTGGCGAATATCGATATGCTTAGTACGGGAGTGTTGGACGGGGTTGTTGGCAATTTTTATGGCGCTCTCATTGTCACACAAAAGTGGCACATGGTTATAGGTTAGGCCATAATCATTTAGGGTTTGTCTCATCCAAAGCAATTGCGCACAACAACTCCCGGCGGCTATATATTCGGCTTCGGCTGTGGATAGGGTTACTGAATTTTGCTTCTTAGAGGACCATGACACAAGGGATCTACCTAAGAATTGACAAGTCCCCGAAGTACTCTTCCTATCCACCTTACATCCGGCATAATCCGCATCGGAATAGCCGACTAACTCAAATGATGAACCTTTAGGATACCAAAGTCCGAAATGAGGGGTGTGCACTAAATACCTCAAGATTCTCTTTACGGCCACCATGTGGCACTCTTTTGGAGCGGCTTGAAAACGTGCACACATGCACACACTAAGCATGATATCGGGCCTAGATGCACAAAGATAAAGTAAGGAGCCGATCATCGAACGATATACCTTTTGGATGACCGGTTTACCTTCCTTGTCGAGGTCTAGATGCCCGTTAGCTTGCATCGGCGTCTTGATTGGCTTGGCGTTTTCCATGCCGAACTTCTTGAGCATGTCCTTGATGTACTTTGTTTGGCATATAAAAGTTCCTTCCTTTAATTGTTTGATTTGAAATCCGAGGAAGAACTTTAACTCGCCCATCATGGACATCTCGAATCTTTTAGTCATTATCCTGCTAAAATCCTTGCACAAATGTTCATTAGTAGATCCAAATATAATATCATCGACATATATTTGGCACACAAATAAATCATCATCGATATGTTTAGTGAAGAGTGTAGGATCGGCCTTTCCGACTACAAAACCTTGACCAAGAAGGAAATCACGAAGACACTCGAACCATGCTCTCGGCGCTTGCTTAAGTCCGTAGAGAGCCTTGTGAAGAAAGTAGACGTGGTCCGGATGCTCTGGGTCTTCGAAACCGGGTGGTTGCTCGACGTAGACCATCTCGGAGAGTGGTCCATTCAAAAAGGCGCTTTTCACATCCATTTGATATAACTTGAAATCATGGTGAGTAGCAAAGGCAAGTAATATTCTAATAGATTCAAGCCTAGCTACAGGAGCGTATGTTTCATCGAAATCCAAACCTTCAACTTGTGTGAAGCCTTGAGCAACCAACCGTGCTTTGTTTCTAGTCACTATGCCGTTTTCGTCTTGCTTGTTCCGAAAGACCCATTTGGTTCCAATCACGTTTTGCTTGGGCCTCTCAACAAGCTTCCATACTTGATTCCTCTCGAAGTTGTTCAACTCTTCTTGCATAGCCATTACCCAATCCGGATCTTGAAGAGCTTCTTCTACCTTGAGTGGTTCAAGAGAAGAGACAAAGGAGTAAAATTCACAAAAATTTGCAAGTCTAGATCTAGTGGATACTCCCTTGTTAATGTCTCCAAGTATGTTGTCGACCGGGTGATCGCGTTGTATGCTTTGATGAACTCTCGGATGAGGGGTTGTTGAGTTTATGCGTTGGATAGGGCCTCCGTCATCTTGTAAGATGTTGGAACCATCTTGAGCTTTAATGGATGAGGAGGGATCAGCATTTTGAGCACAAATGTCCGGAATGTCCGGGTTTAAGTCCGGACACTCCGGAGATTTGGTCCGGAGACTCCGGACATTATCTCGGACACTCCGGGTTGGGGTGCTCGGGATTGCATCTTGCTCCACCGGTTTTACCTCCCCAATAGCTAATTTCTTGATTGCTTCGCATGGAGGTTCTTCCCTATCAATTTCATCACAATTAACTTGTTCTACTTGAGAACCGTTAGTTTCATCAAATGTTACGTCACGCGAGATTTCAACTACACCAGTGGTGTTATTGAAAACCCGATATGCGTAAGCATTTGATCCATAATAAAGTAAAATCCTTCATCTACTTTAGGAGCAAATTTAGAAGACTTAGCCTTTTGTTGAGGATGTAGCATTTACTCCCAAAGACCCTAAGTAGGATACATTTGGCTTCTTCTCGGTGAGGAGCTCGTCGCCGTCTTCTTTAGCAACTTGTGAAGATATAATCGGTTGGAGCTGTGGCAGCGGTGTTGACGGCTTCCGCCCAAAATATGTCGAAACCTTGTACTCGTCAAGCATCGTGCGCGCCATCTCGATGAGGGTTCGATTCTTCCTCTCGGCCACCCCATTCTGTTGAGGAGAATAGGGAGCCGAGAACTCATGCTTGATGCCTTCTTCATCGAGATACTCCTCAACACCGGTATTCTTGAATTCGGTGCCGTTGTCACTCCGAATTCTCTTGATTTTCACTTCGAACTCATTTTGAGCTCTTCTCATGAATTTCTTCAAGCTTCCTTGGACTTCGCTTTTGTCATGCAAGAAAAACACCCAAGTGAAGCGAGAAAAATCATCAACAATAACTAACCCGTACTTGTTTCCTCCGATGCTTATGTAGGCGATCGGGCCGAACAAGTCCATGTGTAGCATCTCCAACGGTCTTGAGGTGGTCATCACATTCTTTGCGGGATGAGAGGCTCCAACTTGTTTCCCGGCTTGACACGCGCTACACACCCTATCTTTCTCAAAGACAACATTCGTTAGTCCAAGGATGTGGTTGCCCTTAATGAGTTTGTGAAGATTCCTCATACCAACATGGGCAAGCCGGCGATGCCATAACCAACCCATGCTAGATTTAGCCATTAAGCACGTTTCAAGGTTAACTCTATCCGTAGAAAAATCTATAAGATAGAGATTACCCTTTAGCGACCCTTAACACTATTGAACCATCAACCCTCTTAATGACATCCACACCCTTCTCACTAAACACACAATTATAGCCCGCTTCACATAATTGTGCAACGGACAATAAATTGTAGCTTAGAGATTCAACAAGTAAAACATTGTTTATATGGAAATCATTTGTAATTAGAATCTTACCTAAACCTACCACTTCACCTTTTAAGTTATCGCCAAAAATGATGCTTTAAGCTATTTGTTCCATTGGCTTCCAAATCTTGTGAACATTGCCCTTTCTCCGGTCATATGATGCGTACATCGCTATCCAAGATCCAACTTGTTCCACCGAGATATAGGCCTACAAAATGAAATTTAGTTTTTGCTCTTTGGTACCCAAACTTGTTTAGGTCCGCGCACATTAGTGACAAGAGATTTGGGGACCCAAATAGATCGCACACTAGAAGCATTCTTGGGCTTACCCCAATATGGTGAGCAACTACTCTCCGAGGCTAGTCCTCTTTAGCACATATGAAGCAAAGAAAGTGGATTGAGCCTTATATTTAGAGTTTGCTTCCCCTTTCTGAAGTGAATGGGCTTGTTCAAAGGTGCAACCACAATGTGGTTTCCTTTGCCCTTAGGAGGACATAACCAAGCCCATGCTTCATGGGGTTACCTTTAAACTTCCGAGGAACTCCTCTAGTCCTTTGCTAGCCTTATAGGACTTTTGTAGTCCATCTTGAGCATTCCTTGAGCTTCTCATTTTCATTAGCAAGAACTTGCAAAGTCTCAAGGTTAGTGGTACAAATATCAATATTGACATTATAGCACCTAAGCGCATCCATTGCTCGTTGAAGGCAATGAAGAATTGGAGTTAATAGTTGAGGTGACCGGAGGGCTATCCTTGAGATCAACAAGCTTCAACTCAAGAGCCTTGCAAGCATCCTTTGCCTTAGCAAGTTTCTCTTCGAGTGAAGCATTGGTGATCTTGAGGCTAGTCACCTCGGATTTAATTAACTTTGAATTCTCAACTAATCTTTCATTTTGCTCTTTTTCAAAAGACAAGCTCTTCTCTAGCTCGCGATTCTTTTCTTTTTCGAGGATGAGCAAATCCTCTTGAGCCTCGAGTAGCTTCCTTTTGTTCTACAATTTCCTCCAATTTTTCAATGTCTTTTAAGAGCAAATTTAATTTATGAATGTCAAAGTTCTTCATAGACTTAAGCACGGTGTTAACGTCATCATTATCACTATCGCTATCGTGCTCATCTAGACATTCATTAGCAATGGAGGAGTGGAGACTTTTGATGATACCTTGTGCCCTTTGCCATAAGGCACATAGGAGCGTTATCGTCATCGTCGCTCAAGTTGTCGAAGAGGCTCTTCGACATTGTTGAGGTGGTAGGCACGGCGATGGCGACAGAGGCAATTCCTCCTTCCTCGTCTGACTCGGAGTCGGAATCGGAGTTGGAGTCGGTGTCGGAGTTCCACTCCTTTCCAATGTAGGCACGACCCTTGCCCTTGTACTTCTTGCTCTTCTCCTTGTCCTTGCCCCGGAACTTATCCTTCTTGTGAGACTTCTCATCTTTTCCTTCCTTATGCGGACACTCGGCAATAAAATGACCGGTTTCGCCGCATTCGTAGCGTCTTCGAGTAGAATGTCTTCCCTTTGACTTTCTTCCAAAGCTCTTCAACTGACTTCCTTGTTTGAAGTTCTTCTTCTTGAAGAATTTGTTGAATCTTCGCACGAACAGAGCCATATCTTCATTTGTCAAAGGGCCACACGACTCTTCGTCTTCACTTTCGCTCTCTTTGGCTTGGCGCACAATTTTGACTGCCTTTAGAGCAACGCCCTTCTTCTTTCCCGACTTGAGTTCTTCCACAACCTCAGCTTCCTTTACCATCATCTCATCCATCATGAGCCGGCCAATGACGTCATGAGGTGTCAAAGTGTCAAAGTTGGGCCGGTCTCGGATCAACTGAACAAGGTTGCGGTTGGTAGGAGTGATCACGCGAAGTATAATTTTCACCACAGCCTTGTCAGACAAGTCAGTGCACCCAAGACCTTTTGCTTGATTTACAAGCACCATTAGCCGATCAAACATCTTGTTGTAGGACTCTCCTTCTTCCAATGTGAACCGGCTCAGCTCACCAATAATGAGCTCTATCTTTGATTCACGAACACTTGAAATCCCTTCATGACTCACTAGGAGTCTATCCCAAATGGCCTTTGCTTCCTCAAGTCCATCCACACGGTTGAACTCGGAATCACTCAAAGCATTAAACAAGGCATTGACGGCCAAGTCATTGAAGTGTTGATCTTTATCTTCTTCGGGAGTAAGGTTCTCGGGATCATTAGGCTTGAAACCTGTCTGCACAATCTTCCAAATAGACGGGTGAAGTGATCTCAAGTGCATCTTCATCTTATGTTTCCATGCCGCATAGTGAGTGCCATCGAAGTGAGGCGCTCGACCGGAGGGCACGGAAACATATGATGAAGAGCTTGGGGCACCGAGGGAACGATAATCAAAAGGAATTGCAACCCCAATACCGGTGCCCGTGCCCTTATCTTGGTCATGGGCTTCGGTATTCTTATCTCCTGTTTGCGACATATTTATTCTCCAAGCGGTTAAGCCAAACTAAGGAGATTTGACTCTGATACCAATTGAAAGGACCGATATGTCGCCTAGAGGGGGGGTGAATAGGCGTAATTAAAATTTGCAATTAAATAAAATCACCCGAGGAACAAAATCCGGACTGTCCGGATTAATTGTCCGGATAGTCCGGAGTTAATGTCCGGATAGTCCGGATTAAATGTCCGGAGTGTCCGGACAAGTGACCTCGAAATGATAATTTTAAATCCTTGCAAATTTGCAACAATCTAGCTGAATACAAATGTTCTAAATAATCTCAGGTACCTTAGAAAAATACAGATCTAGAGCCAAACACAATGAGTAAGTAGATCGGGCTCCAAAAGACTTAAGAACCACAAACCCTAGCTCAAGCAAATGAAGAACACAAAGACAATGATTTTTACGTTCGGATTCTTGAAGGAATCCTCGTCTCCGTTGAGGAGGCACAAAGCTCGGGTCCCTCTTGACCTCTTTCCTCCGGTGTTGCACAAAGCACTCATGGTTCTTCACTTCTTGCCTCTTTCCTTTGGAGGCAAGGCTTGCCTTCACAAACGACCGGGCTCTCCACACGAAGTCTTGGAGGCTCCGGTGACTCCTTGCCGTCTAGGAGCCCTTCAAACTCCAAGAGTAACAAATCGCCGCTAAATCAACTTGGAGGATGAACTTGTGCTCAAGAATCAACAAAGCAAGCTCAAAGCACTTGAATCCCTTCTTTCTCCCCAAAATGCAAATCAAATCGAAGATTTTAGTGGGAGAAAGAAGCTAGGGCTTGAGAGAGTGTGAGAGAGCCTTTTGATTTGAATCTTGCAATGAATGAGAGTTATAGCAGTTAGATTTAGAATGAGGGCTTAAATAGCCCCCAAAAATCCAACCGTTCTGAGCGTTCTAGACAATCCGGATTGTCCGGACTTTATCTTGGATACTCGGACAATTTCCCCGGAGTGTCCGGACTAAATGTCCGGATACTCCGGACTTACGAGAGAAAGAGCAACCGAGGACCCTAGCTCGGAGTATCCGGATTTAATCCCCGGATACTCCGGACATTTTACCCGGAGTGTCCGGACTAATTGTCCGGATACTCGACCGATTCCTCTCGCCAGAGTATCCCTTTAAAAGAAATGCATGATTTTGAAATGCTTTTGAGATGCAATTTTCATCCTATGAGCACAAGCATATCCTGAAAGCGATTTTCCGTCGTATCCCCCTTAATAGTACGGCTATCCTTAGACTCAATAAAATAAAAGAAATATAATCGAAGTCTTGATGCCGCCTTTTCAAATTTTGAATATAGTGGGGATCTCAAATCGCCATTCCAACAAAGATATCTTCTTGATCACTGCATAGAATCTCACATGCATCGTTAGTATACTCTATTGTGTTGCCATAAATCACCAAAACTCTTTGAGGGGTCTAGATGCACTTTCAATATCATTGAATTCAATTATTTCCTCAAAGTGGTATTTCATTGCCTCTTTGTAGTATTATTGCGATACCCATATTATTGATTAAGATTTTTCCTCTCAAAGCTAAAATTGTAAGTTCAACCGCTTAAGAATTCTCTGTGTGAGATTTTTTTTGAGTTGAAATATATTAAAGAGGAAATCTCCTGTTGAGCATTTTTCTTCATGCAAATTTAAAAATGCTCATTTCTTTTGGATCTTCAAGCAAGCCCTTGAGATTAATTTTACAAGTGGTATCTATTTTCTCAAGTGGTCCTTATTCTTTTGGGTTCCTCGTTAATTCGTTTAGGCAAATTGTTGGATTCTTCAAAAGAATCATGTTGAAAAATTGCAAAGCCTAATAAAATGTGGAGTGAGTTATTTGAATATGTTTCAAATAAACCGTGTGATACCCTTACTTCGTTTTTCACGCTTATCTTTACAAGTGGTATTTGTTTTACAAGTGGTATCCACAAACCCAAATATGGTCTCTTTTCGAGTTTTCTTTATTTTTAGACCATATTTCAGATAAAAACTTGTTTTACTTCTTGAATGACCCTTCAAGTTTTTATTTGGCTTAAGTTCTTCAAATTCCACTCCAAGGTCATAAGTATGCATTCTAATTCTTATATGACCTTCATTAAAAAGAAATGGTTAAATGCTAAAAAGGGGAGAATGTTTTTCCAAGTTAAATACCAAAAGGGGGAGATAATGATAAATCTTATTAATGATTAATGTTTAAATGCCAAAAAGGGGGAAGAATGTATTTCAAGTTAATCTTTTAGTTTTTCCATTTTTGGTGCTTAATGCCAAAAGGGGGAGAATTAGGAAGCTTAATGCCATTTGGTTTAAAAACTAAGCTTGATATGATTAAGGGGGAGAATTAATATGCATATGTGTTCAATTAGCTTAAATTCTCTCAATATGTTAGTTTTAATCCAAATGTGCTCATTAAGTTTGGATTTGTCATTATTCACCAAAAAGGGGGAGATTGTAAGTTCAACCTTCATTAGTTATGGTTTTGGTGTTAATGACAAATCTAATATTGCGATTATCCATCTAATGCGATAGTGTTATTAATGACAATCTTATATCGAGACTAACATGTTTGTTTAGAATATCTTTGTTTAGTCTCATCGCATTGAAAAATGGAAAACCCGAGGTATGTATGCATATTCATTATAGTATTAATTACATACTTTGGATTCAAGTTAAAGTATGAATGTCCCCGTTACATTTACCACAAAATGTGCATCATGTTTCCCAATCCATATATTACATGGATGCACATATTTAGGGGAGTTTGTAGTTTAACTTGAAAGTCTCTTTGTATTGATCAATTAGTTATTGACACATATAAGGATCAAGACAAAGAAACTAAATCCTTGAGTATATGTTTGAATTGCCTAGTTATAAGTATACTCGTGGAAATATAGGATATGCTCCAATACAATCAAATTGAATATGTGCATATTATATCCAAGTCAATCATACTTATGCACATATACATGTGGGGTGTATTCTATAGTTGATGATTTAGAGTAATGATCATTTCCATATAGTTTACATATAATGGATCATTACTTTTCATCAACATGAGTATATGAAAACTTGTGTAGTTAATATATACTCATATCAATTTAAATGATAATTTAAATTGAGTTCATTTGTCTTGTTAATCATTAAAGAACACTTCATCATGTGTTGATGGTGTTTTGTGATTAATTGAGGACAAATGAATAGTTCTTAAGTATAATAAAGCATGAGTTGCATTATTGTACTTAAGACACAATTAAATCATTTCAATTGATTTAGGTTGTGCTCAATTGATCTAAAGGCATCCATTATGTGTTAATGGAGTGCCGAGATAATTGAGACGACCATGCATCTTGGACTAACTATTTTATGAGTTGTGATTGAGTTAGGTCCAAAGATGGATGAGATGATGAAAAGCAGGACAAGGGCGGCATCATGAGTTGATGGGCGTCAAGAGTGGATCGAAGAGGAGTCGAGTAGAGATCCGGGGAGTATCAGCGATGATCATAAAGACCCCAAAGGGGATTGCTTGTGGCAAGCAAAGGTATAATTAGATAGGCTAAGGACTTTGTAGTCTTTGAGTCTAAGATTTTTATCGCCGTGCTATTAAGAGGGTCGTTCCTAGCTTGAGCTTCATCATGTGTTGGTGATCTCATTCGCGTTCACTCGAGCTCAAACCATTTGGATTTGGTTTTTGCATGAGGGTTAACCATTTGGCATGTGTTGCGAATGGGTTAAACTTATGCTTGGTTGTATTTGGTTTTCAGCATTATGCTTTGATTTGCATGTGTTGCAAATAGGATAAGCTAGTCGCGTTGGCTTTTGCGTGAAGTTCACTTTTGCATGTGTTGCATTAGTTGGCGCTTCATGTTTTGGTTATAAAACAATCTTTCTAAAACCGTGTGGTTGCTTGGAGCTAAGTTTTGCATGTGTTGCAAAAGGAGAGAGCTCATGCATGATTTGGTGTTTATGTGTTTGTATGGAGCTAGAGGCTGCATGTGTTCCGAGTAAAGAGCTCATACGATTGAAATGGTTTTGGTTTGAAGTTTGGTTTCGTGTTGCATTGAACTAGACAATTGCATGTGTTGCAATTAGAGAGTTCATGCATCTTGATTTGATGTTGCTTGGAGCTAGACTTTTGCATGAGTTGCAAAGAGTAGTGCTCAAGCATGAAATGTGTTTATTGTGTTATTTGCAAGTTCGTTGTGAGAATAAACTGAGGTTTATGAGTCCGGAATTCCGAGAGCATGTGAGTGGGGCTTGCAACGGGTGTTGGCAAGTTGACCGGGTCTTGTGTTGACCTTCACATGGCTAGGGGGATTAATCTCATAAACTCGAGTTTGATTTGCTTAATACGTTTTGCAAATAGTTCTTGAGTTGATTGCGAAATGTGTTTTTGCAATTTGGTTGAAATTCTTTGAGCATGAGCTATGTTGGTGCAAATGTGTTTTGCACGTGTGTATGATCATGTGTTGATCATCTTTGTGGCTCAAAGAACAAGTTTGGTTTTTGGAGAAATGGATTTGGAGGTTGAAATCTGGATTTTCTCCTGTGGTAAGCTATCAAGCATGTCTGGGGCGGTAGTACTGTTCAAGCGGTACTACCGCCATTGGATGGCGGTAGGTATTTTCCGAAGGTTGTATTGTTGTTTTGTGTTGGCGGTACTACTGGAAGTTGAGGGCGGTAGTACCGCAAGTCTTGATACTACTTAGGAAATTGCCGCCAGTAGCTATTTTCTGATCTTGGCGTGTTTTGTTGGCTCGGTGAGGCCAACTACTGCTTCGATGGGAGCGGTAGTACCAAAAGTCGGTACTACTGCGCCTCGAGGGCGGTAGTAATCTAATATATATGGCCGTTCTTGACCGTTGGAGGTCGGGGCGGACTACTGGCCCTTAGAGGCGATAGTACCGCATTTACGATTTTGCCCGTTTACCCCCCAAACGGCTAGTTTTCTTGGTGGGGGCTATATATACCCCCCTTGGGGGGCTTGGGCAGTAGGTTGGCTGTGTGTGGGAGTCATTTGCATGTGTTGCTCTTCTCCTTTTGCTTCTTGAGCTTAAGAGTGAGACTAATTGCATGTGTTGTAATTAGGAAGTGATTTGAAATCCTCTTGTGCATGTGTTGCACTTGAGTGAGGCCTTGTGCATGTGTTGCACTTGGTGATCACCGAGGAGCGCATTTGTTGTGCCCGGTGAGGTTCAAGCGAAGGAGCGGTTTATTACTCTTGGAGGTTGCCGACTCCTAGGCAGCGTGGCGTCGTCTTGGGAGCTCTCAAGGTTGTGAGAAACCCCGAAGTTTGTGAAGGTTCGGGTTGAGCCTCGGCATAGCGTGAAAAACCCGACTAGTGGAAAGAGGCGGTGCTCGGCGGAGCCGGTCCAAGTGTGGGCTAGCCTCAACGTGGACTAGGGGAGACCGGCAAGTCTCCGAACACCACGAAAAAATATCGGTTGTCTCTTTTACTTTCAAGTATTTACATTTATTGTATATTGTCCAATTGCTTGATTGTAATTAGAATTGCTTAGTGTTAATTGATTGATCAATTTAGCAATTCTAGTTTAGAGACATAATTTAGTTAGTGCACTAGTGAGCCTAGTTAATTTAGGCTTTAATTGTCAAAACCTATTTATCGCTTCCGCATATATATTTGATTAGGTTTTGACATAGGGGTTGATTAGAGCGAATTGTTTAGTGAGCGATCGAATTTCTTAAAACGCCTATTCACCCCCCCTCTAGGCGCATCTTCGACCCTACAATCCTAAATTGGGTCTAAACCATTTTTATCGTATAATTTTCATAAAAATCATATGTAAATGTTTATATATATTTTTTAAAAATATCATACTTAGGTAAGGATAGCTTCTACAGCTTTATAAAATCTCCAGACCAAACTTAATCGTATTTATAAGATATAAAATTGACCAATAGCAAGATGAATAGTGATGAACAGTGAAAACTACTTAGACTGAATTTGTCTTTTTCACATCTTTCAAATACGATTGAGTTTAATCTTCAAATTTTACGCAATTGTAAAAGCTCATCTCCCCTCTGTATATATATATATATAGGCGAGGCGAAATATTCAGTGAAAACCACCCATTCCATGAAAACTCCGTGGAAACCACCCGTAGAAGTTTTGAAAAATTCTCAAAAAATTACCATATGTAGGGGAGGTGAACTTCTACAATCCTGCAAAATTTGAAGATGAAACTCAATTACCATATGTAGGAACATGCATTTCATTAATTCGTTAAAAAAAACAAACCTACACGATCCTCCAATCCTCCATAGCCTGGCAGCCTGGCAGATTTGATTTAGGCAATGTGGTTTTCTGGTTTCCAAAGCCTCGGAAGGCTCCCGATTAAATCAAATCGGTAGAACACCTTCGATTAAGCTCTACAATGGCTGTTGTCTTCGTCTCAGTTTTCTCCGTACGCATGACGTGATGTGGATGCATGTGTGGTGATTCAGGCGGAGTCTATAGCATTACCAGCTAGCTATATGGCGGAGCGGTGGTAGAGCCGCATATGAGTATATGACACATATTACAGCCCCTGGGCTAGCCGATCGGAGGGAGTGCCCGCGTGTCGTCCTTGCCTTTTTTTTTTTTTTTTTAAAACTCCTTACATTTCTTCGAATTATGGATAGGTCCCTCGAAATTACGAATAGGTCCTTCACGATTTTTTGTGAGGAGAAGATTTTTATTTTTTTCGCATTCGGATCCCTCGCGCGGTACTTTATGGAAAAAGCCCCCGTTAAATTCAAATCGCGGACATGCCCTTTTCTAATTTTTCAGGATAGCGGATAGGTCCAAAAACGTAACAAATAGGTTCTCGCTCCTTACGTCTAGGTCCTTTCTCCGTTTTTCACGGAAAAAATATTTTCGTCACCAGAAATATTTGTACATCTCTAAGAAGGTTGTCATCACGTCTAGGTCCTTTCTCCGTTTTGCCCGAAAAAAATATTTTCGTCACTAGAAATATGTGTGCAACTCAAAAAAGTTGTCGTCGCTAATAATTTTTTGCCCCTTTTCCTCTAGCCTATTTTCCCACCTTGTTTTTCCACCTCGGTCTCCGATATTTCCCAAATAATTCGTCGAAAGAGATATTTCTACAACTGTGTGCATATCTAAGAAGGTTGTCATCACGTCTAGGTCCTTTCTCCGTTTTGCCCGGAAAAAATGTTTTCGTCACCAGAAATATGTGTGCAACTCAAAAAAAGTTGTCGTCACTAATAATTTTTCGCCCTTTTCCCTCTAGACTGTTTTCCCACCTCGGTCTCCGATATTTCCCAAATAATTCGTCGAAAGAGATATTTCTACAACTCTAACTCTTTATTTTTTTCCCCCGTAACTCAGTTTTTGCTGTTTTCCGGTGTGAGAAATATGTTGAAAATCGCGTTTGCGTCGTTTCGTCGATTTTTTCCTCAAGCCTACACAACACGGTGTGCAGTCACACGCTACCATGCCTAGTATTCTTATTCCGGCAATGCTTAGTCATAAGCTCCCCGACTTGTCGATATTTGATGATGCAGGTGTTTGGCCTCGTCAGCTCAAAGGGGTTAATACTTAGTGTGGTCTTCGGCTCATCAGTGCCCGCCCTGGTGAGATGTCTGCCTTGTCGATTTCGGATTGAGTTGCCTTCGCCTTGTCAGTGCTCGGCACTATGTGGTTTGCAACATCGGTACTTGTCGACGGAGTGGCATCGCGGCATCGCCTCGTCAGTGCTCGGTGTAACTGTAGAAACGTTGTTGGTGTAGATATGGATAACGATATATCTCGAAGTCTTGAGAGCTTGGTGCAGACATTGCAGTACATGCTATGTCACGCCGTGTAAATTTTGAACTAGGTTTTTTTTTAAAAAAAAGAAGGTAGGATAACCTCAACATAATTTCAGTTTCTTAGGTTTTTTTTTAAAAAAAATATGCTAATTATGAGCTGTCGTCAGATTTATGGAACCACGGGGCTTTTTAAAAAAACTCGGTGCAGAATCCGTCGGTGAATTTGCAGAACCAACGGTCTTTTTGCAAAAAAAAAAAAACTTGGAAGGACTTAGCCAGTGATTTTGGAATTCCTGAAGGATGTTTTCGCAAAAAACGTGACGTGGACGGCCCAGTGACTCGCGAATCTTTCTGGGCATAAGAGATGCGAGTAGCCGCGGTGGGACAGTGATGGGCGTCGTCCGATAGCCGGCTTCTCGTACGCGGGAAGCGTACGGCCGCAGGGTGAACTTTAATGGAGCAGCATAGCTTAGAGAGGAGTGATAGGTTGGTGGAGATGGGAAGGTATTCCAGATTTGCTAAAAATATTGGCTTGTGTCGTATAAGACAATTAAAGAGCACGATATAATTGTAATCAGATCAAATATCATCTTTAGTTGTTGGCTTAGTTAGCAAGTTGATTAAGTGATCCACCTATTATAAAAAGGCATGTATCTTATGAGTTTAAGAAAACGCAAAGCAGAAAACATTACGAAGGAGAAAAGAAAGAAAAGACATCAAGTTGTGGCAATATCGAAAAAAATCTCTTTGTATATTATTGTATTATTTCTTGTGTTCATGTGTGTATTCAAGATCCAAGGCTAAAACCAACAATTATTATAAGAGTGATGTTCTAACCATAGTGTCACACTTGTCCCGGGGAGTGTCACCACTATTGCGCCTTAGGGCAGACTATCATTACTAAGCAACGCAAAATTGAGTTGGATCAGACGAGGCATTGAGTACAGCTGCAGTGGCACATGCAACTCCATGACGAGATGACGAGGTAGTAAGCTGGCATCGAGGTGCACAATGTGCAGTGTACATGCGTGTTGCATTCATGTTATTGTGTTAGTGTCCGATATGTGCATGAATACTTGTTAGTGTGTGTCAATCACTCACATGTGTAAAGCTTTGATTCAAGTCTCCATACTGTCAAAATTGCGTCATGAGCGAGAATAGTTGGAGGATATGTGTCTCCCCGATAACTGCTATTGACAAGTATCATCAACAACCGGTTTGACAAGATAGCATTGGCGGTTATCTGTGTGTCTCATCGAGAAGGCGGCCAAAGCTATGAGTTCTCTTGTTAGTTGTGTATATGCGATACTATGTGTGATCACATTAGTTTTTGTGTGAGTTCTTTTAAAGATATCATGCGTATTAAAAGAGATCATGCTGTATGAGAAGATCATGCTATATGAGAAGATCAAGAGGAAGCCGTTGAGTAGCTAAGAGGTGCATATGTCTAGAACAACTGAGTGCATGTATATAGTTGAGTCATTGCATGCAAGAGGAGTTCAGGATATTGATGGGTTGTGGCTGCCGGCCTAACTGTGTGTGCATGCAAGAGTTCTTTAGGATATTGACGAGTTGTGAACGCTATCCTATAGATTGTGTGCATGTAATGCAAGTCAAAGTTGAGTCTATTTGCAGCATAAGGTAGAATGGGATTTGGTTGTAGTAATCGGCATGAGTCGATGAATCTTAATTAGGGAAAGATTGTTGAAAAGTAATTAAAACTTACTAAAAATATTGGCTTGCCGTATGGGACAAAACAAGTAAAAATAATGATGCAATCACAATCAGATTAAGTAAGTTAGCCCCTGTTTGACAGAGCTTAAGTTATCAGCTTCACCTTAAATCTGAAACTTGCAGGCTAAAATTAAGTGAAATAAGTTTATATTTGTAGTCTAAAATGTAAACAAGATGACCCACCTAAATACTTAATATACCCATAACTTTAAATTTATAAATTTCTAAAGTTGAAAATATCCTGCTTCATTAATTCCGCGAATTTTAGTGGATCTAGAATTGTGCCAAGCAGCAGCCACTTCGAAGTTGGTCCGCGATCCATTTCGGCCCACTTCAAAGTTGGGCCACGGATACTCCGTGCGTTTCCCACCCGTACTGGTTCGCGCCTTCGCGGGTGCGAGCCCGAGCAGAACCGCCTCCGACGCCACGTGTAACTCGGTGGGAATAAAGGCCCACGACCACGTCACCCTTTCCCGCCCCTTCCCTCTCTCCCCCGCGAAAACCCTAGAGACCTCGTGACTCCTCGCCGCCGCGGCCTTCCTCCTCCCGGCAAACCGGTGAGGATTCCGGACCTTTTTCCTCCCGAGTTCGTTGCCCGGTTGGCTCTCCGCGGTGCTGATTTGGCCTGTGGGGTTTGCTAGGTTTCCAAGCGCGAGATTCTCCGAGGGAGGTGCCAGGGGGCGGGCGATGGGGGCGGAGCTGCGGCGCGACGACATGGAGGTGACGGCGGAGGCTATCAGCGACTCTGAGGCGTTCCGGATGGTAGAGCACGTGCTCCAGTCCGTGCGGATGGTACGGAGCTCCAGCCCCTTTGCTCCTTGTTTTTTGGTTGGAGTCGCGTGTAGGTTGACGCGAGGAGTGATTTTGGTAGGTTGAGGAGTAGGATTTTGAGCTGCGTTGGTTTGATAGTAAATTAGGACACTGAAGTTTCTGTTTGTTTTCTTTTTTGTTCGTTGGCTATGATTCTATATTTAAGTTGGAGCTGTGGAGGGTTGACAGTAGAGGCTAGTAAAACTAGTGCAACTTGTCTAAGTTGTTGCTTTGAACGTCATATTCAGAGACCATATTGCCCTTTTGAGTTCGGCTTGTATGCATGGAACCCAAATAAAGACTCTTATTACAGGACGTTAGAAGGTCAGTAAAAGTGTACAAGGGCTCACTCTTATTGTGAAACCCTTCAAAAGAATAATCATATTGAGAAACCCCTCCGCTAACAGAAGGTTCAGTTTTCGGTCTACTGTAAAGCATGTATTGAAACAGACTTGAAAGTGGGACATGATTTTCAAAATCTGAAGCGGTGGGAATGCTTAATGTTGCAAGTTCATGGTGTTTTCATATTAATTTTAAAAAACTTAAGTTGAAATTGCTGTTAGCTTCTAGAAGTCAGGTGCGACTTCACGTGTAAAAACGCAAAATGTCATACAACTTTCATCTTCTGTGTGATGTATTTAAGTCAATTGAAGGGAGCTATGTTCTTGTGCCCATTCGTTAAACATTAAGAGCCTCCATTTTTTGCGACCTAAATAACAAATGCATTCGCTTATCATGTTATGGGCAATATATTTCTTAAGAATAAAATCGATACATGCAGTGGACTTTCTAGTGCTGCATTCAAGTTCAAAATCCAAGGGTGTTTTTGAAGATGTGACAAATGTGCCAGATGCACGTGCGGTGTGGAGTTAGGGAAATTGGAAGGTGATTATTTTCTACGGAGGCAATTATTGAATGCCAACTTTTCGGTGTTTAGGTACGAAGGTGCAGGTTCTGTCTTCTATAAATACCTGAAAACCGCCATCATAAGGAACTTTCAGATGTTACATGTTTCTCCAGGTGAACAAATTGATTTACCTGTAGTCTTGCACTACGATTTTTAGAGTGTACTTTTTAATTGCTGTAGAATGCCTACCATAACAGACTCGCTCGATAGAACCCAAAATGCATCTTTTGTTTACAGAAAATTTACATCATGTATAGCTGTGTTTCCTGTTCTGAGCTCATTATCTGCGAGTCTGCTTATTGAGCAGTTAACTCTTCAACTTGGTCCCATGACAAGAGGAATCCATTCCATTATCAGTTTTTTTGGGGTTTCATTGAATGACTATGGTTTATTAGGATAAATTTTGTATTTTTGTTTTCTCATGAGTTCTTTGAAGAATGCTTTTCAAAACTATCAATATCTCTGCTTTCATTTAGGATCCATTTCTAGTTGACCTAAGGGACAAAGACCAATATGATATCTTGCTAAGCATTGTAGACTCTACCAAGAAAAGGAGTCTTGATGATGAGGCTTTGCTTGTGGTACGTCCTTAACCCTAGTTTCACCTATCTAGCTTTGTCATACTTATTCAACATCACTTGTGATGAATGCACATATTGCCTACTTTTCCAGACGACTTTAAAGGCACTGTTAGAAGCAGTATCCAAGATAGACATCTCGTACCATCATGCGCTTTTGAACAATGTAATGCAATACTGAGTGCTCTCTGTCACATTTCCATTTTGGATTGAATCAGTTGGATCTTAGTGTCTTACAAAAAGAATTCTTTTCAGATATTTACCATGTGCGTTTGGTACTTCCACAGCGATACAAGGGGTGCTCTTTTGGATTTAATTACAAGATTGGTATTCTTCTTAAATTGCATGTACAAAGTTTCCTTTCCTGCATGATTCGTCAACGGGTTTCTGATTGATTGATTATTCCTCCAGGCTGCCATGGCAGACCAGTTCCTGAGAGAATGTTTGCAGATGCTTGTGAACAACTTTACTCCACCTGGATCACTTGTTGCATTCATGGAGCTGCCAAGATGGCTTGCAAGGAAGAAGGAAATTTATTCTCAACTGCATGAGAGTTTGAAAACAATATCTGATACTGTACCCTTAGCACCAAGGATGTTAAAGGATATAATAGATAGGAGTATGCCAAAGTTATTTGATAGCAAAGCTGTAAGTGTGAACTCTGTAAGATATTCTATGCTTTTCGTAGTGATTGTGTCGTCTTTACATGTTGCTTTTCCTAATTTGCTTGAATTACTAGAGGAACAATATATACATGCTAAAAAAGAACTTGGTCTCTCTGATTGGCCTTCCTGTTTTTGCTAAATCCTTAGATTCTACAGACCTACATCTTTTCGATGCCTCTGCGAATCTTTTTAACACCCAGCATGCCACCATGTTTGCCTCCATACATTCATGTAAAGGTCTTCTCTCCGTTAAAAGCTTCTTCTATATCAAGTGGTAGTTGACATTGTGCTTGTTTGCTCATTATAGTTTTGTGTCGATAGTTTATGCTTCCTAACTTGCGGCATATATACATGCAAGACACTTGCTTCCACCAATTTTATTGATTATTTCATAAAGCAACCATTCTTAATTTCTGGTAATGTCTCTGCAGAAGATGATCTTGTTCGTTGAGTGCATGTTGGGGCTTGATACTGACAGAATGGGGGACCTTATTGGAGCTCTATTACTGGCAAAAGTTGTGGATCTACTTACAGAGTTGGATGTATGCCCCTTTATCTCATTGCTAGTTAGTATATCCCGCAGCTAATTCTTGATCTTATTAATTGTATTGGTGAACTATATAGGTTAATATAACCTGAGAAGACATTCTCCAAGAGGAACATAACAAGGGTATATTTGACATGGAGCTTGAAGATTTGGATGATGATGAGGATAGCCTTGGACAAGAAGGAACAAAGGTTTGTACATTATACTTAAATTTCTGCATAACTTAGTAGTTTTAATAGCAAATGCGCTGCAAATTTATTACGTGCTTGCCAACTGAGATTAATGGGAGGCCCACATTATTGGTTAGGCCCTTTTTGGAGGAAATGCATGTGCTGAAAAGCTTGATGGTTTAATGGTTGTTGTATGCGAGCACCTCAAGTCATGCGCAGAACGTGGTTGCCTACCTAAGGTGAGCACACATGCAGTCCTTATCTTGTGAAGAAAATATTCTGCTAGGGAATGAGGAAATATAATTGTAGTACTTATTTAGAAGGATAAGAAACTATTACCGCAGCAAGTTGGTAATAAAGGCTACAATTGTCTAAACAGGGAAATTTTGTTTTGATCTCTATGACATTACTCATGTTTTTGTTTGAACGGACAGGAATTTGACAATCTGAAAACTATATTTCGAGCATCTGTGCTCAGGGTGCACAAATCCAAATTTGCCCAGGTGAAGATTTGCTAAACTGGATTCACTGCATTTTAGTGCTTGTATTGTGTGCTATTCACCATTGTATTTTCTCGCTTGCTTTTCGTTTCACCTGCTTTCTAACTTTGTAGTTTATCATGTTTTATGCCTGTTCACTGGATCCTGAAATCTGCGGCCTTGAATTTGCTCTTTTTCTTACCGACATTTTTACTAAGAAGGAAGAGGATCCAATTTCTAGGTAAGTCTTTTTTTAGCATAGGAATGCGTCCAATGTATGTGTTTTCTATTTGTCCGTCCTGCATTGTTGCGATCACTATTGGCATTGCATATTATGATTATGCTTCGTAGAGGTTGTTTGGTTTCTTGCCACTTGCCACACTTTGCCTTCATCATGTTTGGCGAGTTTGACATCATTGTGGCTGGTGTTTGCATTGTGACCACTGTTGTGGCGAGCCACATTTTGTAGCTCTTTGAGCCATATGTTGCACACACATTTTTACTGAAAAGTTGCCACACTTGTGGCAAAATTGTGTCAACAGAAAAAATAGCCCTCATGATCATTTATTGAGGAGGCTGCAATGAATAGTAAATTTGATTCAGATCCCCATTTAATCTAATTTGATGGATAATTTATACAGGTTGAATGATTCCTGATTATCACTTTGTTTTTTTGAAGTGCAGAATGTCTGCAGTTTCATATGTTGGAAGCTATTTGTCCCGGGCAAGGTTCATGTCTGCTGATACGGTTGTTGGTGTACTCAAAAGGTGGCTACACGAATAGATACATCTGTTCATGTCTAGTGTGATTTTTCATTTGAGATCTGAAATTATTTTTATTCGCTTTGCACAGGTTAGTGGACTGGTGTGTTGACTATTGCGACCTTCAGAACAACACAGTGACAGCAGCCAAGCCAAATCATCAAATATTTTACGCGAGCTGTCAGGTTCGTTATATCATATTTCTTTTAGTGTGTACTTTTAGCTAAACGGAGAAGTATGGTTGACCAAACACAAAGTTCATTTGTCAAATCTTATGGAGTCCACATATGGTAGTGTTTATTTGTGAATTTCCTTGTATCATATACTCTCTGAACATTTATTTGTCATTTTTTAAACCTGTAGGCTGTGATGTATGTCCTCTGCTTTCGCTTGAGATCTATTATGAACTACCCAAATCTTAAATCACAGCTTTTTCACATGCCGTTTGGATATATCTTGTCCCATCCACTGGAACCTCTAAAGGTTTGTCTGGCATGCATTCTCTGCCCCATTTGAGATCTCCTTTCCTAGCTTCTATACATATCTCTGTGAGCAGCTGCATGTCGATGATTGGAAATCATTAGCTGCTAATAGTATGATGTTATTTACCTTTGTCAAGTGACATCGCTTTTTTATATTCTAGGTGTGCTTACCTTCAATAGTAAACGAGTTCCTGAGGCAGGCCAAGGCTTCCAGGTTGTTCAACGCATCTGTGGAATCAGCATTTGAAGATGCACTTGAATCTGATTTATCCAAGACTTTTGGAGGAATCAATAGACTTGACATGTTCTTTCCATTTGATCCTTATTTGCTAAAAGAATCTGACAGGTTTGCCCCCATTAATATCTTTAAAGCACATTTTTAGGCTTATTCTAGGAGAAAATTATACGGTGCTGCTTACCTTGTTAGTGCTCTGGACGGATTACACTATTGTCTAGCAAGCCTTAACTCACTGAACTACTGGAAAATTGTGGCTGCTGCACAGAATTATGCTACAACAAAAGCTGCTTGGAATTTCAGTTCCTATGTGCTCAGTCCTTTTTTGATCTGCACCAATCTGCATTTGAAAAGATGTCCTCGTTATTAATGTTTCCGTCTGCCTGAACCCTTTGCCCCCTGCAGATATATGCGTCCAAATTTTGAGTTCTGGTCCATGGTGAAGACAACATATATCAATTATAACAGTGATGATGATGATGAACTTGGGGACCTTGGTGCCCCTGAAATGAATGTTAACAGCTTGGATGATCATGGCTAAATAGATTTCAACAGCGACGATGACTTGGAATACTCGATGAATAGGATGTCTATAACTCCACACCACGCTTTCTATCATCCAATGGCCATGAACAGTGATGCCGGCCTTAGCATGCCTGAGAGGATCAGACCTTCAGTAAGCCCTCCATCATAGTGGGTCATCATAAGATCAGCATTTTCAGCCAACTTCTTGAAGCCGGATCCTAGGATTTGCATGTGTAGCCAACTCGTACAAGGCTATGACAACTACCGAACAGATATGGGGAGCTTTCTTTCGTATTTGGTAATTAGGTCAAACAACCCTTCATTTGCAATGAATTAAGCCCAAATGGGCTATCTGTTGGGATGAAATGTAAAGTACAGACAGGGTTTAAAACCTTGCCGAGATTTGGAAATCTCGGCAGGATATTTTTTTTAATAGAAAATTAGGGTTGCTACAGTAATTTCTTTTTTTTTGGAGGGGGGGGTGGTGAGATTTGGGTCAATCTTGCCGGGATTTATGGTTTTTGATTGGATTTCGCACTATTTTTTTTTTTTTGCAAAGTGTAATATCTTTTATGAGGAATACATGTAAAGGTTTTGCAAAAAAAAAAAAGAAAAAAAGAAATACATATACAAATTACGTAACCCAAATTTGGATTTTAGCCTTAACTTGGATTTTGGTCTAAGCCCTAAACCTTAACTCGGATTTTGGTCTAAGCTTTAAACTCTAACTCGGATTTTGGCCTTAAATTATATTTCAGTCTAAATCTTAAATTAAAAATTTTATGTGCAAATGCTTAGTATTTTATATTTAGATAGATAAGAAATGTAGATAAATGCTTATATGATTTTTTTCATATATTTTTCCCAATTATTTCTAGCCTTGGGGTTGAAAATTACCGAAATTTCGGTTTAGGGTATGTTTGTTTTAGCTTTTGATTTTGAATTTTAGTCTCAAAAATAAAATAAAAAATAAACAACCTGATTTCAGAATCTGATTCTCACAATCCAGCCTAACCATATACACTAGAATCCAGAATCTACTTCATATGTGCTTTTAGAGAATCAGCTTCTTTACAACCACAATCTTAAATCAGCTTTTAGGGAATCTAAAGCTGAAACAAACAGGCCTTTAGAGTTTTAAAAAAATTCTAGATTTAAAGTTTATTATTTAAATTTCAATCGGATTTCGGCCATCTTAAAATGTGGTAGGAAAACGAAATTTGAAAACTTGAGTACCGATGTGTTCCGATAGAACAGGGTGGAGTGGCTGTGAGATGGTTACTAACGACAGGTTCATGGTGTGGTCGGCAACGGTCTAACGTTGAGAGTTTTTGTTGATTGGTGGTGTTTATAATACAAATCATTCGGTAGATGGAAGATTGTCGCATGGCACCGGTTGATACCAAAGAAGGTTCCTGTATTCTGTCGGAATCAGTTTTAACTGCCAGTCTTACCAGTTCCACTGTTGTTTCATTTGATCGTGCAAACAGCCATATGAGTCCATTTGTTAGGAAGCGATGCCATATGAGTTTTAAGGCAAGTGAGGCTATAGAATTTGGGAGCGACTACCATCTGATCATACCATGGGACATTTTCATTGTACACTCACCGTAGCGGTTAGATCTCATTTAGATAGACCTCGGCCATTCGATTTGGGACTTCGACCTTGACACAAATTGACCACTTTTTAACCTCCATTGCATTGTTTTTCTCAAAGCTAGCACCCTTCCTACCAGAATTGTAAATTTAGCCTCCCAAATATGATTCCACGCTCTCCTACCACGGCGCAACAGGCCACTTCCTCAGCCCGACCGCCGCGGCGGGCTGGCTCCCTTGCGCTCGCTCGCTGCTCCCACGCTCGGCTGCCGCTAGAGCCTAGAGCACACGCTGGTTTTGGAGTGGTTTTGTTCGTTTTGGGGAGAACTAAACCGGGGAAAGCTCTGGCTTCACCCCTTTTTATCTGAGATGTTATTTACCTTTTTACTATGTGAAATTTTACCTTTTACCATATGATATTTTTTCGCATTATTTCGGAATGGCTATGGTTACACAATATAATTAAACATGTGTTGTATCCACTGAATGATTTGTTGTAACTTGAGATTTGTGTACATTGTAATATGTGTGGTTGTTGTATGACATTATTATTAATGAATAAAAACGATTAATCTTCGTTGAATGCTTTAGTTATATGTATTATTAATTTTATTGATGATCTCTTCTGTGCTTATAAATTCTTGGGTTGTTTCAGCACCGCCGCGCACTCACTGCACAGTGTACATCCGCCCGCACGCCCGACCGCCGTCCCACAGTCCGTCGCTCGCGGCCGCGATCATCGTGCCCTGGTCCTCGAACCCGTTGCACGCCGCCGCCGTCAGGTTCACAAACAACATGATATCAGCAAAACGTACGTGCGCACGAGTGTACGTAAAGACGATATCATCAACAGATCATGAACCGAGTAGTTTTGCTCATGAACCGAGTAATAGCAAAAATAACATGATATTGGCAAGGTTGTCGAACATGTTGTTTTTGTCAAGAATCTGAGACAATTAGTCATTTGTTCTTTGATTGCCGTTTTGCTCATACTGTCTGGAACCTAATATATTTAGCTTTTGGCATATCTAGTCCAACGTGCGTCGCTAATATGTTTGGAAGTTGGCTAGAGGGTTTTGGTGCAACCGCTAGAAACCTAGTTCTTCTTGGTGCTGCAGCTACGTGTTAGGCTATATGGCTATGTCGGAATGATATTGTATTTCAAAAGAAAACTAACTCTTCTCCTTTGTAGGTTATTTTTGCTATTACCCACTGGCTACGTACGTGGGCTGTGTTGCAGAAGGCAGAACTACGACCTACGTTGGAGGAGGCTACTCAATGCTTGATACGGGTGGCCACGGATTTCTATTCCCGGGCACATGGGTGGCGGTCTAGTCTTCGGATTGTTGGTCATTAGTGTGTGCGTGCTACTTTTTCTTATTGTTTGGCTGTGTGCTTCTCGTTAAGCAGAGGCCGGAAGTAATTTCAAGGAATTGTATTATCTCAATGTAATGTTCTTGAAATTAATAAAAATGCTTCCATTTTCAAAAAAAAAAAGAACCGAGTAGTTGTGCTCGATGCATGAACGGTCACGTCTATATGAATGGCCTAGGTATGCAAAGAAAAAACAGTTAAAAATTATCTTAAAATTATAGAATAATATGTATTCAGAACAGATGGAGTACTAGCTTTTGATTCCACTCGGTCGTATCTAATAATCAAGAGTCAATTCGTAGCATTTGCACTAGAGCGCTCCTCTAAAAAATTAATAAATCCTGCAGCCGCGCGTGCGCAGGTGGAGTGGAAGGCCAGCGCGCTGCGCGCGGCAACAGCGGCTGCGCATGTCCGCGCGCGCGGGCGTTTCTGTCCGTGCGCACGGTGGAGCGCGCGCCGGCGGATCAGATCGATCGATGAGCGTGCTGCATTGCTACCTCTGGTAAGTGCGGCGCGCGCACGGAGGCGATCGACTTGACGACTTGGAGCCCCTGTCTCGTACAGACTACTGGTATTACTTCCTTCGTATCCTCTTAATACTTTTGTCTATAAATATATAACGTATTTCATGTTTCAACGAATTTAGTGTAATGTTTTCTTTATACCTTTAATAAATATACATAGTTTTTATATTCTCTATATGAATGTATTAAGTAAAATGCTTAAAAATAATAATTAGAGATAGTCTAATTATTTTTAATATCTTCTCGGTCTATGTACAAGAGAAAATATACTCTCTAAACTTGAACAAGGAGTATTTGGTACACTTAGAACTTGCGCGGATCAGCTAGGCTAATCAGCGTTCAGATTTCGAGAGAGGACATATATAACCAGCACGCACATTTTATTGTACATCTGTGTCTTTATCTTGTTACAAGGCAGTATGTACTCCGCGCCCTTGTCTTTATTTTGTTACAAGGCAGTACGTACTCCGTTCCTTACAGAAAGTAAAGAGACCCTTGATTGTTCAACGCTAAAGCAGAGAAATTAGCATATAAGATCTCTGGAAACTGAACTACTCTAGATAATACTGTACGTATCTATTTCGTTATACATCATTTTTTTTTAAGTCTAACTCCTTAACATATGTTTTTATAAAAATAGCTTACTACTTTATCGTAGAAGATGCGTCATATTCTCTGCCGCGTTTAGAGAAGGCGGAAAGACATGCAACCACTCCCGGGAAGCGCAGACTGTTTCCTCGCGCTACCAGCGCGGCAGGAAATGCTAGGCGCCGGTGCATGTAAGATGTAATCATATATGTAATCATGTGTGTCTGTATGTTGCTGCATATGTTGGCTAGATTGTGATGATGTAATGCATGTATGTGTACGTACGGACGGACGTAAGTTGTGTAATACGTCGTAGTGCCTGAATCGGCTGCTGCGAGGGAGACCACGACGCCAAGCAGGATGGCGGCAACGAAGAGAGAGGTGTTAGCCATGGCACTCTGAAACTGAGTAGTGGGAGGCTTTTGGTTCTTGCTCCCACGGTCCACGGACACGATGAGTGAATTTCTAGGGTGGACGCAAGTTAATTAGGGATGATGTACCAGTTGATCAAGGGCAAGTTATATTAAAAAAAAGCTTTAAACTAATTTGATTACAATTCAGTCAAACTAATTTGATTACAATTCACCGAGAAAACACTTCCCCATATAAACCCGCATGCTCACTGAAATTGTCCGTGCATGAGATAGCGCAATCCATTGTGTACCAAAGAGATCTTAATTATTTCAACCAATTGCAACCAAATTCTACAAAGTTTTTGGCAGAGTTTCAACCACGAAAAGTTAGGCAGCAAGGAAAACTTGGCTCCAATCATTAGTTAAACTCATGCTAATGAATTCACTTAGCATTCAAACGTGTTCGGCTCTTCGTACGCTGCCTAATACAGATGTCGTTAGCGCATTGAGTGCATTCCATTGTTGCTGTGGCGATGCCGGGATGTCGATCAGTCTATCTGAGGCACTTCCCTATCTCAAAAAGGTATATCGGTATAGGAGAAAAATTCTTATTGACAAGCCTCAGTCAAAAGTATAGTTACCGGATGCTCAACACTGTTTTAACACAGCATGAACTAAGGCAAGTTTCTTTACATGGTGGTGATATGAGTACAGCCTACAAAAATTAGGTTAGAACCCCTCACCTAAATTCCAAAGGTCCATACAAAGAAGATAACAAAGATGATTGTTGATATATATATATCTACATCGGAACGGTATTAGCTGCATAATTTGAGAAGCAGCTGTTCAACTTTGCTGAGATACACATTCTTAGGCCATCAACCAGTTGCCGGATGTCATCTACCCAAGACCATGTTGGGGCGTTGAGGGCTCGTATTGAGTTCAAACAGACTAGAAGTGTTCCTCCTTCATGAAGAAGTACCTGAAATTTGGACAAAATGTAGAAATAACATCAATAAATAACACAAAACAAAATTGAAATATGTACAAATACGATGGGTCTTCAGCGGGCAAGCACAGGTGACTTGCAAGTAATCCCAACTTCCTAACTGTATAAGCTCCCTTTTTTTACATCTCTTTTGGTAAAACGGATTCTATGGGATCATCTTCAGCCACACATAAAACCTGGTGGGTCGTTTGAGGATGGTTCTCTTAGAAATTGTATCATCTTTTTTTACTTTCGCTAAGCCCCCTTATGATGGACAGATGGACTACATGAGTGGGTGTGGAAGAACTAAACCCACTGAAATCAACTGGTGCCCTACTAACACTAAAACACATTTTAACATGATAGATCGTATTGAAATTTCATTATATGACCATAATATTAAATCAGGTCCGGTAAACCATGTAGATATTGTGCAGAAGCAGATCTCAAAAAGCTTGTAAATCAATAGGTTTAAGATAGCAAAACATTTGTAGATATTGGTCACCATATACAAGCCAACTCTAGACTACATGTACTCAGGCTCATATTACATATCTGGGAATTTGCTTTCCATCATTTCAAGTCAACCTACCAATTAATCTGTGGAGTTAGCTATACTGATTTGCTTCATAAAAGCATTAGTGATGATGATCGTCCAGCGAAAAAAATGTAGCATTTCACTGTCTATATAAAATTGACTAATTTTCAGCTCTACAATTGTAATTCAAAATATGCCACAGAGATTGTTAGAACTCGGGTCATTAGCTCTAACATTCGTCAAATATCTTAGAAGCTAGGGTGCATCAACAAGTCATTGTACTGCAAGGAAGAACGAACTTACCGTCAACCAAAGAGGAAGAAATCCTAAGACAGAAGGAAGTGTAGCAAAAACGATACAAGTTAAGGCAAGTGCTACACTTTGCTTGACCTGTAAGGATGAACCTCAAAATGTAAGAACCAGTAATATTGTATCTAAAGTTCAAATGTTTTGCATTGAATCCCACAAGAAACAATACCAATGAAGTTGTTTGACGAGCTTTAGCGATACAAAATGGCACCCCACAGATATTATCCTGCAACAATAGAACATCTGCTACAGCTACTGCTGTTGCACTGGCACGTTGAGCTAGAACGATACCGACTGTTGCAGCTGCCAGAGCTGGCGCATCATTTATACCATCACCGACCATAATTAAACCTCCACCTGGAAACAAATACAAACGTACATAATGAATAATATTTCACCAGGAGAAGTAACTTGCCCCTCCAACAACGAAGCAAAGTGACTATCACAGATAGTCATCATATGGCTGCAAGCACAAATTTTTATGGTGCACAGTTGAGCTGATAAAAAGCACAGAATGTTTCAAATATACAATAATTCAATTGTACATGAAGAATGTTTGGTTATGGGCAAAAGGTGCTCAGGTTGTAGCTGGTAAGTCATCGCTCAAATCACAATAGTATCCCAAAGTTGGAAGAGAACCATTGGAGTCATTACCGCCAGGTCATGCAGAGAGGAAGGAGGTGAAAAATCAGTACAAAAACAACCATCGCGATTAAGTGATAGGCGTCTAAGCTAGATATGTTGATAATTAAATAACATATGAAAAAACTACCTGATAAAATCATAAAATTGAAATTTTTTAGTCGTAAGACACTGAATTACCTCCCTCCCTTGAAACTGCTTTTACTTTATTCAACTTGTCCTCTGGCTTTAAACAGCAGTGGACTTCGTCAATACAAACAGCTTTAGCAACTCTCAGAGCACTTGATTCATGATCTCCAGTAAGCATCATCATGCGAAGGTTAGCTTTTTCCCTCAAGGTAGATATAACTTCACAGACACCAGGACGGGGTTCATCCTCAAAGTGGAAAAGGGTTACCTGAAAAAAATTCAATCAGCGGATAAATAATAGTATAATACATTGGAAGGTAGTTCTTAATTAACCTAGTGCTTATATGATGATAAGGCATTCAAATGTATGTTGCCAGAAGAAATTGGCAGAACCACGAGTAGAAGTGCAACTTGATAAAGGCCCCAGTGGAGCTTCTTGCTGATGACTGGGCCTTTGGATACAAGGCAAGGCCATGTTATTGACTTTGCAATACAAGCCAAGGTGCACTCTATTGCAGGAATATTGAGTTAAAAGGTTCTAACTGGAAGGCGTTAGCGTCGAAGCCCAGCCCAAATCAAGCATCAGATTAAGATATTCAAATTAGAAGGGCTAAAGACCTAGCCAAGATTCAAAAGAGAAAGGCCCATAGGCCATAGCAGATGGACCAAATGCTTGACCATCTGGGGAGCGTCTGTGGTTAATGTCCAACCTGACTTGTGCTACAAGTAGATGGGCCATCGGTGGTTCATTGCTGAGGCCATGAAAGGCCGGACCAAAATATATGGCCAGATAAGTAATTCCATTTACATCTTATTATATTAAACTCAACAAAACACATAACATCTCCACCTTTTTTCCAACAGCATTAGCTGATTTAATTGCAATTGGCTTTTCCATAAAATGTATCTTGAAAGGGTGTATCGACTAACAATCTGTCTGTCCCTGACTTCCTTTTTTCATCCCCCCAATTGGTACTAAAAAACTTCTGTACAACACTACAGCCTAACAATGCTTCTCGTACATTTCAAACTCAGTCTGTCTTCTGTTTTCTTTAATCTTTCCTCCACTCATCACTACAATACCAACTGATAGATATAGAATAAAAGAAAAAAAAAACAAAAAGAAGCACAAGAGCATTCGGCAAAACACAAATTATATTAAAGTAAGGCACAATTTATGAGCATTTGATAGTATAAACTCTAATCCACTTTAAATAAGCCAACTTATAAGCATTTCATAGGCTAGACTCCAATTCACCTTATATTACAAAAAGATTCTCAGGCCTGAATTTTATCATTTTCCCTAATTATATATGAATGCTTCCATCAAACATCCAGACAAGTAACTGTGCAATGACATAAAAGAACATTGAAAAGAAAGGGAGAGAAGCATGCTGCGAAATGAGAAGATTTGTACTCTAATTTACCTCACCTTTTTATCCACTGATAGAGCAGCTTGGACAAATTCAGGCCCATATGCAGAACTTTTTACTGCCTTTTTTATTTGCTCAGATTCACCATTAGATCTGTATAGCGAAGAAATATATTCCACAGAACCAATAGATGCCTTAGAGAGCTCATTTTCGTTGTTTCTTGCCTGTAATACAAACATGTGATGGGCCAAGCTAATATTTAAAGATCCAACTCTTCTAGATACTTCATAGATCAAAAACACAAATGCTCATGCCAATTGTTCAAATCTAAGAATCACATTCACATTTCACTATGAGAGTATTGAGTAAATAGGGAATGTATCAAATGTGAACTAACCTTTAAATAGAGGAATAAGAACCAACGATTGTGACCGTTGGATGAGACATATGCGGCTTAAATATACATTAAAGGCCATCGGCATTTTTCAATAAAACACCTGATTTATTCCACTTTACTCTAGCCTTTTCACCTTAATGAGATGACTAATCCACACCATCCAAACTTGATCCAACACTTGATATCTGAGTTCTCATTATCCTGGTTTAAGGGCTTTCCTTTCAATGATATAATAATCCAATGGCAGCTACACAAATTAAATCCAACACTTCCAACCAAACAACTTTATTATCTAGAAATGTTACTCTGTCATTTCTATCTAGCTGCTTAAGATTCGGATCTACAATGCACCATCCAATGACATGGACCAATTCCAGAGAGCATGAGAAATAAAGCAAGAATCAATAGATGTGCAATATCAACTTAATCTCAACATATTTACATTTAAAGATCATTATATCAAAATTAACTTTCCAGCAAATCAAGCATATTTACTATTGTTTCCCTTTTTCAAAATATTGAGATGGAATTAAGCATAACCACCTAGAGATATAACGGCCAACCCTCCCTATCCATTGTGGGAATCAAATCTACAATATCCCGTATAACAACAGAAAATCCTTTTCTGATATATCTAATAATTTCCAGATGACTTCGCTGGTTGGAATATATTATCTAATTTACACATACCTTTATGCCGCTCAAAGTAGCGATAATTCCTCTACCAGGTAAGCTCTCAAAACTTTCTACAGCAACCACTGGGAGGTCCTTCCCAACAGAGTGATCTAAAACTGCCCTGTGAATCATGCAATAAGGAAGTCAACTGTCTGCCATATATTATTCTACGAAATTCATAACTACAGGAGAAATAATTGTTTATTGTAATATAATTAAAAATGAACTAGTAGCTTTGTATTTTGGTCAAGCACTGCTCAATGAATATCTGGCTATCAGTCTTGGCCTGAGTTTGACCATAAACTCAGAACAGGTATATTAATTATCCATACGCTTGGCCCAAGGGAACTAGATTCAAGCCATGCCTTGCCTAGCATGCCCAAGGGTTGCACAATTCTACTTTATAATAATGCATACAAATCAAAATTAAATAAATAAACAGGCTTTAAGAAAGTTATCCATTCTCTCCACCTTCCAATAGGATGGGTTGTTCCTTTCTCCATAGCTGCAGCAACAGCTAGAGCTTCACTTTCACAGTTCGGAATACAGCAAGAAGGGTCACTAAGACCATTTGTCACATCCAAATGTCCATGAATGGGCTCAATTGCCTTGCACATAAGCTTCCCAGTTGTTAACGTGCCTGTCTTGTCAAAAGCAATAGACTGACAAGCAGAAAGGGCATCTAAGACATGCCCACCTTTCAACAAAATTCCCTACAGAGAAACAAAAATGAGGTTCAACGACTTCACTATACCAGAAACTTTCTGGAGAAGAAAGTTCATCTAAGAAACATGTCATCGTAAATTGTTGAAAAACATTCAGGAGAAACTACCACTAAGATAACGCAGTTTCATGGGATGTGCTCAAAGTAATAACTGCTATCTTCTCATTAAGGTCAGGACTCAGGAGGCACTCCATAGGTGCAGCACTAACCATTTCAACAAAGAATTCAGGTTAAAATCTTCTGATCTCTACCAACATTTGTGCGTAGAAGCATAATGTAGAAAAGTGGCGTCAAAACTAGTCTTGTAAAATAATGATAAAACCATCTGAATAAAATACTATATGCTTTCATGAAATTTAGAAGCTGAAAAGGCACTGTCTCACACCGAATGAAGAAAATAACCAATAGAGCCCGAAAAACTGAAAGTTTCAAACAGTACCTTACTTGCAAGAGAACTGATTGCAGTGGCGTATGCTAATGGAGCTACGGCCAATGCACATGGAGATGCAGCCACCATGAGTCCTAATCCACGGTAAATTGAACCCCTACAAACTAAAGAAAATGTCAGAGCGCAGAAAGCTCAATCCTAGAGCTAAGTGTATCAGTTCAGTACAAGTTGCCAAATCATCAGTATTACAGTCTTCTAAAGCATATAGTATTAACTATCAGAGAAGTACCTAGTCAAAGTTGATGGATTATATTTGTAACAGGACCAATAAAGCATGTAGTGTGACGTTAGAGGAATACCTGAGTTACCAAAGAAGGGCCACTTAAAGAGTAATGGTCCCAAAAGTGCAACAACCAAAGACAGGGCCACAACAACTCTGCTATAGTGCTCTCCAAACTCGTCTAGCCATCTTTGCAACTTTGGCTTGTTTAGCTGGCCCTCTTCAGTCAACTGGACAATTCTGTTGAGTGTTGAGTCCTCCCATGACTTAGTCACCTAGAACAAAGGTAGTCGAACAGAAGCATGAATGTTTATCTTGCAATTTGACAAGGTAACATTCTGGAAGACATGCCAGACAAAATGTACTCGCATTAACTTAATGTTATGCTAGAAAGGTACAGCAAATTTGTTGCTAGTAACTACTAACTATTAAAAATAAAGCTTTGTCCATTCTTTAAAAGTTAACTGGGATTGCTTCTCTTATTCCAAAATATCACAGAATGATGATTTCAAATGGCTATGACGTAATAACCATGAATAGCAGCATATTATTATTATTATTATTATTATTATTATTATTATTATTATTATTATTATTATTATACCAAGCTGCCATTAGATAACTCTCAGATATATGTTTTTTAATAAAATTAATTAAAGAGTGCAATCGTAGTATAAGAAATCATGTGTTGTATGAGTACTTAACACATTGAAATCAACAGAGTAAAGTCAGGCAAGCAAAATGAAATAGCTCGGGGTTAGAGAACAAAACAAACAAAGAAGAATAAGTTTGAAAAGGTCACTTCTCTGAAGAAACAAAAAGGCAAACCTTTACAATCATCATCCCTTCCAAATTCCTAGCACCACCCGGTATAGCATCCCCCACTGTCCTTTCAAGAGGTTTTGTTTCACCAGTGAGGTGTTCGATGGTGACTGTCGATGAACCTTGGTAAACTTCTCCATCAACAGGCACAGCCTAACGAATACAAGAACTGCACCACAGTGAGACAAAATTTCGAATAATCTAGACTAGAAGAATAACATCAACATGAAAAAAAATATACCATTGTGCTCAGTTCAAAACATAAGAGAAAAAAACAATGGAAAAGAGAACAAAAACAATGAAAAAGATATAAAATGAAACAAAACTAGGAAAAACAACGACTCAACTTCTACATGAACAAACAACACACCTCACCAGCTCTGACCAAAATATGAGAATCCACTTCAAGGTCATGCACAGGAACCTTGGTGTAACTCAAATTTGAAAACTGTGCTGACTTGTCTCCACTTTTTTCTAACAACAGTGCAAATTCTGGATGATTTTCCTTCAGTTCCCTCACATCAATCATTGACTTGCTTGTAAAATACTCTTCAGCTGTAAGAAATAAGAACAGAAAACTTTCAATAAGTACACAAACAGGAGCTAACATGAAGGGAATTCCCAAGGTTTTAAAGCAATATGTACCAATATGAGCTAAATTAAACATTGCAAGAAGCAGGCCACCCTCCAATGAGTTTCCCATAAATATAGAAGCAAATGCTGCAAGAGCCATGAGGACATGGATATTTATTTTTCCATCAGCAATGTTTACAAGAGCATCAAGCGATGCAGAGACCTGCAAAATAAGCGGGAAAAAGTCACATGAGTATTCCATTGACAAGCAATCTCGAAACAATGAACTCTTCTGTTTCTTTTGCGTTAAGGAGCAAACCAAGCTTAGCACAGTTTCCTTTTCATTGAAACGTAGCTGGCACAAATTTCTTTGTAAACAGAATTACAAAAGAGTAGCTTTAATTGTTAGTATCAATCAGTACAGAAGAGATTTATGTAGTTTGGATATGAAATTTTATATGGGTGTAGTCGTGTAGATTATTATCGATGTTACCTCCTTGTTTTTTACTTTTAATTTTTTGAGTATTTTCTTTGTTGGCCTATTGCTAAAATCAACATGGCTCAAAGACCTGCACCTAATATAGTGTCTGAACTAGATATTACCCCCAAACCAGTACTAAAGTATCAAAGTTGTCATCTCAGCTGTTCAGAAGCTTTAGTTGAAAGTTAACACTACTCTCAATTTTATTAGCTTGAAGACGCACCTCAAGGTTCTGTAATGGTATCACATGAGCAGTTACTCTCTATAAACTTTTCTAATGAAATTTCTCAACAAAACTCAATTTCATGAAAGCGTAGACCAAAATTTCTCTGGTGGATAAAATCTTCAGAATGTGCTTAAAATTATATTGAAATCCCAAATCTCATGGCTCAAACTTTCTAACCAATCAATCAGCGCCACAAATACTGGAAGTAACAAATGACACTACATGCAAGCCAAGTTAGCCAACTATATTCTCTGAACGCGCAAGCTGTTAGTGAAAGCAATTGTGGGCATCCATTGGCATTGAAACTCCAACTGCTCCTGGATACCATTAACTCAAAACTAACAAAGCTGCAGTCTGTGGGCATTACCCCAACAAGAGGGAAGGCGACGGCTATGAGCGCGGCCTGCAGACGGCTGACGGAGTTGAGCAGCGCGACGTGCGGGCAGGCGGCGGCGATAAGGAGGAGGCATAGGGAGATGCAGCAGAGCTGCAGGTGCTCCCGCAGCGCGTCGGCGACGTCGGCCCACCCGACCGCCCTCGCCACCCGCATAACCGCCGCGCCCCCGCCTCTGCCGTGCACGTCCACCCCGTGGTGGGCGTGTCCATGCCCGTGGCCATGGTGGTGGTGGCCGTGGGCGTGGCTGTGGTGATGGTCGCCGCCGTGGGCCCGGGGGGTGAAGGGCAGGGAGTGACGCGCGAGGAGGAGCGGGGGTTTGGGGCCTAGGGACAGGGACGGGAATTTGGAAGGGAGGTGGGGAGCGCAGCGGCGGCGGAGGTGGGGAAAGGGAGACGACCTCGAGAAGCGGAGGAGGTGGGCAGAGGACGGGAGCGGCGGCGCGCCGGAGGCGCTAAGGAACTGCATCGCGCGTCGCGGCGCGGCGGCGAGGCGTGTGGTGGTGGTGAGCTCAGGAGGAAAGCAGGTCCATGGTCGGGACTTGGACTTTTAGTGCCGGGGGCGTGTGGAGGCGATGACGAGACCGGGAGTGGGGCCCGGTCGGGGTTTGGTTTCGCCCAATCGTGTCGTCAGTGTAATAACAGTGTTGATGGATCACTTCGACGGCTATTAGGGTTTGGCGCACCTCCATCTCCAGCAAAACTCATAGAGTTTATTTACAAACTAGAAAATTTTTCGCGGTGTAACACATCACACGTGTCATTTTTTCGTAGAATTTTTTTTTCAACGGTATTTTATTTTTTAAATCGTCGAAATAATAAACGAAATGGCTGAAAAAACACATTTTTTTCGCGGTGTAACACGACACGTGTGTCGTCTTTCGTAGGAAAATTTTCTTTTTTTTTCGGTGGCGTTTCATTTTTTAAATCGTCGAAATAATGAGTGAAACGGCTGAAAGAACACAAAATTTTTCATGCAACAGAACACGCCATGCTGCATTCATTTTTTTCAGAGAAAAATTTCTTTTTTTTCGGCGGCGTTTTATTTTTTAAATCGTCGAAATAATGAGCGAAACGGGAAAAAATAGAGAGATAGAGTTGTAGAAATATCTCTTTCGACGAATTATTTGGAAAATATTGGAAACCGAGCTGGAAAACCGCGGTGAGGAAAAAGTCTAGAGGTGGAGGGGAAAAAGTCTAGAGGGAAAATGGTGAAAAATTATTAGAGATGACAACCTTCTTTTGTCGAGGCTAACACTCTACGCGTTCACCGAGTAATAATACATGTTTTAAAAAATGACAAAAATATTTTTTCCCGGGAAAAACGGAAAAAGGATCTAGACGTAAGGAGTAAGGACCTGTTTGTTACATTTTTGGACCTGTCCGCTATTCTTAAAAATTAGAAAAGGGTTTGTTCGCGATTTGAATTTAACGAGAGTTTTTTCCGTAAAATGGCGCACGAGGGACCCAAACGCGATTTTAGAGAAAAATATCTTCCCCTCACAAAAAATCACGAAGGACCTATTCGTAATTTATAAAAGGACCAAAATGCGAAAAAATTTTGAGCCGAGCCGCCGGCTCGGCTCAAATCACTCTGGTGGCCGGGACTCTTCCAATAATAGGAAAGGTAGTATTTATAGAGTTAGACTGTAGATATATTAAGATATAATTTGATAGAGCTTTAAATTCTAGGTGTCTCTAGTGTTTGCAGGCTAAAATAAAATGAATTAAGTTTATATTTTTTAATCTAAAATGTAAACAAGATGATCCACCTAAATACTCTTAATGTACCCATAGCTCTACCTTCATAAATTACTGGATCTAGGAATACCCCGCTTTACCAACTCTACGAATTTTGGTAGAACTGGAATTGTGACAAACACTCTCTAAGGCCCTGTTTGGTAGAGCTCCAGATTCCAGCTTCACATAAAATCTGAAACTTGTAGGCTAAAATAAACTGAATTAAGTTTATATTTTTGGTCTAAAATGTAAACAAGATGATATATCTAAACACTCATAATGTACTCACAGCTTCAGCTTCACGAATCTGGTGAAACTAGAATTTTCAGCTTCACCAGATTCACGAATCTGGAGAAGCTGAATCCCTGCCAAACACACCCTAAGAGTGTTTAGGTGAATCATCTTGTTTATATTTTAGACTAAAAATAATTCACTTTATTTTAGTCTACAAGCTCTAACTCTGAGATGGAGCTTAGGGGTGGGCATTTTTAAACCGAAACCGAATTACCGAACCGAATTAACCGATTATTTCGGTTTATTTAGTTTTCGGTTCGGTTTTTGTTTTGATATAATTCGGTTTTCGGTGTTTGGTTCGGTTTTTCGCTTTCAAAAACCGAAATAACCGAATAACCGAATAGCACATATACAATACTACTTTTATAATATTCTTCCTAAAGCTACTAAATAATTCTCATGTTATAATACATTTATGCATATGTTTAGTATATTCATATGTTATATTATGCTTATATTGTAATGACATATGAATATTGTGTGGATTTATTCATACTTTGTGTTGCAATATGAGAAGGACTAAATCTAATCTACCTAGTGTTATTCATATTTCGGTTAACCGAAAAACTGAATTAATCGAACCGAAATATTTCGGTTAATTCGGTTCGGTTTTTTATTTTTGGCCGAGAAATTTGGGTTCCAGTTTTTAAAAACCGAATTATTTTAAAACCGAAAAAACCGAACCGATTAAACCGAAAAAACCGAATACCCACCTCTAATGGAGCTGAGATCTAGAGCTCTGCCAAACCATCTCTAGCAAAAATCAAGCCGCACCGCTTTACTCCAGCAAGACAATTTATTTATCGACGGTTTTAGGGAAAATTAATTAACATAACATATAGGATGCTACATGGAGCGTACACCAAGATTTCCAATTTCTTTTACGAATCACGTCTCGAGGCGATGGAAATCCGAATTTTTTACGAGAGTTTGGATATGTATTTTTTAAAACTTTTTACATACTTTGTATATGTATTTTTGTAGGGAAAATTAATTAACATAACATATAATACTAAAATCTAAGTTAGTGTTACATACTTTGTATATGTATTTTTTAAAACTTTTTACACGTATCTCTTATAAAAGGCATTACAATTCAGCACAAAAAAAATTAGTGCAAAATCTGATTCAAAAATATAAAAACCGATCTTAAAACATGAAAATCAGTCAAAATCACAAAAAGTTATCAAAATCACTAAGTAAACCTTAATTTTTTTTAAATAATCTACCGACAGTTTTTAGTCTGGCGTGCACCAATATGGCGCATGGTAGCACTCATCCAAGCTACGACTCCTGCTAGCCTCCCTCCTGTTCTATTGTCCTGCACGTTGCTACCTCACAAGAACCTATCTCGATTGTCAACAAGACTATCGTTTGTCCTCGCGCATTGCTACCGCACTAAAACATTTCTCATTGATCACCAACAAGATTTATCTATTCTATCGATCTATCGATTCTTGCGTTGCCCACCATGCGTCGTCGCTGTTGATTAATATTAAACTAAAAGATAGCTTATACAATAACTGTTTCTAAAAATTATCTCTAGATGTTGTGTAATACCTATCTTTTCTCTCTTGTACATAAATAATCTACTTATATTTCCGTGCAAAGCTGGCTACTAAATAAGAGCTAACTCTCTTCTCTCATCTCTTTTCTCACTATCTATATAGACCAAAACTGATGTGTATAGACTAAGAGCAAGCTAAGATGATCTTATTGTACATACTTTTAGTGCTATACAAGCTCGTATATTTATTACGTGTCACATTTCACAGAAGGTACATAGCTCCTCCGGCAGAGAGGGCTTCCGATGCGTGCGTGACCGTGAGGTCTCAAGTTCACATCTTGTGAAAAAGTGATTTTTTGCATGGGCTGCGCTAATTTAATTAAGCTATTGAATTATGTTGTGATTTTTTAAAACTTTTTGAGAAGGGTCCCTCTAAAAAGCAATTTTATTTGCATGAGCTTCGCTAATTTAATTGAGCTATTAAATTATATTTTAATTATTTGAAACATTTTGAGAATGGTCCTCAGACTCAGAGCATGCCTAACCTACCATAAAAAATTCAGATCATGAACCAACTTGTGTGATTTTTTAAAAGTTCTAACAATGCTACTAATGCATATAAAACGATTTCACTAAAATTGAACTATTAAATTTCAAATTTTTTGAATATTTTTGAGAAGGGTCCTGAGAGCATGTCTACATTACCATAAAAAATTCAGATCATGAACAAACTTTTGTAATTCTTAAAAGTTCTGACGTACTAATGCACTTAAAGCAACTTCACTAATTTAATTAAACTAATAAATTTGTAAATTCTTTAAAATTAATGAGAAGGGTTACGAGAGCATGTCTAAGCTGCCATAAAAAAATCGAATCATGATCAAAGTTTTGATATTTTTAAAAAGTTCTGACGATGATTCTAATGCATTTCAAGCAACTTCACTGATTTAATTGAACTACTAAAATTGCAAATTTTTGAAAATTTGTGAGAAGAGTCCTGAGAGCATGCCTAAGCTTCCATAAAAAATTTGGATCATGATCAAATTTTATGATTTTAAAAAAATCAGACAATGCTGTTAAGGTATTTCAAGCATTTTCACTAATTTAATTGAGCTACCGAGCCATGTTGGAAATTTTTGAATTCCATTGTTTGTTTTTTAATAGATTTCCTAGAGACCATCTGCGGCAACGCGCGCGGTGTTTAACTAGTATTCAAGGATGGTCCAATAAACCTCAAAATCTATACTTAAATCGACCATTGTCCAGTTATCTGTTGAGGTCTGCTGTCTTTCGGCGTCATCCACTTGTTTAATTCACTTGGCTAATAGAGTTTCCTTTATTAGCTATTTAGCTTCCAAATTCAGTAACCGTATGCTCAGTTGCTCTCGAATGTTTATGTGCACGATGGTAAATTTCAGTTGTTTCAACTGATACAAATTCTAACGGCTGTTTACTTTTTTAAGAAACCACTAACAGTCGTTTAATGATTATGTCTCCTAAGAGCAACTCCAACCCAAACCCCTATATTTTTCCCCTAAATCACTCATTTAGGGGTGGTATAAAAATTAGGGGTACTCTATATCAAATTTGTCTCCAACCCACACTCCCTATTACTCACCCATATTATTTATCTAAACATTATTATTACTTTGCACCCATGAATTATTATTTTAAAATGAATAAAAAAATACCAAAGAAAATAATAGGGGCAAAGAGAAGCCCTCTAGATGTAGGGGTGAGAGAGTACCTCCCTAAAATAGGGGTTTATAATAGGGGTTGGGTTGGAGCTTATATTTTTCTAAGTCTCCTTATAATTTAGGATAGGGGGAGGTTTAAGGGGTGGGTTAGGGTTGCTCTAACATACTAAACGCCTTTCTAGTGTTACGCAACTCCACCGGAGTAAGCGGCTAGCGGACTATCTTTATAGGGGGTATATCCAGTGCAATCAGGTTTTTAGTGCAATTACCGTGCAATCCAACTAAGAAAAGTTTCAAAAAATTCTGAAAAAAATCATGGATGTACATCTCATCTTACCCCATCTACATATAAAATTTCATGATCAAATTCGTCCTATGTTAAGAGTAATAAAAAAGACAAATTTCTGACAAACTTGAATAGTTCAAATGCACCCCAAATTTGTCTATACTATAATTTTTTTACTTAAAAAGAACTTTGTCGTTGTGGTAGTTCTCCGGTTCTCCCCTCTCAACTCCACCTCCCACATCACTAAAGAATTCTTAACAAAAACAGAAATAACAATCTTACAACGAACAAATTCATCTCCCTAAAAAATATTTAACGAGATAAAATCATAGCTCTAATAGAGACATGATGCAACCGAGAGCAGAAATAGAGCTGAGGCCTGAGAGTGTTGGGCGAGCAGGATTAGGGATGGTAATGGGTACCCGAAACCCGATACCCGATGGGTATTTACTCCATTAGGGTACAAATCTGGTCCAATAATCATACCCATAGGTACTTTAATGGGGGAAAACCTTCACCCGTCGGGTATGATTTGCACGGCACGGGTACCTGCTCACCAGTAGGTATGATCCACCCGCTTCAAGTCTCTCTCTCGCTCTAAAAAAACTTGTGCAAGTTGGTGAGATATCTAGAAGTCCAGATGATAAAGAAATTTCATGTGCCGTTCATGCGGCCCGCCCGAAATGATCGGTTTGGGAGCTCTCACGGCCTGACCCGAGCCGGTTGGCGCTGCTGGCGGCCGAAGCCAGAGGAGGAGCGGCGATTAGTACCACATCGCTTCCTCCGAGGGAGGTGCAACGACGAGAAGCATATAAGGAGGCCAAGGCGACTTGAGTAGTTACGCAATTGCAATGCATGTGAGCACAAAGCTTAACTATTCTTTCCCTTTACTAAAGATGACATGTTAAAAATAAAAAACTTGAATTAACTACACATTAATGCGGTACGGTTACCTGTCGGGTCCCCAGCATTGCATCGGCACAGTATGGGTAAATTTTGTACCGTATGCGGGTATGGGTATTATCATGGTGAATTTTATTAACACTGCATTCTGCATTGGTGGTGATACCCACCGGGTATATACCCGTTGCCATCCCTAAGCAGGATGATCATGATGATACCAACTCGATATAGCAAGGTAATATGATATTTTGTTTATCTATAGTAAAGTAGTGTAATAGGTTAGCTCGGGAAAGAAAAGGAAGAAATTTTTACTGTTATGGCTCTTTTTTTTAAAAAAAAATTAGTCCTGCTATTTTTTTTTTTTGCAAAAGTAGCCCCCGGGCTCGCGAAAACCGCGCCTCTAAAGCGCGGCTCACCTAGTGCAGCGGACTGGGAGCGCTGCAATGCCCCATGTCTAACATGTGGCACCGCAAAAACAAAAAAGAAAAGAAAAGAAAAGCATGAAGCGCTACATGCTACGGTCCGCTACATGCTATAGTCATTTTTCTTTTTCTTTCTTTTTTGCTGTGCAGAGCCTACTTATGGAAAAAAATACATTTATGTATTATAAATGTATTATAATAGAAAAAATTGCACGACGGTTAATTTTGAAAAAAAATAATTCTTCGGGTAGTTAGTTCTGAAAAAATCGTACGGTAGGTAGTTCTGAAAATCGCAGGTTTTACCACAAATATTTTGAGGACCCAAAATACTTATAAAACCTAATAAATTTTTTTCAAAACTAACTTATAAAACCTACTAATATTTTTAGGATTCAAAATACGTATGGGTCCTCATAGAATTATTTTTTAGAATTACTTGTAGAATTATTTTTTCAAAACTAGCCGTCGTGCAATTTTTCCTATTATAATACATTTATGAAACCTAATAAAATTATAATGTATTTTTTCCAGAACTACCCTCTTCAAATATATTGTGTTATATTATGCCCGTTTGTAGAATATGGGTCTTTAAAATATTTGTAGTATGACGTGTGATTTTTTAGAACTAATCATCGTGCAATTTTTTTTATTATAATGCATTTATAGAACCTAAATGTATTTTTTGCATAATTAGCCTTCACACAGCCAAAAAAAATACTGTAGTATGCAGTGCTTTCAATCCGCACGCTTTTCTTTTCTTTTTTTTTGCCTTTTTTTTGTTTTTGCGGTGTCACGTGTCGGACTAAGGATATTGCAGCACTCCTAGTCCGCTGCACTGGGTGAGCCGCGTCTGGAAGCCGTGGTTTTGAAAAAAAGGTACCTTTGTAAAAAAAAAATTACGGTATAGGCTAATTTTATAAAAAATTGAAAGAGCCGTAACAGTAAAATTTCGAAAAGGAAAACTAACTACGCACGGGCCACGGCCTCCGCCTCCGCCTTCGTGCCGGCGCGCGGTTAAGCCCCCGCTAACCCCACAACAAACTGTGCTTCCTCCCCTCTCCGCCGCCTCAAAACCCTAACCCCGCCGCCTCCACACACCATGCGCCGCCTCCCGCCCCTCTCCCAACCTACCGCCTCCTCCGCCTCAACCTCCACCCCCGACGTCGTTGCCGAGCTCGGCCGCATCCTCTCCACACGCCGCTGGAATAAGGGCCGCGCCTACAAGCGCCTGGCCCCCTCCGTCACCGCCGCGCACGTCACCGACCTGTTCAACGCCGCCTCCGCCGCTCCCGATCCCGCCACTGCGCTCGCCTTCTTCGAATGGCTCGCGCGCAGCCCCGGTTTCCGCCACACCGCCACCTCCCACGCGGCCCTCCTACACCTCCTCTCGCGCCGCCACGCCCCCGCACACTACGAAAAGCTTGTCGTCTCCATGCTCAATTGCTCCCACACCGCGGAGGACATGCGCGTGTCTGCCGAAGCCATTCAGGCAATCCGTCGAACGGGTGGCGCGCGACTTGCGCTGTCCCCGAAGTGCTACAACTTCGCCCTCAAGTCGCTCGCGCGGTTCGACATGACGGAGGATATGGAGAAGGTGTACTCGCAGTTCGTGTGGGATGGGCTCTTGCCGGACGCGGTGACGTACAACTTCATGATTAAGTCGTACTGCAAGAAGGGTGATCTCACCACGGCACACCGATATTTCAGGTTGTTGCTGGAGGGTGGGCTGGAACTAGAGACGTTCACATGTAATGCGCTATTGCTCGGGTACTGCCGAACGGGTGACTTGAGGAAGGCTTGCTGGCTATTCCTAATGATGCCGCTGATGGGTTGCAAGAGAAATGAGTACTCCTACACCATTTTAATTCAGGGCCTCTGTGAGGCACGGCGTGTAAGGGAGGCACTTGTGCTGTTGTTGATGATGAGGGGGGATGGGTGCTCCCCGAATGTGCACACGTATACATTCTTGATCAGCGGCCTTTGTAAGGAGGGTAGGGCTGGCGATGCCAGGGTTTTGCTTGATGAAATGCCTCGAAGAGGTGTTGTTCCAAGTGTTATGACGTACAATGCAATGATTGCTGGGTACTGTAAGTCAGGAAGGATGAAGGATGCAATGGGGATTAAGGAACTGATGGAAGGAACTGGGTGCTCTCCGGATGATTGGACATACAACACTTTGATTTATGGCCTCTGTGATGGGAAGGCTGATGAAGCTGAAGAATTGCTGAATAGTGCTGTTAAGGGAGGTTTTACGCCTACAGTTGTTACATTCACTAACTTGATCAATGGGTATTGCAAGGCTGAAAGGATTGATGATGCACTCAGGGTCAAGGACAATATGATGTTGAGCAAGTGTAAACTTGACATACGGGTGTATGGAAAGTTGATCAATAGCCTCATTAAGAAGGATAGGTTAAAAGAGGCTAAAGATTTGTTAAATGAAATCTCAGCAAATGGTTTAGTTCCTAATGTGATCACCTACACATCTATAATTGATGGCTATTGCAAGATTGGGAAGGTTGATTTTGCACTAGAGGTCTTGAAAGTGATGGAACATGATGGTTGCAAGCCAAATTCCTGGACCTACAACTCTCTGATGCATGGGTTAATTCAGGATAAAAAACTTCACAAGGCAATGGCTCTAATAACTACAATGCAAGAAGATGGAATAATTCCTGATGTTATCACCTATACCACTTTGGTTCAAGGCCAGTGCAACCGACATGATTTTGATAACGCTTTCAGGTTATTTGAAATGATGGAGCTAAATGGTTTGACACCTGATGAACAAGCATACACTGTCTTAACTGATGCACTGTGCAAGGCTGGAAGAGCTGAAGAAGCTTATTCATTTCTTGTTAGAAAAGGAGTAGCCCTAACCAAGGTAGAATATACCACACTGATTGATGGTTTCAGCAAGGCAGGCAATACTGACATTGCTGCCACCCTCATAGAGAGGATGATCAGTGAGGGCTGCACACCAGATTCATACACATATAGTGTACTATTGCATGCTTTATGCAAACAAAAGAAGCTGCAGGAAGCTTTGTCAATACTGGATCAGATGGCTCTCAGGGGAATAAAGTGTACCATAGTTGCGTATACAATACTAATTGATGAAATGCTCAGAGAAGGGAAGCATGACCATGCTAAAAGGATGTACAATGAAATGATTTCTTCAGGACATAAGCCTAGTGCAACCACGTATACTGTATTCATTAACTCATACTGCAAGGAAGGTCGAATGGAGGAGGCTGAGAACTTAGTTATGGAAATGGAAAGAGAAAGTGTTGCCCCTGATGTGGTGACCTACAACATATTCATTGATGGCTGCGGGCATATGGGGTATATTAATCGTGCATTTTCAACTCTGAAGCGCATGATGGATGCATCGTGTGAGCCAAATTACTGGACCTATTGTATTTTGCTCAAGCATATTCTAAAAGGGAATTTGGTTAATGTTCGTTATGTAGACACTTCTGGCATGTGGAACTTGATAGAGTTGGATGTTGTCTGGCAGCTTTTCGAAAGGATGGTGAAGCATGGTTTAAATCCCACAATAACGACATACAGTTCTCTAATTGCAGGATTCTGCAAAGCAAGTCGTCTTGAAGAAGCATGCATTCTTCTTGATCATATGTGTGGAAAAGGTATATCTCCCAATGAAGAGATATACACATTGCTTATCAAGTGCTGCTGTGATACCAAGTCCTTTGAAAAGGCCTTATCATTTGTTAGCAACATCATAGAATGTGCCTTTCAGCCTCGTCTTGAATCCTACCAGCTTCTTATTCTAGGCCTTTGTAACGAGGGAGACTTTGAGAAGGCTATGTCCCTGTTCTGCGACTTGCTTGAACTGGGCTATAATCATGATGAAATTGCATGGAAAATTATAAATGATGGTTTGCTCAAAGCTGGCTATGTTGATATATGCTCGCAGATGCTCTCCGCCATGGAGAATAGGCACTGTTGCATTAGTTCTCAGACATATGCTATGTTGACCAATAACATGCATGAGGCATCTGGCAATCTGGTTAGTGAACTCAGAGGAGAAGCTGCCTGAATGCTGATAGATGGTAAATTTCATTGCTTATTCTTTTCCTTGGTGAGCAGTTGAATTAATCGCACGCTTGCTATGAGCCCTAGCTCAACATTCTTAAAGCATCTTATTTCATCTGGACATGTAGCAAAAAAACCAACTTAATAACTTATATGGCAGTTGCAAGCACAATTATCAAAATTATTTAACTAAACACAACGCCAATCATTTATGCAAGCACTTCTTTGCTTCTTCTTTTTTTTCCTTTCTAGAAAATAAAGTTTTGCCCATTTATTCTTGCTGTTGGTGCTTACATTTGCCTGCAGTTTGTATCCACTCATATTACTTCATTCGTTCTTATGGCAGAATTATTTCTTTGTTTTCTTATTTTTTTCGCTAAGGCGTTCCATATCAAATAAGTCAGCATAGTTCTTCAGGCCGAAAGCAGATGAAACTTTCTGCTTTCTTTTCTGAGAAACAAATTGGAATGCATAATCAGGGGAAACAAAATGATCAAAACAAAGGCCTTGGGTTCCAAGCTTCTTCTGCTCAGGAGGCATCACAAGATCAAAGCGGGGCTTGTGAAAAGGTAGGGTCATTATTGAACGAAGAGGTATCAAAGGACTCACTATCCTCGGATGGAAAGAAAGCTTCAACATTTGAAGAGCGAGATAGTGAAGATTTTGCAATTGATGACGATAATAATGATTGTGAAACAGCATGTTCAGAAAGGAGGGATAACAACATGGATGGTAAACTTGATGTTGCTCAGTCCCCTGACGCTAAGTCAAGTGTTCAAACTTATGCAGCACAAGCTCTATTGGCAGCTGTTTGTCATTGGGTTCATTAGATAGAAAGGCAACTAAATCTTCTAGTCGGCCACATTCAACCCTGACAGACCCAAATTTTGTAGAGAATTATTTCGAGGCAAGTCCCTCGAACAATTTAACATGTTAAATTTCCATTTTTCATATTTGATACGCTATTCTTACTATGCTGGTGGTTCAGTTTTGTAACAGTGTCATCAAAGTCTTGAGTTTATCCTATGCCTGGTAAGGAATTATGTTGAAATCCTGTTTTTGGTGTTGGTAAGGATTGGTCAAAAACGAATTTTTTTGTGGAATTAGTGTATTTGGAGGGGAGCTGTTAATACTATTTTTTGGTTTTCTTTATATTTTTTTGAAGCCACTATTTACCCCTTTTTTCTGCTTCTACATCAGTATATCGTCAGATACCCTTCCTTAAATGTTATATTGCAGTTTTCTGTCATGCTAATTAGTTTTATGATGTTCTTTTCTGGTACTCTAGTATTCTCGACTGCATTTCATTGGGACCTGGAGAAATCGGTACCGTAAGTGCTTCTCAAATTTACCAGGGGCTAAAATCAGTAAGGGGAATAATGATCATTCAGGGAAAAAGAAAATAATTGTTCATATTGATATGGTAATTTTGTAATCCTTTTGTGAGCTATAAATATAACTTGTATCTTTTGAATGTTGATTTTTTTTAACGAAGGAAAACTGTTGCTTTGTATTAATCTTCCAAGATATTAATATGATGTGTAGTTTTATCTGTACCCTTAGGCATATTATTTCATGACTTTCAGATCTTCTGGTTTGGTTGCAAAAACATAAGAGCCCTTTGAACTTAGGAAGCTCCAATCAGATCGCACTTTTGCGGTATGATTTCCAAATATAGTAATGAATCTAACAAGAATGATAAATTGATAATCTAATAGTAAAGAACACATCATCTTTTGGGAGGAATATGATAATCTAGAAAGAGCTAACCATACGTTGAGTTGGGCATGCATTGGCTAATGTCGTCAATCTAAATTAGGTCTCCCTGTCATTGGATTGTATGGAAAAAAAGAATCATACCAAGAGATTAGCAACAAAACAAATGTTAAATACTGAAATTTAATCTTCAAAAGTTCAGTCCAAGTTAGAAATTTCAACCACTCGTTGAAATTATTGCTCACAGAAGAGTGATGGTCAATTATTGCTTGTGTTGTACTTCTTAGTTGCTTATCTTGATCCTTGGCATAATCTCTACTAATATAAATTTGCAGTTGGTGGCAGCCGTCCGTTCTTCCTAGCCCCCCTGGCCATATCTCCAATAATGGCCGGTCATTATAGCTAATTATTCTTTCCTGATTTACAATCAACCATATCTCTCTAAATATAGCTGATTATTATAGCAAAATCCCTGATTATTGCTGGTAATAAATAGCCAGCCAATCATTCCTTTTGTACTCTATATATGCTGTTCAGTTTTCACAGAATCAATCAAGGGAATTCATTCAAGATCTCCCATGTCGTGTCGCCACGGCGAATGAACTCGACGAACTGATCAATAAGTGACGGACTGACGTATATGGCAGCGGGGCGCAGGAGGCCGAGCGCCACAGTCAGTAGTAACCGCGGCTAGAAGGACAACCAGAGCGCGATGCCCACCGGGTGCCGTGAGCCCGTGACCCTAGTGCCAGCCAGTTGGACGTGAACAAAGCGTCGACGCCGGCTATGGTTGTTCGACGACATTAATGGCGGGGACGTCGTCGGTGGTGAGTCATTGGCATACCCTTGGAGATAAACGGTTGATCCAAATGAACGTCGCGAAGAGAGAACGACGCGGCGGCACGGTGGCGGTGCCTCGGCCGGTGTTTTTCTAGTTCACCTTCATGGTCTCCGGCGTCATGGCGAGTGAAACCAGTGATGGCTAGGTATGCCAGGGGCATGGAGATGAGTAGGCCAAGAAGGCGAGAGGTCATCTGGGAAGAGCAATAATCGCTTGCCATGATGGACCATTGTTTGAAGCGAGAAGAGCGCGGCGCCGAGGACGGTGGCAATCTAGAAAACGCGGAGGTGCAAAGGCTGGGTGGCGGCGGCGGCCCCTTTCTCCGAGGCGATTGACCACGCGGCCATGGCATGCGCGACGAAGTGAGCGGCGAGGAAGGCGGACTCCACAACGCGCCATGGCGTGCTCGGCATGTGGAAGAATGTGAGCGCGAGGAGTACGGCGGACGCCCCGAGCTCGACCGTGTAGCGGCCAGTGGTCTAGAATGGCGGTGGCTTCGGCAGCAATGCCTCGTGCTCGGGGGAAGCCCTCATGTCGCCCCTGCGAAGGCGGTGGATGACGAGGACGAGCGAGGCGACGAGGAAGACGAGGTCGACGGCGCCGAGGAGCGCGCGTTGCGGGCATAGGAGAGAAAGAGGAACGCAAGCTGGTAATACAAATTGCAAAAAGGGATAAAAATGATTGATTGATTTTTGAGATTGGTAATATATATTGCTACGTACAATATATTTGGTTTTAATTCATACCGGAGAAGAAACCATAAAAACTTTTATAATCGGGAGAAATAGATGTTTGATCTTGTAGCACAATTTTCTTTTGTTGTTTCGTTACCAATTTTATTTTTCGTAGCAACGCACGGGCATTGATCTAGTATTTTTGCAATTCGAGGACTGTATGTTGGTATCTGTTGTCATCAGACATGCCAGAGCTGTTTGTGTTATACTTGTTATCTTGATCTTTGACATAATCTTTCTGCACTTCCAGGACTGCTTTTTTGTATCCGTTGTCATCCGAAATATGCCAGAGCTGCTCGATAAGCCAGTAGCAGTTTGTCATTCTGACAATCCTAAAGGAACTGCGGAAATATCATCTGCAAACTATCCTGCACGGAACTATGGTGCTTTTATTTTATTCAAAGTTACAATTGGAACTTAAAATTTTGTTATGTCAACACATTTGAACATACTTGATTTCCTCTTTTGTGGATTCCAGGGATAAAGGCTGGCATGTTTGTTAGAGACGCCAAAGCTCGGTGCCCTCACCTAATGGTTGTTCCTTATAACTTTGATGCATACGGGAAGGTATTTTCTTTTAATTTACTTCCTTTGATTGTTAATTCCTTCTCTTCAACTTTTGTTGAAACACCGCTTTTGTTATAATTGAGATGTTTGAATTATTGTAGGTCGCTGACCAGTTCTATGGTATTTTGCGTAAATATTGCAGCAAGGTCCAGGTTTGTTCTGGATTATCAATCCTTACTCGGCATGTATTCATGTTGGTACATCCCCACACAATTATTACCACAGATACATCTACAAACCTAACAATATTATGCAAAATTTAGGCTTTGAGTTGCGATGAAGCTTTTCTGGATATGACTGATTGCATAAATGATAATCCGGAGGAAGTAACACAGAAAATCAGAAATGAGATTTTTGGTACAACAAAGTGCACTGCCAGTGCAGGTATTGCTGAAAACATGCTCCTAGCTCATTTAGCTACCAGATCTGCAAAGCCGAATGGACAGTGCTTTATTTCCTCTGAGAAGGTACATGCATGGCGTGCTAACTATGCCCATTCTTATTTCTATACAATAGCCCCATGTACTAGCTGATTTTGAATTAGGGGCTGTTTGGAACAATGATTTTTGTAGGAATTCTAGAGGAATTGCCCTATACAAAATTCTTGCATTCAAAATGGGCCTTTACAGTTGATAAATTAATTGCTGGAGCAGTATAACAAGTTTATTGTGAATCCTACAATGTCATTCTTCTGTTAGCTGAAGGCCTAGGCTTTTGTGTAGTTGTGAGGTGAACCATAGTCCCTTGTTCACAAAGAAAGTGCATGTACTATTGTTTTAGAAAGTCTTACCTGTAATTATTTCCCTGGGTATATTAGATCTGACTAACTACACCATAAGTTATTAATGGCTATTCACCTGGGGAGTATGATATAAATGAAATATAAGCTTTGGATTATGGGTCTCATGTAAATCTTTTTGTGGAAAATATTGAATGTTGATTTAGTTGTAGCTTATGCCTCACTCCTCACTTGGGAGGTAGTTTCTACTCATTCGTATGGGATAATTGGTGGTTGAGTTCAGATTACTTATTTTAATTTAGTTCTTGTATACAGTTCTATATAATTCAAGAAACATGAGTCCTTCTAGAAGGGTTTGCTTTCTTCTTCATGGCGTAGTTTTGCTTTTCTTACTTAATAGCCTATCTTTTCTAAAGACATGCAATTTGTCTGACAGTAACATGTATTTTGTTACAGGTGATATTTACTTGAGTACTCTCCCTATCAAAGCACTACCAGGCATTGGTTATACTGTTTCAGTTAAACCGAAAAACAAAGAAATCGTATGCTGTGGTCAGCTTCGCAGCATTCCAAAGGTTTGTCAACATCATATTTGTGTACTTTAACATATAATTGTCCCCTTTTTTCTTAATGTAAACTGATAAGGAATTTCCCAATCCGGTAGCCCCTTAATTTACAGGTTTGATATCATGCTCAACTTCATTTGACTAATGTAGAATCTAATGAGTATCAGTTGTCCATTTTTTACAATCCCAATGAGCAATTGTTTGTCTGGGTATTCTGCTTGTGTGATGGTCATATCATGCATTATCATATTCCCTGATCTGTAGGTTTGCAGTTGTAGATATGTTTTTTTACTGATCTTCTTCAACAAGCTTACTACCATCCCAACACTTATGTAGGATGCTCTCCATAAGGACTTTGGAAAAAAGATTGGCGACATGTTATGGAACTATTGCAGAGGAATTGATCATTCAGTTGTTGAAGCAGTTCAGGTAGAAGCATCCTAGTTATCGTTTCTGATAGGAGCATCTGCACCTCTTTTGTCATGGTCGTAACTTTCATGTCAGTTTTTTTGATAAGGTGCATAACTAAGCATGATATCTTTTAACTGCATGCTGTCAACTCATTATTTGCACACAACACGTGTCTTGAACTAATTACGTGTTTGTTGTTTTCTTTTGATTTGAATTGGATAGTCAATTTTGAATTGACAAATAGTATGCCTTGTGAATTGATGTATAATACAGGAAACAAAATCTGTGGGTGCTGAAGTCAATTGGGGAGTCAGATTTAACAACAACAAAGATGTGAGCCCTTTGTGATTTCTCAGTTATGTATCATTATAATGCTATGTTGGTTTGTGTTTGATCTCTTTTGTGCTGTTTGCAGGCTGAGAATTTTCTTGTCAACCTCAACAAGGAGATTTCTCTACGCTTGCAAGGGTGTGGAGTACAGGGCCGTACTATTACCCTTAAGGTCGTTTCTACTGACTGTACACACTTACCTAGTCACAAGTCATTGCAGTTCTTGATCAAGTCCAGAGAAGTTAAAACACAAGTGCACGTAATAACAAGAAGCTGTGTTGTCTCATCTGAACGAATATCCAAAGTATGGCCGCAGTCAGGCCACGAGAGAACATCTTACTCTACACATGTTTTTTTTTTGGGTGGTGGCTGGCATCTCAAATGCAAAGTTCCACGGATAGAAAAATTGTATTTGGGTATAGTATCATGGCCAAATTAAAGGTCGTCCTATGTTTAAAACTTGGCTGCGATTTTGAACAAAATATCTGTAGTCCATTTCGATCACGTCAGAACCTTGGAGTATAGAGGTGAGTTTAAGTGTTGAAGCATGAGTATATTGATTATTTTTTTATGTGCAACCAATTCACCTAAAATCTTAATCTGTTCAACAACCTGTGTTTTCTCTAGCAATCAAGTTTTGTTTATCTATGTGCTTCCATGCATTTATCTACTTCTGAGAAGATATTCCCACGTTTCTGTCATCCTTAATGGACAATCTAATTATAACAGCTTGGGTATTGGAATCTAGAGCCCACATATTATGTTTAAAATTCTATGTAAATCGAATAGATAAAAACATTAGGAGCTAAAATTCCAAATGGATTCTGAGATCAAGATATATATGCAAACCACGAGTTAAAAATTTAGAATAATTTTTGCAAGAACGAAGTTGAAAATTACAAGATTAATAATATATAGTGGCACACTAGTGGGCACCGGGTAGACATCCACCTAGGTAGGACGCCGTGTGAGGCCCACCCCGCCTTTGACACGTGCAAGGGTTCTGGGCAGATGCCCTCTCGCTAGCAAGGATACTAGACTGTCTACATTTATGTAAATGCACGATACAAAGGTGTGGTATCAAATGATGAATTTCTAATGAAAAACAACAAGGGTTCTATTTCCAAATATAATATATGTAAGACATAATTTTTTTTCAAAATTGTATGGAATTAGAAGCTTCAAAAGTTCTATTTTCCAATCATATATAGATTGATAACTAAAATATTCTAAAGCGTACTATCTAGGGATCTGTACAAGGAGTTCAAATTTTGATAAGTAAAATTTTGAATTTTCAGAAGTACAACATTTAAAAGTCTGATACAAACTTATTGAGAACATCTGCTGAGGACTAGTATACATAGTCTAAGTCCGTGGGGATGGCTATCATGGAACAGATGAGTTCTAGTCCTGTGCATTGTAATTAGTATTTGATTTGTACACATGGTTGTAACTAAGAGAGATCATAGTAGCACGAGGGTTGGAAATCACAGGCAAACTTAAAAGCACTGCTTAATTATTTAGAGTTACAAAGCAGGAGCTGCACACGAACTCATGTTCTAGTTCATGAATCGATCGGTCCTCTTTTCTTCGTTGGGTTACTGTGTCCTTGTTGGCACAGATGATTCAGCTGTTGGCTGTAAAATTAAGCTTCCGTCATGATGCTTTAATTCCATCTCTACGAGATCATTATTTTTCTACTGCACTCCATTAATTCTCTTCCTCCACTGTCTGATATTGCTCCTACTGGCTGGTGGTGGCTCTGGTGCAGGGAAGAAGCAAGACGATGGTGGTGTGGTATTCAATGGAGCGATAAGTACTCCGGAAACATCAAATGTATTGTACGTTCTTGTTATTGCTCACCTGATTGTTAGGTGACAACGTGTATACGTGATCACATGTAGGCAGCATGCCAGGAGTTGGCGTTGCGTTTGGCGGGAGGACAGGGGAGGGAGGCGCTCGCGAGAGAGCACTTCGCAAGATGTAACAGATAAAACAAAACCCCAGGGTTAGTCAACACAGCATACGAAAGTTTGTGAACTATATGTTTGTTATGTTAATTATGATCTATTTTCGATCATACGACGTCGTTTCAATTTACACGTACTTATCTCCATGTCGTTATCACGGCTATAGGTAAAGTTGGATGGATATTGATTTAAATGCTCATTTCAGTTATCATCATATATAGTGCAACAATGCTCTATGAATTTCTGAAGTTACCAAAGATTACATAGCTCTGTTCATGTAGAATTGGACTGCAGCAGGTTGTCTTGTCGGCCACGCAGTCTGTACAATTCATGTCAGTCTAGCAGTATTTCAGAGGCATGCTTTTCTAGTTGAACAGAGTATGAGAATCTTTCATATGCTGCTAGCTCTGTGGAGCAACACCTGTTTCTTTCCCAATGCCTTCTATTCCTATGTGTTCTTCACCTCGTCTCAGTTTTCCTCACCCTCTCTCATGTTTCTGTGGATTGCCACGTACTTCCTACCCTACCATGTTCAAATATATATATGTAGAGGAGAGGGAAATCATTATCTATGCTGGTGAAGATTGATGGGCTTGTTAAATTATTTTAACATAATATGGCCCATGTAAATTATAAAATGGTTCTTATAATAAAAGGTCTAAGTGTGATGGCTGCTAGACTAAAAGATTAAGAATTATGGGGTTTAAAATCTCTCTCCTCTCCCTTCCAAATATTTAGTTGTGTACTAATTAGTGTTATTAAGCATAATGCTACAGGAGGGTGCATGGCAATGCAATGGTAATCAGTTTCCATGTATATATTAAAGTGCTGAGTTACAGTCAGTTTCATTAAACTTTTCAGTGCTGGATTAAAATGTTAGTTTCATTGATTAAGTATTTGGAAACTGATTTATTTATTGCATGGAAACTGACGTATTTAGTGCTTGAAACTGATACATTTATTGGAGGAATTTATTTGGAAACTGACGTTTCTCTGGAAACTGAATGAAAAATAGTACAAATTACGTTAGAAATATTTAAAAAAATTTATGCATGGTTATGATGCATCACTAATGTTCTCATAAAATTTTAGATAGTGATCAAGCTTCATGAATTTTTAAAAATTCGGATAGTGCAAATGAAGGCTGACCAACAAATTTGAACTGAATGAAAAATATTCAAACAATGTTAGAAAATTTTGAAAATTTTTGTCAATAGTCTTGATGCATCACTAATGTTACTATAAAATTTTGAGATCATTATCAATATGTTAAGCTACTTGGATAACGCATCGTTTACAGAGCTAAAAGTAGCCTTGTTAACTCTCGCCTCTCGGAAACATTTTAAGCTACTTGGACGACGCTTCGTTTGCAGAGCTAAAAGTATACTTTGCAATGCTCATGGACTGGCCGCTTCGTTTGCAGAACTTTCTTAGAACTTTGGTCTCTTGGATTCCTCTCCCTCAGCTCGGGAAGTTCTAGAAGAAAATTCTAAGAAAGATTCTAAGAAAGTTGATGATTCTAAGAATATTCTAGAAGAAAATCTGTGGGAAAAAACACAAGGTATAGAAGTCCGAATCAGCTACATCTCTTCCGATTCGAATTGGCTATTGTCTCAGGATCGGCTATGGAAAGCAAGAATTGTAATCGGATACGTCGAAGTATAGATATAGTATGTTTAACATCGGAATAAGTCTGTAATCTTTAGAAAGTTGAGTTTGACTTGGCTGTGAGTTATTAGTTTTCATAGTATAAATGTATGGCTTGGAGTGCCCGAAAAAACAACACAATAACAATGAACAATAAATACAAATCTTTTCGTCTATTTTTCTTTTGCATTAGGCCCTAGTAGTAGTTTTCCTCGGCTTGTTGTCAATTGGCTAGTTGATCTCGGCGAGTTCTTCATAGCGGGGACTGTCTCAGTTAAGTCCGATCTTCTCATTATCGTCGGCTTGTCACGGTGAGTTCTTTTATGCTTGGTACTGTCTCGAATCCGTTTTCTATTTGGTCGGTGCTGCCGTGTCGCCGTTTTACCGCCAAGTCACTGAAGAAAGTCGCCGGAGTAGCTTCTTCTTCCTTGAGCAACGAATCGAGTGTGCTATATGAATTAAGCATGAACAGTAACTTTTCACATGTGAAAAGTTATTGTTCATGCTTAATTCATATAGCACACTCGATTCGTTGCTCAAGGAAGAAGACAGAGGAGCTACCCTACGACTTGCTTCATTAATCATGATACTAAGAAAGACCGACTAAATAGAAAAAAAAATTCGAGACAATACCAAGCACAAAAGAACTCACTGTGACAAGCCGATGATAACGAGAAGATCGGACTTAACTGAGACAGTCCCCGCTATGAAGACCTCGCCGAGATCAACTAGCCGATTGACAACAAGCCGAGGAAAACTACTACTAGGGCCTAATGCAAAAGAAAAGTAGACGAAAAGATTTGTATTTATTGTTATTGTGTTGTTTTTTTTACGGGCACTCCAAGCCATATATTTATACTATGAAAACTAATAACTCGCAGCCAAGTCTGACTCTTAACTTTTTAAAGATTACAGACTTATTCCGATTTTAAACATACTATATCTATACTTCGACGTATCCGATTACAATTCTTGCTTTCCATACCCGATCCTGAGAAGGTAGCCAATTCGGATCGGAAGAGATGTAGCTGATTCGGACTTCTATACCTTGCTTTTTTCCCACAGATTTTCTTCTAGAATATTCTTAGAATCATCAACTTTCTTAGAATTTTCTTCTAGAATTTCTCCGAGCTGAGGGAGAGGAATTCAAGAGACCAAAGTTCTGCAAACGAAGCGGCTAGTCCATGAGCATTGCAAAGTATACTTTTAGCTCTGCGAACGAAGCGTCGTCCAGGTAGCTTAAAATGTTTCCGAGAGGCGAGAGTTAACGAGGCTACTTTTAGCTCTGCAAACGATGCGTTATCCAAGTAGCTTAACATGCTGATCATGATCTCAAAATTTTATAGTAACATTAGTGATGCATCAAGACTATTGATAAAAATTTTCTAACATTGTTTGAATATTTTTCATTCAGTTCGAATTTGTTGGTCAGCCTTCATTTGCACTATCTAAATTTTTAAAAATTCATGTAGCTCGATCACTATCTAAATTTGTATGAGAACATTAGTGATGCATCATAACCATGCATAAATTTTTTTAAATATTTCTAACGTGGTTTGTACTATTTTTCATTCAGTTTCCAGAGAAATTCCTTCAATAAATGTATCAGTTTCAAGCACTAAATACGTCAGTTTCCATGCAGTAAATAACTCAATTTCTAAATACTTAATCAATGAAACTAACACTTTAATTCAGCATTGAAAACTTTAATGAAACTGGCTGTAACTCAGCACTTTAATATAAACATGGAAACTGATTACCATTGCATTGCCATGCACCGTCCTGTAGCATTATGCTTAATAACATTAATTAGTACACAACTAAATATTTGGAAGGGAGAGGAGAGAGATTTTAAACCCCATAATTCTCAATCTTTTAGTCTAGCAACCATCACACTTAGATCTTTTATTATAAGAACCATTTTATAATTTACATGGCTTATACTATGTTAAAATAATTTAACAGGCCCACCAATCTTCACCAGCGTAGATAATGATTTCCCTCTCCTCTACATATATATACTACTCCAACTTCACCTGAATAGGCAACGAGCTCTGTCATTTTCATTCATCCACCTTGACGCTTTGATATCACCATTTGAACATGGTAACGTAGCAAGTAGGTAGCAATCCACAGAAACATGAGAGCGGGTGACGAAAACTGAGACGAGGTGAAGAACACGTAGGAATAGAAGGCATTGGGAAAGAAACAGGTGTTGCTCCACAGAGCTAGCAGCCTATAAAAGATTCTCATACTCTGCTCAACTAGAAAAGCATGCCTCTGAAATCCTACTAGACTGACATGAATTGTATGCAGCATCAAGGCTACCAAGAAGACAACTCGTCATAGCCCAATTCTACATAGACAGAGCTATGTAATCTTTGGTAACTTCAGAAATTCATAGAGCTTTGTTACACTATATATGATGATAACTGAAATGAGCATTTAAATCAATATCTATCCAACTTTACCTACAACTGTGATAACGACATGGAGATAAGTACGTGTAAATTGAAACGACGTCGTCGTATGATCGAAAATGGATCATAATTAACAGCACAAATATATAGTTCACAAACTTTCATATGTTGTGTTGACTAACCCTGGGGTTTTGTTTTATCTGTTCTCCTGATATCTTGCGAAGTGCTCTCTCGTGAGCGCCTCCCTCCCCTATCCTCCCGCCAAATGCAACTCCAACTCCTGGCATGCTGCCTACATGTGATCATGTATACACGTTGTCACCTAACAATCAGGTGAGCAATAACAAGAACGTACAGTACATTTGATGTTTCCGGAGTACGTATCGCTCCATTGAGTACCACACCACCACCGTCTTGCTTCTTCGCTGCACTAGAGCCACCGCCGGCCAGTAGGAGCAATATCAGACAGTGGAGGAAGAGAGAATTAATGGAGTGTAGTAGAAAAATGATGATCTTGTAGAGATGGAATTAAAGAATCCGGACGGAAGCTTAATTTCACAGTCAACGGCTGAATCATCTGTGCCAACGAGGATACAGTAACCTAACGAAGAAAAGAGGACCTATCGATTCATGAACCAGAACGTGAGTTCGTGTGCTACTCCTGCTCTGTAACTCTGAATACTTAAGCAGTGCTTTTAAGTTTGCCTATGATTTCCAACCCTCGTGCTACTACGATCTCTCTTAGTTACAACCATGTGTACAAATCGAATACTAATTACAATGCACAGGACTAGAACTCATCTATTCCATGATTGCCATCCCCACGGACTTGGACTATGTATAGTAGTACTCAGCAGATGTTCTCAATGATGCAATAATTGTATCAGACTTTTAAATGTTGTACTTCTGAAAATTCAAAATTTTACTTATCAAAATTTGAACTCCTTGTACAGATCCCTAGATAGTACACTTTAGAATCTTTTAGCTATCAATCTATATATGATTGGAAAATAGAACTTTTGAAGCTTCTAATTCCATACGATTTTGGAAAAAAAATTATGTCTTATCTATATTATATTTGGAAATAGAGCCCTTGTTGTTTTTCATTAGAAATTCATCATTTGATATTACACCTTTGTATCGTGCATTTACATAAATCTAGACGGTCTAGTATCCTTGCTTGCGAGAGGGAATCTGCCCAGAACCCTCGCACGTGTCAAAGGCGGGGTGGGCCTCACACGGCGTCCTACCTAGGTGGATGCCCGCCCGGTGCCCACTAGTGTGCCTCTATATATTATTAATCCTGTAATTTTCAACTTCGTGCTTGCCAAAATTATTCTAAATTTTTAATTCGTGGTTTGCATATATATCTTGATCTTAGAATCCATTTTGAATTTTAGCTCCTAATGTTTTTATCTATTCGATTTACGTAGAATTTTAAACATGATATGTGGGCTCCAGATTCCAATACCCAAGCTGTTATAATTAGAATGTCCATTAAGGATCACAAAAATGTGGGAATATCTTCTCAGAAGCAGATAAATGCATTGAAGCACATAGATAAACAAAACTTGATTGCTAGAGAAAACACAGGTTGTTGAATAGATTAAGATTTTAGGTGAATTGGTTGTACATAAAAAAATAATCAATATACTCATGCTTCAACACTTAAACTCACCTCTATACTCCATCAAGGTTCTGACGTGGTCGAAGTGGACTACAAATATTTTGTTCAAAATCGCAGCCAAGTATTAAACATAGGACGACCTTTAACTTAGCCATGACATGCATGGCCGTGCGCATGCTTCTGGCCAACTAGAATCAAGTTCATATGGGATTAGATAAAAAGAAAAGATGATCTTATCTACACATGCAAGTAAATATTTAATAGAAAAGATGCATATAGCAACTCAAAGGCACATGGTAACCGAGAAGTTATATGCGTGCAGTATATGGAAAAAGAATCAATCGTGCTGTATTTAGAAATAGAATCGGCTGATTGAGACAAGAGTTTGATACATTTTGAACAACCGTCTTCATTTTGATTCGAATGGGGCACGCAAGGAGGGCCGCATGTCACGCACGCATGTATATCCAACCGAATTAAAACTTTCTCCGTTCGCCAATGTATAGAAGATCGGGACAAATACGGTTTCGTGGGTATGCCGGGGGGAGAACGGACCACCGCACTAACTTATAATTAGAAGTAGTAGATAATTGAAATACTAGTTGGACGGCAATTAGTAGTATTGTGATACACTCGTGGTTTTTGTCGCACGTTGGGGAGTGTTGACAATTTCCACAGGGACGAACAATACTGCCATTTGCAACCACTAGCTGAGATCACTACATTTATCTAGTGCCTTAAGTTTTTAATTGATTCTTGCTAGTTCTATTCCTACGTTGATACTACTTCTACTCCTATGGATAAAAGCTTACCTGTGATTTCTTTGTTACTGCTACTTTTAAGTTGCTATGGCCATGAGTGTGTAGTTACTTGGAATACGGAGAATGAGAGGGAGTGTAGAAGGGTGGTGCTGTGGCGGTGATCATTGGTGATGGGTTGAAGAAATGGCTGCTGTCCTCCTTTGCTCCCGGTCTCCTCTAGACCTCCTAGCTTGGTGGTCTCCTCCTTGGGGCTTGGTGCTCTTGTCATTGTGCCGGCTTCTCTCTGGTTGCTCTCAGTGGAAGTGAGCAAATGGGAAATGGCGGAGGCACTGGCTGTGCTCACGGTTGCAAGTGTGGCAAGGGGAATGAATGGATGTGCTCTGGAGGCTTGGTCTGGTTCCTTGCACTTGGTCTGGAGTGAGAGGCACTGGGGGATAAATGAGCTGTTCGGCTGAGGCTTGAACTTATCCTAAGTCACAGTGGTTTCTTTACCATATTACCTTTGCCCTTCTTACAAAGTTGCTATGGGATATTTTGGTATTATGATTGGCTTATGCATAACATTGATTATTATGCAAATTATTTATTATTTTCTTGATTAGTGGCTTAATAATTTTATTGGCATAATTAAAATCTTCAGGTCATTACAGAGGTATACACTTCCTTGTCTTTATTTGAATGATTTGCGGACGTATTCCCTGCATAATTCTTCCATAAGATAATTTGCCAGAGTTAGCCTGATGAAAATGGTAGGATATATGAAATTTTTGTATGTGGTTGGCATACATATTCAACAACCAAGTCATTTGTCCCAAACAAGTTGGGGTAAGTGTGAGGACCCTCCCCCTTGACCCCCATTATCCATGCATATTAAGGCAAGCATTATATTAGTATTTTGATTAGCTAGTAATTATGCATTAAGAATTGGTCATTAAGCATAAACATCATTAGTTATAAGCCATTGCAAGAAATGCATGCATGCTGTCGCATACCTGGGAAGCCTTACAAATCAACAGTGAGTGTGAGAGAGAAGAGAAAAGAAGTGGTAAGTTGGTAAAACTAAAAGCTGCAGCAGTAAAGAAGTAACTCATCCAATAGCCGACACCTAGAAGGATTCATTTCCCCTCACCAAGCTCTGTCTCCAAGGCAGTCCTAGGCACAGCTAGCTCAACCGAATAGCCTGGGAAGGAGAGACCAGGTGCAGCCCCTCTTTCCATAGCAAGCCACATTCAGTTCCCTTGCCCATTTTCCAACCGAGAGCACAGCCAGCTCCCTCTCCTTTCTCCATTGCAACCAAAAGCACTCCAGCAAGAAGCATTCGGCCAGGGAGCAGGAAGCAAGAAGCAGAGGGCAAGAGGAAGTCGGCCAGGAGGAGCAAACCAGGGAGCTAGAGGAGGAGAGGGCTGATTCCAAGAAGCTACATCCTCTTCTTCCTCTGCTCAACTCGAGCTCCTTCAAGCCAAGAAACCAAGAAATCGTAGGACCTCTAGTAAGTGCATTGCTGCCATTAGAGGAAGAACCAAAACGAAGTAGCAGTGGAGCAAAAGAATGACCTAGTCTCAGATTTTCTTTACTCATCATTGACTGTGGTCTCAAAGGATTAAACCCCGGTAGCTCGCAAGAACGCGTCCCTAGCTAACTAGTTTCGACATTCTTGCCACCCAACCTAGAGCTCAACCCATTTTCATCATAGACCTAACCCTCAACCTTACCTCAATAAGCAAATCAACCAACAAATCCAGTACCAAAAAGCACAAGAAAGCAAAAACCAGAAACCCCTGTTCTTAGAGCTAGGGTTAGCTCTAACCCAAGTCTGGGTTCGGCCAGGGGACAGCCGAGTGGAGGGGAGGAGTAGCAGTAGTAGGCGCAGGAAGAGAGGAAGTGGCAGTCGGCAGCAGTGGAGAGCCCCTGGAGAATCGCCAGAGAAGAAAATAGGGGAGGAGTAGCCGAGTGATTCCAGTCACCAGTAGAGGAGCCAAAGAAATAAGCCAGTATGAAGTAGCATTCGGCAGCCAGGCAGCCAACTAAATAAACCAGCCAAGGTACTAGTAGCGCAGTGACCAAAGAAGTCAATAAAGCACCCAACTTCATAATCAACCGAGACAAATGATAGCAACCTGATCTTATCATTTACAAAATGAGCAAGCCTGTAAAATATTAAGTGACAAATAAAAACATGCAGCATACCTGTTGGCAGCAAGAAGTATAAAGGCAGAAATGGGAAAATAGAATGCATACCGCACACATGCATCATTCATATTAATATTGCATTAGACATAAAAAGAAAATAAAAATAAAGAGTAGAGCATGCATGTAAATAAAAGAATGCCAAAATTTGAAAATGGTAAAACTGCTAGTGAAGAATATTGAATTGCTACTCATATGTATAATAAAATGCATGAGATTAATATAATTTAATTTCGTGCTCGTAATGTAACCCGCCCTGGATCTCGAACTTAATTTCGAGCGAGGCCGAACCTCCGATTTTATTCGTGCAAGCGATTTCTATTGATCATATTTCGTAAATGTTTTATCGTTTTCGATTAAATTCATCACTGCATTAAAATATATAATTTTCAATATAAGATCTTATAGAATTGAAGATCATGGATTATCGATAAGAATTACATAATTATGTATCTTTGGATAATATTATAAGAAGTTCAATTACTCCAAATCTACATGATTAGCGAATGTAGATATAGCAATAATGTCATTAAATCATATGAAATATAATAGTAATATAGTACTGAAGGTGTTTCACAAATAGTTTAAATCAACCTTGATAAGCTAATTGGGGATATTAATTCATGATTAACTAAATTAGTGTTAAATAGGATATTAGCATAATCAGTCTTCAAACATCTGAAAAACAATTGGTACGAAGTTGACTAACTCAGTTATCCATATAAATAATTAGAAATTACCAATTGATGCATATTCATCAGCTTTATGGAAGAACATGTATAGACCAAGTAACGAATTCAGAAGAAGCTATTTCATAGCAAGAAATCGTACATAGGAAATTAAGATAGACACAAAATTGCCAAATTAGATGAATTTAAAGCGAATGACAAAGTAAAACTCTCGAGCTTAATCTAGTTTTAGAATAGAGTAATTATCGCACGAGAAGCAGGTATTAATTGAGCAAGTTCTTGAATTCAACGAATTGAATCTTATTAGAGAACGTCCCAACTACTTATGTATGTCCTTATAAAATAAACTTTATTGAATCCCAATGGATTGAACTAATATTTAAGTAATTTTCTTAGATTAGCATTGAGTATCACATGACCAATACTATGAGTGGGGCAAATTAAATGGGGAGTTTAATTTAAATTTTAAGGTGAATTTATCATTAGTGTGATATTAAAAACATGACCGTAATAGTAGACTATTAAGGAAAGAGTCTTGAAGAAACTTAATTTGACTCTTAAAAGTAAGTATAATCTTTGATAATTGCCATTTTATAGCTTTAGTCACTTAATATGAATCATTAAACTCAAAAGTTAGAAGTCATTCAAGGATTCAGTTTTAAACTTAAGTAAATGTACATAAGAATTAGTGAATTTAACACTGAAGAGAGCGTCCCCCCATATAGGATATAATTCACAGGTATTGACCTTCAAACTAAGACGATACTTCATTAGATTAAACCCAAAGTAAATATAGATAGAACAGAAAGCATACCAAGATTAGAGGAAGTTCTCAAAAGCAATTTAATCTCAAGCCAGTTTCACACATACATTCCACTCCGACCGAGCCTGAATCAGAGCAGGACGCTTTCAAGTTCAAGACGCGTTTCCAAGCAAGACAGTAGTCAATTTGACGAAGCAGGGAGAGAGCAGTGCTTAGAGTATGGCAATTATAAGAAACTACTCACATGTTACTAAATAGAGTGAGGAGCAAAATTCCGCACAATAGATTGACATAACTATAGAACTACCCATCATAACTCATCAAATGCACAGGACCAAGCATAAGAACCGAATAGCAGGACAGCAACATCAAAGCACTCCAAAGGACAGTGCCTAACTAAAATGATGACAAGAATGATAGAGGAGGAGAACAGAAGAGACTACAATAACATTTCATAGACATAAGACAAATTTAGACTGATAGAGAGAGAAATAATCAAAAAATAACTATTTTATAAAATGGAAAGTAACCTCATAACATATAGTTCATTTAAAAAATTAATTAATATAAATTAAAGATAATTAAAAAATTATATATAAGAAATATAGCTTTTAAAAGAATAATAACAATTGGAGAAATGAGTATTTTAGAGAGATATATTAAGTAGATTAGTTATTAATGCTGAATTAAATGAGTGAGCATAGATGACAGAAGAATAGTGCAGATGAGAGTCATGATATGTATATGACTATAGGAAGATAAGATCGTAGAGCTATAAGAGTGATATGAATAAATAGATAAATGAGTAATAATGGAAGTTATTCGATAGATAGCGTAGCATGATGTATAGTATGATAGTTTGAGTCATATGAAGTATAATATTGAATTGAAGTAATGAAGATTATAGAAATGTAGTGAGTATGGATAAGATAGTGATCAATGTACTGGATTGGCATCATAGATAGAGTCAAAGTACATATGTTAGGTGAGCATGAGATTTAGATGGTATATTATAGGTAATGGATGAGTAGAGTCATAGATGGACTGATCATGTAATAGTAGGAATGTAAGAGTGCATAGGTAATTAAAGATCTGGGTAGAATATTAGGATGGAAAGTGTAAATGAACATATGATGGAATTGAAATGAAGCATATATGTAATTGCACAAGTGTAATTGATATAAGCTCAGACTTGACTAATATATGTAGTCTAATACTAATTGAATCTAATTGTCAGCAGTATATCTGGCAGATAGGAGTTATAATGCTTGAAAGTGATAGTACGGCAGTAATCGAATTGAGTATGTAGTATTGCTAAGCCATATCTAGGCTAGACGGATCAGAGTATCATTGGCAATAGTAGTTATGAATCTGGAGATCGATTGTAATTAACGTAACTATCTATATGAGCTAGATATAATATGTCATAGCTCACCTATGTACCTTTAGGTGAGATGGGCATCAAGAGAAAGTCTGGGATCTAACTTAACAGAGGTAACCCTCATCTCACTATAACCCTTGAAAACTCAAGTGAGCTAGAGGGAGTCCTGAAGTATTTAGAAGCAACCAGAAAAAAGAGGGCCAAAGTTGTTGTGCAATCATCTTCCTTCCAGCCAATATCTTTCATGCCACTCATGCCGCATAGAAACAATCCACTTCAAACCGGGATTGTTGCACCACCTTAGCATCCCGCTCTCAATCCACTAAATCCATTCATTAAGTGCTTCCAATGCGAAGGGCCACACTATACCAACAAGTGTCCAAAGAAATTCCGTGGCTGCTACAAATGTGGCGTGAAGGTATCATCGAAAAACTATCCCTACTTAGCTACACTAGTGGGTCGAATACTCCGCCAAAGCCTTCACTTAAAGGTTATAAATATAGAGGCTCTCATTATATTAGCAAATGTCCACGGTTGCCTATTAAGTGTTATCTTTCTAACCAAGAGGGACACAAGAGGAGTGGCTGCTCACTCCTAATATGTCAGCTAGGACAGGAAGCTTCGGGAGATCGTTGCATCGTACACCAGTCACAACGCATAGTCAAGAAAATTCTAGTGCTATGTCTTCTAAAGGATCTACTCAGAGAGTAATGTCCGCAGAGGCCATGTGTTTAAATGGTATCTCTGCAGAACAAATGAAAGGAGCCACCAACACAGTTGCGAACATGCTTCCATTCCCCCATCTGTTGATGTAATTCTACTTGACCTTGGTGCAACACATTCATTTATCCTAAAGGCCTTATTGATAAAGATAAACTGGAATGGATGCTATTGGAAATACCTTTTAGGGGTCAATACATATGCCGAGTTAATTACAATCGCATTCATTGGAAGGAATAGAGTAATAGACATTCAAGGCACCTCAATTCTTGCAAATCTGCATGTCATAAATCTGTCAGAGTTAGATGTCATATTGGGTATGGATTGGCTAGCCACTCATGGAGTCAATATAGACTGTGAGTGTAAGACTGCATCCATAAGGACATCATCAGGGAACTGCATTCTCTATCAGGGACATAGAGCTAAGCAACCCTCATTAAGCTCCAAACTCCACTAAATGTCATCCTAGGGACTATCTCTCATCCCTGTAGTTCAAGAAATTCCCGACATCTTCCTGAAGAACTGCCAGGCATGCCACCTGACAAAGAGTTGAGTCTCTAATGATCTCATCCTAGGAACCACCCCCATAACCAAAAGACCTCACAGCATGAACCCCCCAGAGTTGGATGAACTTAAGAAGCAATTGAAGGAGTTAGAAAAGAAAAGGAGTTCATTAGAGAAGGTGTGTCCATGGGGATCACCTGTGTCATTTGTAAGCAAAAAGGATGGCGGGATTAAGCTATGTACGAATTATAGAGAGCTCAAGAATGGCACTATTAAAAATAAGTATCCTCTCCCAAGAATAGATTACTGTTTGGTGACTTAGAGGTGCTTGTTTGCTCTCCAAAATTGACCTAAGGTCGGGGATATCGTCGATTAAAGTAAGGACGAAGATATAGAGAAGACCGCCTTTATATCCAGATATGGGCATTATGAGTATACTGTGGTTCTATTTGGACTAACTAATGCCCGGCGGTGTTCATGAATCTAATGAACAATGTGTTTATGAAATATTTGGGCCAATTCATCATGGTATTCACAGATGACATTCGATTTATTCTAGAAGTGAACAAGAACACAAAGAACATCGAGAATCACCCTTCAAATCCTAAGAGAACATCAGTTGTATGCCAAATTCAATAAATGTGAATTTTGGCTGAGTCAAGTATCTTTTCTTGGGCATGTCATATTGTCATATCGGGAAAAGGAATAGAGGTAGATCCTAGCAAAATAGAAACCATCAAAACATGGAAAAGACCTACCTCTCAGACTGAGATTAGAAGTTTCCTTGGATTAACTGGGTACTATCGTAAATTCATAAAAGGCTTCTCCCAGATATCTCGCTCCTCTCACTAAACTTCTCAAGAAAGACTGTAAGTATGATTGGACTGATAAGTGTGAGGAGAGTTTTCAAAAATTGAAGCAATCATTAACCTCTACTCCTATTTTAGCCTTACCAGAAAATGGTGTAGAGTATGTAATATATTGTGATGCCTCTAAATCAGGTTTGGGATGTGTACTAATGCAAAATGAGAAGGTAATTGCCTATGCTTCAAGGCAATTACGCCCTCATGAAGTCAATTACCCAACCCCTGACTTAGAATTGGGAGCTGTGGTGTTCGCATTAAAACTATAGAGGTATTACCTGTACGGAGCCAAGTGCATCCTGTACCATGATCATAAAAGTCTCAAGTACATATTCACTCAAAAAGAATTAAATATGAGGCAATATAGATGGTTAGAGCTCATTAAAGATTATGATCTCTCAATCAACTACCATCCAGAAAAAGCCAATGTGGTAGCTGATGCATTAAGTAGAAAGGCTCAATGTAATAGTCTAACCATCCAAAACTTCATGCCTGAGATACTTAAAGAATTGGCTAAGATGGAAATTAACTTTGGCATATCTTCATCTCTGACCATATTATCCGCTCTCTCTATTCAATCAACTCTCTTAGAGCAAATCAAAGAAAAGCAAACCTCAGATAGTTTCATTCTAGAAGAAACTCAAAGGATTAAATCTGGTCAGCCTTCTGAGTTCACATTGGATAAAGAAGGAAGCCTTAAGTTACACAATCGCATATGTGTTCCAAATGATCCAGAAATCAGAACAACTATCCTTAGGGAAACTCATGACACTCTGTATTCTATTCATCCTGGTAGCACAAAAATGTATCAGGACCTGAAAGAAAACTTTTGATGAAGTGGTATGAAGGAAGAGATTGTTGAATACGTGAGTAAGTGTGACACCCGCTAGAAGGTTAAAGCTAAACATCAGTGTCCTGCAGACTTGTTACAACCTTTCTAAAGCCCTGAATGGAAATGGGAGGACGTCCGTATGGACTTTATTACCGGCCTACCTAGAACTAAAGCTAAGAAAGATGCTACATGGATCATAGTAGACAGACTCACCAAGTCTGCTCACTTTGTTGCCATTAATCAGAAGTATTCAGCTCATAGGCTGGCCAAGATTTATATTAAACGGATAGTTGCACTTCATGGAGTCCCAAAAACCATTACATCAGATAGAGGTTCAACTTTTACCTCTAGTTTCTGGTGAAGTTTGCAAACTGCCTTAGGGATCAAGTTGAAATTCAGCACTGCTTATCACCCTCAGACTGATGGGCAAACCGAAAAGGTGAATCAAAATTTGGAAGATATGCTAAGAGTCTGTGTGCTGAATTTTAAAGAAAGTTGGGACAAATATCTTGCGGAGTTTGCATGTAATAATAGCTACCAATCGAGCTTTCCAAATAACCCCATACGAAGCTCTATAGGGTAGAAGGTGGAGGTCCCAAGTTGTTGGTATAAAGTGGGAGAGAAATCTTTAATAGGACCAGACCTCATCCGTCAAAACGATGGGAAAATCAGAATCATTCAAGAAAGGCTGAAAACTGCTCAGAGCAGACAAAAGAGCTACGCTGATAAGCGTAGAAGGGAATTACCGTTCCAACCCGGTGAATATGTTTACTTAAAAGTATCACCAATGAAAGGAGTACACCGTTTGGAGTGAAGGAAAACTTAGCCCCCGATATGTTGGACCATTCAAGATTTTAGAACAAAGAGGTTCTTCTGCTTATCAAATAGAATTACCTTCTCAATTGTCTAGAATTCATAATGTCTTCCATGTTTCTCAACTAAGAGTCTGTCTCAGAGATCCCTCTCAAGCTTTACCAAGTTTAGATATTCCTTTGCAACCTGATCTAACCTATGAAGAGCGCCCAATCAAAATCCTCGAGACAGAAGAGCGTCACTTCAGAAGAGCTACTACAAGGTTCTGTAAAGTTCAGTGGAAACATCACTCCGAAAAAGAAGCTACATGGGAAAAAGAGGAAGAGTTGCGAGAATCGTACCCCCATCTATTTAGGTGAGCCGGATTTCGGGACGAAATCCCTTTTAAGGGGGGTAGGATGTGAGGACCCTCCCCCTTGACCCCCATTATCCATGCATATTAAGGCAAGCATTGTATTAGTATTTCGATTAGCTAGTAATTATGCATTAAGAATTGGTCATTAAGCATAAACATCATTAGTTATAAGCCATTGCAAGAAATGCATGCATGCTGTCGCATACCTGGAAGCCTTACAAATCAACAGTGAGTGTGAGAGAGAAGAGAAAAGAAGTGGTAAGTTGGTAAAACTAAAAGCTGCAGCAGTAAAGAAGTAACTCATCCAATAGCCGACACCTAGAAGGATTCATTTCCCCTCACCAAGCTCTGTCTCCAAGGCAGTCCTAGGCACAGCTAGCTCAACCGAATAGCCTGGGAAGGAGAGACCAGGTGCAGCCCTCTTTCCATAGCAAGCCACATTCAGTTCCCTTGCCCATTTTCCAACCGAGAGCACAGCCAGCTCCCTCTCCTTTCTCCATTGCAACCAAAAGCACTCCAGCAAGAAGCATTCGGCCAGGGAGCAGGAAGCAAGAAGCAGAGGGCAAGAGGAAGTCGGCCAGGAGGAGCAAACCAGGGAGCTAGAGGAGGAGAGGGCTGATTCCAAGAAGCTACATCCTCTTCTTCCTCTACTCAACTCGAGCTCCTTCAAGCCAAGAAACCAAGAAATCGTAGGACCTCTAGTAAGTGCATTGCTGCCATTAGAGGAAGAACCAAAACGAAGTAGCAGTGGAGCAAAAGAATGACCTAGTCTCAGATTTTCTTTACTCATCATTGACTGTGGTCTCAAAGGATTAAACCCCGGTAGCTCGCAAGAACGCGTCCTAGCTAACTAGTTTCGACATTCTTGCCACCCAACCTAGAGCTCAACCCATTTTCATCATAGACCTAACCCTCAACCTTACCTCAATAAGCAAATCAACCAACAAATCCAGTACCAAAAAGCACAAGAAAGCAAAAACCAGAAACCCCTGTTCTTAGAGCTAGGGTTAGCTCTAACCCAAGTCTGGGTTCGGCCAGGGGACAGCCGAGTGGAGGGGAGTAGCAGTAGTAGGCGCAGGAAGAGAGGAAGTGGCAGTCGGCAGCAGTGGAGAGCCCCTGGAGAATCGCCAGAGAAGAAAATAGGGGAGGAGTAGCCGAGTGATTCCAGTCACCAGTAGAGGAGCCAAAGAAATAAGCCAGTATGAAGTAGCATTCGGCAGCCAGGCAGCCAACTAAATAAACCAGCCAAGGTACTAGTAGCGCAGTGACCAAAGAAGTCAATAAAGCACCCAACTTCATAATCAACCGAGACAAATGATAGCAACCTGATCTTATCATTTACAAAATGAGCAAGCCTGTAAAATATTAAGTGACAAATAAAAACATGCAGCATACCTGTTGGCAGCAAGAAGTATAAAGGCAGAAATGGGAAAATAGAATGCATACCTGCACACATGCATCATTCATATTAATATTGCATTAGACATAAAAAGAAAATAAAAATAAAGAGTAGAGCATGCATGTAAATAAAAGAATGCCAAAATTTGAAAATGGTAAAACTGCTAGTGAAGAATATTGGAATTGCTACTCATATGTATAATAAAATGCGGTAGATTAATATAATTTAATTTCGAGGCTCGTAATGTAACCCGCCCTGGATCTGAACTTAATTTGAGCGAGGCGAACCTCCAGATTTTATTCCAGGCAAGCGCATTTCTATTGATCATATTTCTGTAAATGTTTTACTGTTTTCTGATTAAATTCATCACTGCATTAAAATATATATTTTAGAAAGAAAAGTATGAATTGAAGGGTGGGAAGTGTAAGAATGGATATTTGGTAGTATTGAGAATGAATTGGAGGAATGGGTGATGGGAATAAGTTGAGTATGATCGGAATGGTAATATGATGTCGGGTATAGTAGATGGCTTGTCCGAGTAGGGGAGCCATGGGTATCTATTATTATTATGGTGGGGTAGAGGACGCCGATGAGAAGGTGTTCGCCGGTGGGGTCCTCTACAATAGGCTAGCATATAAGATAATAACAATCTAATATTGAGTAATGGGCTGTAATTTGGTGCCAACCACAGTGTGTGAAATCGGTCAGAAAAGGTTGTTCTAGGATGGTATTAGTTACTCCACATTGGGTAAGGTTGTATGTCGTGCTGGGAAATGCCGGTATGACCCAGGGGGACGGATTGAGAAATGTGAATTGGGCGGTATATTTGAAGCTTGGTGGATCTATTTGGCGGTTTAATCGAGTACAAACTGATCTTCTGGCGCTTTGGTCGAGTACAAATCTGATCTGGAGGTGGGGTAACCTAGGGTAGGTGAGCCCCATACTCGGTCTTGCGTGGAGGACTAATACCGAATAGAATAAACGCTTACAGGGCATCTCTTGTGGGTGTCATTGTGGGTAAAGTGGCACAAACTGCAAGTAGGTAAAATCTTGAATTCAAGCCAGTCTTCAGGATTGGAGACTACATGTGACATGCTCACTATTAGTAGAGTCCTTATAAATATAAAACTTGCAAACCTTTCAACAAAAGTATTTCGTTAAAAGGAAGGATTTGGGTTGAGAATGGTTGTAGAAGAAGAAGGGATAAGAAATGGAGGGAATTGGGAAAGTCATTTTATTGCATTCATTATTATTATACTTGCTGAGTACCTAGTACTCACTCTTGCTAAATCTCCCCTTGCTTAGACGCTGAACCGTATGGATCGTCCTCCGAGGCATGGGCGGAGGACAATCACAGAGCGAGATCTTCCGGAGGATTTACTTACTACTACTACTATCAGGAGGAGTAGTAGTACTAGCCGACCTTATTCCCGCGCTAGCGAGACAGTTGCTAGTCCTCCAGCGGGAAATAGGAGGTTTTAGTTCTTCTTTTGTTGTAATATAACTGATGTAAAGTTAAAACTTAGACAATAGCCCTGCGTGGCTAATGGAATGTAATAAAGGATTTCGTTATCTGTCTCTAATTATTGTTCTGCTGCAATACTCTGTATACAGTATAGTGACTAATAAAGCATCGAAGTGTTCGATGTTTTGCTAGTTACTGTGCTGAGGTCCGTATAATTAGCTCTAGGTGACGGTGTTACCAGGGGTTAATTATGCGGGTCGCCACAGGTGGTATCAGAGCAATGGTTACGACAACCACGCAAATAAATAGAGACTGGTAGAAGGCCTAAGGGAAAGAATTTACTGGCTATATAGCACTAGCTATAATTATAACCCTTGCCTTGTCAAATAATAATAGTATGTTTAATTTCAAATATTTGATAGCAATAGTCTGACTGCCAGTGCTGATTTAGCTCCTTTTAAGAAGGGTAGGAGGGATTATTAGTTCTCTTGTTATATAAAGATAGGTGGTTAGGTTTATACTAATGTTGTTGCAAGAATGCTTTATCTTTATGTGAGCTGAACATGCATAATTGCCTTCACAACTTTGCCTTTTAGTTCCATCATATTACCATGTGCATGTGCTGGACAAGTTCAATTTAAGGATTTAGCTGCTTCTCATTTCTACCATGTTATCCTCTCTTTAATATTGACATGTGTATGCATTCTTTCAAGTAACCTTGCTGCCATCCTCTTTCATGGTAATTGCAAGTAGTGCAAAGATGAAATAATACCATGAGCCTTTATTAATGATGCTCCCATGTTTTAATTCTAGTAATTAGTTGCTTCTCATACTAGTATACTATCTTCTTGAATCATGATATGTGTATGCTGTTATTTGATTCATATCCTAATGTCATTTTCATTCTAGCATGATGACTAGTATGTAATTAGCTGCTGCCCTCATATGTTAAACATGCATTTTATCATGTTATGCAAGTAAGTACTTGGTAGAAATCATAGATTATGTTTATATATTGCTTCCATGTCATCATGAGTAGTCAATTGCATCCAACATAGGTTAGATAGACTCATATAGATAATGATGCATGCTATACCTGTGGTAGAGACCAGATTGTGTGTATATGGCTATATATATACTTAGTAGCTGGTGACAGCATATAGGAACTAAGGACTAGGAAAAGGACCCGGACCTGTTTTATCCGTGGCGTACTTGGATATGTGAATCCAAGCGTGATTCAAGCACGTAGCTTGAGGAGTCCTTGGTGTCCCGACATCAGGATTCTTTGTTTTTTTTGCTTTAATTTGATCTTTGTGTCAAGTTTTTCTTTCGGTTTAGTCGTGGGCTCGAGCGCGTCGGTCTTGATGAGTTCTTGGTGCTTTAATAGCAAGGTTTCTGTCGTTTAATTGTTTGCATCTTAATTGTGTTCTCGTGGTTCTTCTGTAGATAGGGCGGCCCGAGTGCGTTAATCTCGGGGAGTTCCTGGTGCTCTATCATCAGGATTTGTTTCGTTTATTTCCAATTGCGGTTTATGGTTTTTATTCTGAGATGGTAGTTAGGTTGAGTCTTGTATGGAGTGGCGAATGAGAGCGATGATATCTGTTCTTTCCTCTCTTCTCTTAAAAGCATAACCCCTAATAATCTCTAATCACAAGGACACCTCTCATCTTATATTAAAGTGCTGTTAACAACAAAAATTTGAATGACATGTTCTCTTCACAATAAAACCTCTTGTCTCATAAATAAAATCTTGGTATGAGTAGCTGTCCAACATTCATGATACCTCTCTAGCTAATATAAAGAGGGTAATGAAGAGTAAAATATGTTCTAAACAAAGCTAGCAATCATATCATGCATCCACCATGCATTCATGCATCCATCATGCTATCTCTTTCGCAACAATGTCAGATAGGGAAACAGTTGAGCAAGATCTGAACATGAGAATGAGGTCTAGTTTGCCAAATATGGAGAACAGGCAAATATCACCTATCTGAGATTTAAATCCTTCCCATATCCTTGAGACTGAGCAACCCGCACCACCCGGACGTATCACAAGCACAATTAGAACACCAGAGAACCAGGACCGGTTAGAAAGAATTCTGAGGTATTTGGAAAGTTCAAAGGGCAAGATTCAAGAGAGTCAGGACCGGTTTATGGAAGCTTTGCTTGTCAAATTGTTTCCAGGAACTTCACCACAAACCAAAACCAAAGTCACCTTGGGAGAGTTTCTACAGACTCATCCACATACCTTTGCTAAAGCCACAGAGCCACTTGCAGCTGATAATTGGCTCCAAGAAATAGAGAAGAAATTGCACACTGTAGGTTGCGCCGAGGAGGAAAATGTGCAGTATGCCACGTATCAATTGGCAGGCCCCGCTACAAATTAGTGGATCAACTACTGCTGTATGCATGCAGGATAACAACCTATCTCCTGGACCGAGTTCACCTCCCAGTTTTGTAACACCTATGTACCTTTAGGTGAGATGGGCATCAAGAGAAAGTCTGGGATCTAACTTAACAGAGGTAACCCTCATCTCACTATAACCCTTGAAAACTCAAGTGAGCTAGAGGGAGTCCTGAAGTATTTAGAAGCAACCAGAAAAAAGAGGGCCAAAGTTGTTGTGCAATCATCTTCCTTCCAGCCAATATCTTTCATGCCACTCATGCCGCATAGAAACAATCCACTTCAAACCGGGATTGTTGCACCACCTTAGCATCCCGCTCTCAATCCACTAAATCCATTCATTAAGTGCTTCCAATGCGAAGGGCCACACTATACCAACAAGTGTCCAAAGAAATTCCGTGGCTGCTACAAATGTGGCCAGGAAGGTATCATCAGAAAAACTATCCCTACTTAGCTACACTAGTGGGTCAGAATACTCCGCCAAAGCCTTCACTTAAAGGTTATAAATATAGAGGCTCTCATTATATTAGCAAATGTCCACGGTTGCCTATTAAGTGTTATCTTTCTAACCAAGAGGGACACAAGAGGAGTGGCTGCTCACTCCTAATATGTCAGCTAGGACAGGAAGCTTCGGGAGATCGTTGCATCGTACACCAGTCACAGCGCATAGTCAAGAAAATTCTAGTGCTATGTCTTCTAAAGGATCTACTCAGAGAGTAATGTCCGCAGAGGCCATGTGTTTAAATGGTATCGCTGCAGAACAAATGAAAGGAGCCACCAACACAGTTGCGAACATGCTTCCATTCCCCCATTTGTTGATGTAATTCTACTTGACCTTGGTGCAACACATTCATTTATCCTAAAGGCCTTATTGATAAAGATAAACTGGAATGGATGCTATTGGAAATACCTTTTAGGGGTCAATACATATGCCGAGTTAATTACAATCGCGTTCATTGGAAGGAATAGAGTAATAGACATTCAAGGCACCTCAATTCTTGCAAATCTGCATGTCATAAATCTGTCAGAGTTAGATGTCATATTGGGTATGGATTGGCTAGCCACTCATAGAGTCAATATAGACTGTGAGTGTAAGACTGCATCCATAAGGACATCATCAGGGAGCTGCATTCTCTATCAAGGACATAGAGCTAAGCAACCCTCATTAAGCCCCAAACTCCACTAAATGTCATCCTAGGGACTATCTCTCATCCCTGTAGTTCAAGAAATTCCCGACATCTTCCCTGAAGAACTGCCAGGCATGCCACCTGACAAAGAGTTGAGTCTCTAATGATCTCATCCTAGGAACCACCCCCATAACCAAAAGACCTCACAGCATGAACCCCCCAGAGTTGGATGAACTTAAGAAGCAATTGAAGGAGTTAGAAAAGAAAAGGAGTTCATTAGAGAAGGTGTGTCCATGGGGATCACCTGTGTCATTTGTAAGCAAAAAGGATGGCGGGATTAAGCTATGTACGAATTATAGAGAGCTCAAGAATGGCACTATTAAAAATAAGTATCCTCTCCCAAGAATAGATTACCTGTTTGACTGACTTAGAGGTGCTTGTTTGCTCTCCAAAATTGACCTAAGGTCAGGATATCGTCAGATTAAAGTAAGGACAGAAGATATAGAGAAGACTGCCTTTATATCCAGATATGGGCATTATGAGTATACTGTGGTTCTATTTGGACTAACTAATGCCCCAGCAGTGTTCATGAATCTAATGAACAATGTGTTTATGAAATATTTGGGCCAATTCATCATGGTATTCACAGATGACATTCTGATTTATTCTAGAAGTGAACAAGAACACAAAGAACATCTGAGAATCACCCTTCAAATCCTAAGAGAACATCAGTTGTATGCCAAATTCAATAAATGTGAATTTTGGCTGAGTCAAGTATCTTTTCTTGGGCATGTCATATTGTCATATCGGGAAAAGGAATAGAGGTAGATCCTAGCAAAATAGAAACCATCAAAACATGGAAAAGACCTACCTCTCAGACTGAGATTAGAAGTTTCCTTGGATTAACTGGGTACTATCGTAAATTCATAAAAGGCTTCTCCCAGATATCTGCTCCTCTCACTAAACTTCTCAAGAAAGACTGTAAGTATGATTGGACTGATAAGTGTGAGGAGAGTTTTCAAAAATTGAAGCAATCATTAACCTCTACTCCTATTTTAGCCTTACCAGAAAATGGTGTAGAGTATGTAATATATTGTGATGCCTCTAAATCAGGTTTGGGATGTGTACTAATGCAAAATGAGAAGGTAATTGCCTATGCTTCAAGGCAATTACGCCCTCATGAAGTCAATTACCCAACCCCTGACTTAGAATTGGGAGCTGTGGTGTTCGCATTAAAACTATAGAGGTATTACCTGTACGGAGCCAAGTGCATCCTGTACCGTGATCATAAAAGTCTCAAGTACATATTCACTCAAAAAGAATTAAATATGAGGCAATATAGATGGTTAGAGCTCATTAAAGATTATGATCTCTCAATCAACTACCATCCAGAAAAAGCCAATGTGGTAGCTGATGCATTAAGTAGAAAGGCTCAATGTAATAGTCTAACCATCCAAAACTTCATGCCTGAGATACTTAAAGAATTGGCTAAGATGGAAATTAACTTTGGCATATCTTCATCTACAGCCATATTATCCGCTCTCTCTATTCAATCAACTCTCTTAGAGCAAATCAAAGAAAAGCAAACCTCAGATAGTTTCATTCTAGAAGAAACTCAAAGGATTAAATCTGGTCAGCCTTCTGAGTTCACATTGGATAAAGAAGGAAGCCTTAAGTTACACAATCGCATATGTGTTCCAAATGATCCAGAAATCAGAACAACTATCCTTAGGGAAACTCATGACACTCTGTATTCTATTCATCCTGGTAGCACAAAAATGTATCAGGACCTGAAAGAAAACTTTTGATGAAGTGGTATGAAGGAAGAGATTGTTGAATACGTGAGTAAGTGTGACACCCGCTAGAAGGTTAAAGCTAAACATCAGTGTCCTGCAGACTTGTTACAACCTTTCTAAAGCCCCGAATGGAAATGGGAGGACGTCCAGTATGGACTTTATTACCGCCTACCTAGAACTAAAGCTAAGAAAGATGCTACATGGATCATAGTAGATGACTCACCAAGTCTCCGCTCACTTTGTTGCCATTAATCGAAGTATTCAGCTCATAGGTGGCCAAGATTTATATTAAGCGGATAGTTGCACTTCATGGAGTCCCAAAAACCATTACATCAGATAGAGGTTCAACTTTTACCTCTAGTTTCTGGTGAAGTTTGCAAACTGCCTTAGGGATCAAGTTGAAATTCAGCACTGCTTATCACCCTCAGACTGATGGGCAAACCGAAAAGGTGAATCAAAATTTGGAAGATATGCTAAGAGTCTGTGTGCTGAATTTTAAAGAAAGTTGGGACAAATATCTTGCGGAGTTTGCATGTAATAATAGCTACCAATCGAGCTTTCCAAATAACCCCATACGAAGCTCTATAGGGTAGAAGGTGGAGGTCCCAAGTTGTTGGTATAAAGTGGGAGAGAAATCTTTAATAGGACCAGACCTCATCCGTCAAAACGATGGGAAAATCAGAATCATTCAAGAAAGGCTGAAAACTGCTCAGAGCAGACAAAAGAGCTACGCTGATAAGCGTAGAAGGGAATTACCGTTCCAACCCGGTGAATATGTTTACTTAAAAGTATCACCAATGAAAGGAGTACACCGGTTTGGAGTGAAGGGAAAACTTAGCCCCCGATATGTTGGACCATTCAAGATTTTAGAACAAAGAGGTTCTTCTGCTTATCAAATAGAATTACCTTCTCAATTGTCTAGAATTCATAATGTCTTCCATGTTTCTCAACTAAGAGTCTGTCTCAGAGATCCCTCTCAAGCTTTACCAAGTTTAGATATTCCTTTGCAACCTGATCTAACCTATGAAGAGCGCCCAATCAAAATCCTCGAGACAGAAGAGCGTCACTTCAGAAGAGCTACTACAAGGTTCTGTAAAGTTCAGTGGAAACATCACTCCGAAAAAGAAGCTATATGGGAAAAAGAGGAAGAGTTGCGAGAATCGTACCCCCATCTATTTAGGTGAGCCGGATTTCGGGACGAAATCCCTTTTAAGGGGGGTAGGATGTGAGGACCCTCCCCCTTGACCCCCATTATCCATGCATATTAAGGCAAGCATTGTATTAGTATTTCGATTAGCTAGTAATTATGCATTAAGAATTGGTCATTAAGCATAAACATCATTAGTTATAAGCCATTGCAAGAAATGCATGCATGCTGTCGCATACCTGGGAAGCCTTACAAATCAACAGTGAGTGTGAGAGAGAAGAGAAAAGAAGTGGTAAGTTGGTAAAACTAAAAGCTGCAGCAGTAAAGAAGTAACTCATCCAATAGCCGACACCTAGAAGGATTCATTTCCCCTCACCAAGCTCTGTCTCCAAGGCAGTCCTAGGCACAGCTAGCTCAACCGAATAGCCTGGGAAGGAGAGACCAGGTGCAGCCCCTCTTTCCATAGCAAGCCACATTCAGTTCCCTTGCCCATTTTCCAACCGAGAGCACAGCCAGCTCCCTCTCCTTTCTCCATTGCAACCAAAAGCACTCCAGCAAGAAGCATTCGGCCAGGGAGCAGGAAGCAAGAAGCAGAGGGCAAGAGGAAGTCGGCCAGGAGGAGCAAACCAGGGAGCTAGAGGAGGAGAGGGCTGATTCCAAGAAGCTACATCCTCTTCTTCCTCTACTCAACTCGAGCTCCTTCAAGCCAAGAAACCAAGAAATCGTAGGACCTCTAGTAAGTGCATTGCTGCCATTAGAGGAAGAACCAAAACGAAGTAGCAGTGGAGCAAAAGAATGACCTAGTCTCAGATTTTCTTTACTCATCATTGACTGTGGTCTCAAAGGATTAAACCCCGGTAGCTCGCAAGAACGCGTCCTAGCTAACTAGTTTCGACATTCTTGCCACCCAACCTAGAGCTCAACCCATTTTCATCATAGACCTAACCCTCAACCTTACCTCAATAAGCAAATCAACCAACAAATCCAGTACCAAAAAGCACAAGAAAGCAAAAACCAGAAACCCCTGTTCTTAGAGCTAGGGTTAGCTCTAACCCAAGTCTGGGTTCGGCCAGGGGACAGCCGAGTGGAGGGGAGGAGTAGCAGTAGTAGGCGCAGGAAGAGAGGAAGTGGCAGTCGGCAGCAGTGGAGAGCCCCTGGAGAATCGCCAGAGAAGAAAATAGGGGAGGAGTAGCCGAGTGATTCCAGTCACCAGTAGAGGAGCCAAAGAAATAAGCCAGTATGAAGTAGCATTCGGCAGCCAGGCAGCCAACTAAATAAACCAGCCAAGGTACTAGTAGCGCAGTGACCAAAGAAGTCAATAAAGCACCCAACTTCATAATCAACCGAGACAAATGATAGCAACCTGATCTTATCATTTACAAAATGAGCAAGCCTGTAAAATATTAAGTGACAAATAAAAACATGCAGCATACCTGTTGGCAGCAAGAAGTATAAAGGCAGAAATGGGAAAATAGAATGCATACCTGCACACATGCATCATTCATATTAATATTGCATTAGACATAAAAAGAAAATAAAAATAAAGAGTAGAGCATGCATGTAAATAAAAGAATGCCAAAATTTGAAAATGGTAAAACTGCTAGTGAAGAATATTGGAATTGCTACTCATATGTATAATAAAATGCAGTAGATTAATATAATTTAATTTCAGGCTCAGAACAGAACCCGTCCTTGGATCTGAACTTAATTTCGAGCGAGGCCGAACCTCCAGATTTTATTCCAGGCAAGCGCATTTCTATTGATCATATTTCTGTAAATGTTTTACTGTTTTCTGATTAAATTCATCACTGCATTAAAATATATATTTTAGAAAGAAAAGTATGAATTGAAGGGTGGGAAGTGTAAGAATGGATATTTGGTAGTATTGAGAATGAATTGGAGGAATGGGTGATGGGAATAAGTTGAGTATGATCGGAATGGTAATATGATGTCGGTATAGTAGATGGCTTGTCCGAGTAGGGGAGCCATGGGTATCTATTATTATTATGGTGGGGTAGAGGACGCCGATGAGAAGGTGTTCGCCGGTGGGGTCCTCTACAATAGGCTAGCATATAAGATAATAACAATCTAATATTGAGTAATGGGTCAAATTTGGTGCCAACCACAAAGGTGTGAAATCGGTCGAAAAGGTTGTTCTAGGATGGTATTAGTTACTCCACATTGGGTAAGGTTGTATGTCGTCTTTGAAATGCCAGATGACCGGGGACGGATTGAGAAATGTGAATTGGGCGGTATATTTGAAGCTTGGTTGGAGTATCTTGGCGCTTTGGTCGAGTACACAAGCGCATCACGGGCAGCTTTGGTCGAGTACAAATCAGACTGGGAGGTGGGGTAACCTAGGGTAGGTGAGCCCCATACTCAGTGCAGCGTGGAGGACTAATACCGGAATAGAATAAACGTTCTGGGGCATCTCTTGTGGGTGTCATTGTGGGTAAAGTGGCACAAACCTGCGCAGGGTAAAATCTTGAATTCAAGCCAGTCTTCAGGATTGGAGACTACATGTGACATGCTCACTATTAGTAGAGTCCTTATAAATATAAAACTTGCAAACCTTTCAACAAAAGTATTTCGTTAAAAGGAAGGATTTGAGTTGAGAATGGTTGTAGAAGAAGAAGGGATAAGAAATGGAGGGAATTGGGAAAGTCATTTTATTGCATTCATTATTATTATACTTGCTGAGTACCTAGTACTCACTCTTGCTAAATCTCCCCTTGCTTAGACGCTGAACCGTATGGATCGTCCTCCGAGGCATGGGCGGAGGACAATCACAGAGCAGATCTTCCTGGGAGGCGGTTATTACTACTACTACTATCGGGAGGAGTAGTAGTACTAGTTTACCTTATTCCGCTAGCGAGACAGTTGCTAGTCCTCCAGCGGGAAATAGGAGGTTTTAGTTCTTCTTTTGTTGTAATATAACTGATGTAAAGTTAAAACTTAGACAATAGCCCTGCGTGGCTAATGGAATGTAATAAAGGATTTCGTTATCTGTCTCTAATTATTGTTCTGCTGCAATACTCTGTATACAGTATAGTGACTAATAAAGCATCGAAGTGTTCGATGTTTTGCTAGTTACTGTGCTGAGGTCCGTATAATTAGCTCTAGGTGACAGTGTTACCAGGGGTTAATTATACGGGTCGCCACAGTAAGCAAGGAATCAAATCCAATCAAATGATCCCTAAACCTTCGATCTTAGGTTATGCTTCGTGAATCGCTAACTTCCATGCACTCCTGTCCAACGCCAACTCTTTGGATATATTCCAATCCCTCAAGTCTCTTTTAACATCTTCCCACATCAGTCTTCGTCAACTTCCGCCTCATGTTTTTGAGACGGCTTAAAATTCCATTACTGGTACGCCCTTCCTCATCTCTAGGTATCCACCGCGAGCCTTTTGCCTCGGTATTCATCGCAAGTCTTTCCTCTTTTGAATCTCGCCATGTACATTAAAGCTGTGCCATCCAAAGGTACTACTAAATGGAAGGATCTTATCAAAGTCCATGAATGCAAAACCATAGATCGAACTACCAAAAATTTGGTGCTATCATAGTATCCACTAAGTTCACGAGCTGGAGATAAGCGGACTTGAATTGTTGACATCCGCCACAGCGTAAACCACTGCCTCTCATAGAATTAGGTAGATAAAATCGATTGAAAAGTCCTAAATTAGACCAAAGGCACCGGTACCTTAGGAGGCCTCTGTTAAAGATTTCCAAACCATCTCATCTCAAGCGATACTGGAGAAGCTTTTTCTTCAATTGGTACTACCCCAACACTATCACATATATTAGCATTGCGGATTCGATCTTGCCTTGTATGACCATATATCCACCGCAACATCCGTATTTCTGCTACGCTCATCTTCTGTACATGTTATCTTTTTGTTGCCAACATTCCGCTCTATACAACGCCGTAGGTTGACATACATATATGAAGTACACATATTGATTGTAAAAATTTTAAATTGTGCTTCCCATGACCCTCATGATACCCCTCGAGTGTGAATTAGACAAGCAACACAACAAAAAAAATTGCCATGATGTTAATAATATTTGATAGTTCAGAGATGCTAATGGTATAGCATCTGCCTTTTGCTCTAGTTATAGGAGCGAAAAATGTGATTTCAACATTAAATGAGGAATAGTGCAGGGGAACTTGAGATATGTTTTCGACAGTAGATAGATGAACTGTGATGCTGAAACCATTCTTGGAGTCTGTGTCTAGTATGTGTGCCCAAGGTTCATGTTTGCTGAACAACGAAACGCGAATTACACTGTATTAAACATGTTAAATATCATTCCTTGTATACCTTACTGTAGCTGATGCCTTAATTTAGTCGGACAAGAATGTAAACTTGTTTTGTTCCGAGTCCTTAATATGGTGTAGCATTTCCTTATGCATTTCGACTAGCACAAACTGCTCGAATGTGTTGAAATTTTTCACCCTACTACCACCTATGAGTTTGAAACTTTGGTTGCAGGTTTGAAGCTATCACATTTCTGGCTGGGAGATTGCTGGTGCTTTGCACCAGAGATAGCTGAGGATATATACGTAGCTTAGAGGAAATTTAACACAAGTTTTTTTCATGAAATGTGTGAATTGCTGCATGGTAGAGACTCTTGTGCGGTTCTTAAAGAAGGATAAGAAAAGGAAAATGACAATGCTGTAGGAAAAATGTGTGTATCAAGAACTGCCCTCCCTGTACATACTAGCATTCTTTCTCATTTCGAGTATGTTGCAGTTTGTCATGCTACATGTAACTTATCTTCTAGATATCAAGTATGCATGCACTTTCACTTCCTAGGAGACGGCAGGCGTTGATTGTTATGCACCGAACTACCGAAGTTCAATCCCAGCCTGTAAGGCTGCATCTTGCTTGTGGTGATCTTGTATGCTCAGATAGTCAGATACTTGAAACGAGCACTCGTAGCATGTTGGTGCTGCTGCCTAGTAAGGCGCCAGGTTGCTCTAGTCTGGTACTTTGTGCCCGTATGTGAACAAATGAACAATTCAAATTGTGCTGCTACCTATTGACATTATCTGATTTGCATTCGCAAATCATGAGTAAAAAAAGTGATTCTGTCGTGAGTAGTTTTTACGGTGCTGAGAGGACAGATAATGTCGCCATCTCGACCCGTAACTTGTTTACTGTACGATGCGGCCATATCCACATGGACAAGCGATAACACAGATCAGGGGAACCAGTCGCACTCCATGGCTAAGTAGCATGACAGCATCGGATTCACCATTGAGAAACAACGGCACAGTCCCACAGACCGCAGCCTCCCTTCATCCCTCTGTAGCAAAACGGTATTGGTACATCGAACTAGAAATGCAGTATCCCACCGTAATGCTGATTGACAGAATCCTACAAAATGACAAATTAATTAGATACCGTAGTATAGAGCGTTTATACACACACACACATACACAGAGAGAGAGCACTTTCTACAAGACAGAAACTTATTTGGCAATCAAATACTATAATAAGGCCTTAGCTTCTCCAACATGATCCTCGTTGAGTTGATGACAAAGCACCAAGTTGATTCAATAGAGTATCTCTTTTTTTTTTCTTTTTTTTTGAAAAAGAAAAACTGCAATGCGTGGAACAACTGCATTCTTAAAAGTTATCAATACTGCTGTTCATTTGTTGTTCCTCTGTTCTTTCTTTTTCTCTTTAAGAGATACTAGTGCTTTTTATTTCTTTGTTAAGAAATACCCGTCAAGTCAGCAATCATTTCGACAATTGATTTCAAAATGCACTGGTTAACCCTCTTAACTTTGAAATCAAAACAACTATAAGCTTAAAATCAGAAAGAAAATGAACGATGGACGGCTGATTGGTTCCATCTGAAAACTCAAAAGTTCAAAATAAAGTCAATCCCAAAAGTTCAAGAATCAAGAAGGAATTTTATCCCTAAAGTTTGTGAAAACCAAAACAGAGGAAGCAAAGGTACATGAAGGGCAACCATTACACATGTAAAAATTTACCTGTAACAAAGGAAGAATGCTATTGTGCAATTCCAGAAAAAGCTCTGATGCTGATGAGAACCTGCAGCGAGAGAAGTTCTGTAACTAAGAACAACAATTGATGTTCCATAAATATGCAGATCCTGGTTTGGAAGAATTTCCCAACAAATTCATATATAATGATGCTTGAATAGCTATATGCTTTACCTTTTTAGAAGGCAGAAACATTTGTGGAGCTCTTCAATATCAGATTCAACTTTGAGGTGTATATACTGTATAAGAAGTTCAGAGAGGCAGGACAGCGTTTCATTCCATTCTTCGCTTCCTGATTTAGGACACACAGGAAGGAAGGTAGCTACAGGCCCTAAAACGGAAGATAAAGGTTGACTAGAGATGGAATCTGTGTACTGCTCTGCAATAACATTCAGTATCAGGCAACTGCTGACTCTAAACTGTTCAATCCATTTTTGAGAGCTTCCTGGCAGGAGACAAATCCTTGGATGTTTTGGATCATCAATTCCTCCATCGCTAGGAAATTTATTTTCAGAAACAATGGAAGCGCTGCATGTAGGATCTCCTGATCTATGTAATGGAAGCACATTAAACAAATCAGCCTTCACATCCTCAGGTAATTCCTGCAGAACTGTAAAGTCTGCCTGGCTTAGAGAATTAGGCATGAAATCAATCTGTGTAACACTTCTTGTTGATTTCTCAGCCAATTCACTGGCTCTTGAGCACGAAGCATTGGCAGCTTGAACTTCAGATAGCTGTTTGTCTGATGCCTCCTATGGGAGTAATGGCAACAATTAGTACTTTCGAGGAGTGGTTCAAAATATGAAGATAACAAAGTAGCAGCTGTGAACTTGTGTGCTTGCACTATGTTTCCTGTTTTAAATTTAGTGATCAGCTCACCTTAATATCATCCTCCTTTTCCAAATGCGGGGAATCTTTCTGCCCTCCACATACATGCTGCTTTGCATCACGAACAGGTACAGAGTTATGAGTAACTGCTGGCAAAACAAGAGATTTTGAATCGCTTTCCTTGCCATTGCCACGGCTATTCATGTCCAGAAAACCATGCAACTCTCCCTTGTACATGTCATTCATTTCAAATATTATCTCTGGAGGAAGGTTCTTAAGAACCTCCAAATCAAGTTGGGATAATGGTGGCAGCTGAACGGCATGAACTCTAGCAGACCTATCACTTATATGGTTCACTTCTGAAGAATGGGATGCCACACCTATAGATGATGATCTAGAGCTTCCCAAATTTCGCAGCTCGCTAGATCCTACATGAGCTACAACCAGTCAAAATCGTCATTTTTTTCCATCGAACGGAAAAACTTACAAATTCTAACACTATGAACAATGTAAAGCACCAATAAAAAAAAGTGTATTTGCTACATGATGAAAAGAATAGCTTGATATAGTAAGCAGCAGATGTCCAATACCTGCATCATCACCATTTAGAGGTAAGCAGGTTTTCTCACTGCACAGTTTCTTGAACTTCTCAGATGGTGAAACAAGCCATGATTCAATCATATTCCCTTGTGGTGCTTCATTGAAAAATAACAACCAAGGTGCTCAGCATCTAGAATAGTATTTGAACTGCTTTGTGAATGTTATTTAGTATGGAAACATTTGAGAAGTACTGGGGCAAGCTGAGATAAGGGTAGTGTGGAAGTGGTAAGAGTAGGGGTGCAATCGGATCGGATATTTACCGTCCGACCGACCGACCGGATAGCTTCGGATCGGATTCGGATATTTTTTTCGGATAATTTTCGGATTCGGATTCGGTTTCGGATATTTTGTTTCGGATTCGGATTCGGATTCGGGAGATTACTATCCGTCGGATCGGTATATCCCGAGAATATTTTCGGATAATATCCGATCAAACATATTCGGATAATATCCGATATATCCGATTGCTTCTGTGCGTTTGGGCGTTCGTTGTACATGCGTGACGTGATGGTGGGACCGGGGCCATGGCGCTTGAACTCCGGATGCTCCAGCGCCTCGTTCCTCGTTCCGTGGCACGTAGATGGCATCGAGCCATCGACGCACCCAAGGCTGCGTGTCATGACGCGCGTGACCGCGTCTCGCTCTCTCGCTTTGGTTATTGTGCTTTGCTTTGGTTATTCCGTGGATAATATCCCAAGGATTGCGGTGGTGGACCGGTTTCTTGGCTGTTTGCTTTGGTTATTGGCTTATTGTGCTTCTTTAGACTAAGCTTCTTTTTTAGTTATTGTATAGACTAAGCTTCTTCTTAGTTATTATATATAAAAAAGCAATTGAAGAATGAGTGTGTGGTAACTATTGTCATATATTTCTATGTGAAAGTAGCCTATATTTTAGTTCTTCTGTATACTATTGCCCATACAGTTGGTTAATCAGTGCTATATGTGTACTTTATGCGATATCTGTTTTCGTGCATTATCCGATAAAAATTATTCGATATCTGCATCGATTTCGCTCCATATTCGATTCGAATCATGATCGATATTATCCGTCCCGTATTCGTATCCGGTACTATCCGAATCCGATTTCGAATCCGACAAAAAATATGGTTTAGGATATGGAAAGAGCGATATCCGACCGAATCCGATCCGATTGCACCCCTAGGTAAGAGTTGTTGACTTGTTGCAGTAATGTCCTTGAAACGCACCTTTTGATATTACCTTCTGATATTACTTGTAGCACATATTACATGAGTAGCTTTAAAAAAACAAAGTTACATAAAGACTACAGCTACATGTGATGGGAACATTACAGTGGTTCTGGCCTATTAGTTATCACAATTATGTCAATATTCCACAATTTCAGTATACATAGTACACTCAATGATATATCATATTATCTACTGATTAATTTGTGCAATATCTATTCCCAAAATGCTAAGTTATGGTAAGCATTCAGGCCACTACACTTCGGATTTCTAACTGTAGTTATAGTACAACAAAACTGTATATTATATTCAGCTGTAGTCTTAATATACTATGCAACAACAAAAAAAAGGTTAACTTGATACACCATATTGGTGCTCTCACGATTTCCTACCAACCTGTTGGCTGTATTTTAAATTACTAGGATAGTTTTCGCGGCGTGATACGCCGCGTCGTTTTTTTTTTTTTTTTTGTAGACACAATTTTGTTTTTTTTCGGCGGTGTTTTTTTTTAAATCGTCGAGAAAACGCGCGAAACGGTTGAAAAGATACAAACGCAACCGCGTCTTTTTTTTGGCATCTATCTGGGATCTTCTTACGAAGGATCCGCGATTGCGCTAAATCGAAAAGTCCTTTTCGTGAAAGACAGCCAGAATGATCCAAACGTCACTATGTTTTTTTCGGTATCTATCTAGGGTCCTCTCACAGAAGATTCGCGATTTTTTCTGAACTAGAAAGTCCTCTTCGTAAAAAACCGCGAGAAGGACCTACACGTAATTATGCATTTTTTGAGGGACCTAAACACGAAAAAAATACGAGCTAAGCCGGCCGGCCGGCTGAGCCAAGCCGCGCGGCCGGCTCGGCTCAAAGTGCCCATGTCGCCGGAATCCTTCGGAAAATAGTATAGGTATGATTCCAAGGCAACATTATCTCATTTGCTACTGCTGATCTTAAAGAACATCCACTGTAAAGCATTTATGATTAATTAATAGGCCACTGTACATCTAGATTTCACATGTTGCTGTTGCTTTTAACTTTTAAGACATTTTAAAATGCATCAAGATCAACCCACCTTTTCTTTTTATTACAGAACAGCAGTTTGTATATCACCACAGAAGTGCAAAGAGTATTTATACTGAGCCCAAAAGGGTGTTTAACACTAAGAAGGAAAATAGAAAGAAGAGAAATGAATAGTTAGAGGATACCTCCCCGAGCCAAATCTGCATGCTCAAGCCTTGACATTTTTAGTCCAACTCCCCGAACTTCCTTCACATCTAGAATATGCCATTGTGCAACTTAATCTTTAACAAATTAATGGCAACAGAAGGCTAGTAAAGAAACTTTAATGGCAGAGCTTTTTTATTAAATATCTACAAGTGTATAGGGTGTATAACAGATATGAGAGAGAATATATTGAACTTACCAACACGAAAAGCAGAAAATAATTGTTTTGCAATTCTCTGAAGGGTGACTAAATTGTCAGTTGCACCTGCGATCTTTGAAACAGCAAAGGAAAAGAAAGAAAGATCACAAAATTAAAAGAATGCACAATGCACAGATGAAATACATCACATTTTGAACAAAAATGCAAAAGCAAATAACAGGTAAAACACGTGCACTAGAGAACAGAGAATTCATTTTACAGGATAAACAATTGCCTAGTCCTAGCTGTAAATGGTCAAAACTACATCACAATTACATAGAATAACAACTTGATACAGAAAACTCAGACAAACCCAAACCAATAATGTGTATTCAAATGCATCATTGAACCCATACCGTCATAGAACGACTAATGGTTTCGCAGTCACCACATCCCATAAACTTTACTGGCTCTCCAGCACCTTTTCTTCTTGTTTTTATCTTCAAGGCAGGACATATCATTTATGAACCTTTAAACAATTATTGTAGAAATGGAGAGAAAAAGTGTGTACAGTCAGTGGAAACAACCTTAAGGGTAATAGTACGGCCCTGTACTCCACACCCTTGCAAGCGCAAAAAAACCTCCTTGCTGAGGTTGACAAGAAAATTCTCAGCCTGCAAACAGCATAAAAGAGATCAAACACAAATCAACATAGCATTATAATGATACATAACTGAGAAATCATAAAGAGCACACATCTTTGTTGTCGTTAAATCTGACTCCCCAATTGACTTCAGCACCCACAGATTTTGTTTCCTGTATTATACATCAATTCACAAGGCATACTATTTGTCAATTCAAAATTGACTATCCAATTCAAATCAAAAGAAAACAACAAACACGTAATTAGTTCAAGACACGTGTTGTGTGCAAATAATGAGTTGACAGCATGCAGTTAAAAGATATCATGCTTAGTTATGCACCTTATCAAAAAAACTGACATGAAAGTTACGACCATGACAAAAGAGGTGCAGATGCTCCTATCAGAAACGATAACAAGGATGCTTCTACCTGAACTGCTTCAACAACTGAATGATCAATTCCTCTGCAATAGTTCCATAACATGTCGCCAATCTTTTTTCCAAAGTCCTTATGGAGAGCATCCTACATAAGTGTTGGGATGGTAGTAAGCTTGTTGAAGAAGATCAGTAAAAAAACATATCTACAACTGCAAACCTACAGATCAGGGAATATGATAATGCATGATATGACCATCACACAAGCAGAATACCCAGACAAACAATTGCTCATTGGGATTGTAAAAAATGGACAACTGATACTCATTAGATTCTACATTAGTAAAATGAGGTTGAGCATGATATCAAACCTGTAAATTAAGGGACAGCCGGACTGGGAAATTCCATATCAATTTACATTAAAAAAAGGGGGACAATTATATGTTAAAAGTACACAAATATGATGTTGACAAACCTTTGAAATGCTGCGAAGCTGACCACAGCATTCGATTTCTTTGCTTTTCAGTTTAGCTGAAACAGTATAACCAATGCCTGGAAGTGCTTTGATAGGGAGAGAACTCAAGTAAATATCAACCTGTAACAAAATAAATGTTGCTGTCAGACAAATTGCATGTCCTTAGAAATGATAGGCTACTAAGTAGAAAAGCAAAACTACACCATGAAGAAGAAAGCGAACCCTTCTAGAAGGACTCGTGTTTCTTGAATTACATAGAACTGTATATGAAAACTAAATTAAAATAATTTGTCTGAACTCAACCACCAATTATCTCATACGAATGAGTAGAAACTACCTCCAATGTGAGGCATAAGCTACAACTAAATCAACATATCTCATACTGACGGGTAGAAACTACCTCCCAAGTGAGGCATAAGCTACAACTAAATCAACATTCAATATTTTCCACAAAAAGAGATTTACATAAGACCCATAATCCAAAGCTTATATTTTATTTATATCATACTCCCTAGGTGAATAGCCATTAATAACTTATGGTGTAGTTAGTCAGATCTAATATAACAAGGGAAATAATTACAGGTAAGACTTTTTAAGGCCCTGTTTGGGGGAGCTGTGGCTTGTCTGAAAAGCTATTTTTGGTTTGCTGGGCTGTAAAACAGTTGTAGCTGGTGGCTGTGCCTTTTCTTGTTATGCTGTTTGGCAAACTATTTGTTGCAGCTGTAGCTTTTAGAGGCCAACCGAACGAGGAGGTAACAACATAACGAAGTACAGCGACGTCCGAGTGGGGAGGTGACGTGGAGGCGGCGAGGTGGGGTGGCGGAGGTCGAGAAGGCAGAGCGACCGAGGTAGGAAGTGGTCAAGCTAAGCCACAGCTGAAAAGTTCCTCCTTAGCAGCTTCAGCTTTTGGGGTGCTTCTGCTGTGGTTTAATTTACTAGCTGCTTTGTAATCATGCTGTTTGGGGGAGCTTTTGGCCCAAAGCTGAAGCACAGCTCCCCCAAATAGGCCCTAAAACAATAGTACATGCACTTTCTTTGTAAACAAGGGACTCTGGTTCACCTCTCAATTACACAAAAGCCTAGGCCTTCAGCTAACAGAAGAATGATAATGTAGGATTCACAATACTCTGAATTCGTTATACTGCTCCAGCAATTAATTTTTCAACTGTAAGGGCCCGTTTTGAATGCAAGAATTTTGTATAGGGCAATTCCTCTAGAATTCCTACAAAAATCGTTGTTCCAAACAGCCCCTAATTCAAAATCACCTAGTACATGGAGCTATTGTATAGAGCTAAGAATGGGCAAAGTTAGCATGCATATACCTTCTCAGAGGAAATAAAGCACTGTCCATTCGGCTTTGCAGATCTGGTAGCTAAACGAGCTAGGAGCATGTTGTCGGCAATACCTGCACTGGCAGTGCACTTTGTTGTACCAAAGATCTCATTTCTGATTTTCTGTATTACTTCCTCTGGATTATCATTTATGCAATCAGTCATATCCAGAAAAGCTTCATCGCAACTCAAAGCCTAAATTTTGCATAATATTGTTAGATTTGTAGATGTATATGTGGTAATCATTGTGTGGGGATGTACCAACATGAATACATGCCGAGTAAGGATTGATAATCCAGAACAAACCTGGACCTTACTGCAATATTTATGCAAAATACCATAGAACTGGTCAGCGACCTACAATAATTCAAACATCTCAATTATAACAAAAGCAGTGTTTCAACAAAAGTTGAAGAGAAGGAATTGACCATCAAAGGAAGTAAATTAAAAGAAAATACCTCCCCGTATGCATCAAAGTTATAAGGAACGACCATTAGGTGAGGGCACCGAGCTTTGGCGTCTCTAACAAACATGCCTGCCTTTATCCCTGGAATCCACAAAAGAGGACATCAAGTATGTTCAAATATGTTGACATAACAAAATTTTAAGTTCCAATTGTAACTTTGAATAAAATAAAAGCACCATAGTTCCGTGCAGGATAGTTTGCAGATGATATTTCCGCAGTTCCTTTAGGATTGTCAGAATGACAAACTGCTACTGGCTTATCGAGCAGCTCTGGCATATTTCGGATGACAACGGATACAAAAAAGCAGTCCTAGAAGTGCAGAAAGATTATGTCAAAGGTCAAGACAACAAGTATAACACAAACAGCTCTGGCATATGTCTGATGACAACAGATACCAAAATACAGTCCTAGAATTGCAGAAATATTATGCCAAGGATCAAGATAAGCTACTAAGAAGTACAACACAAGAAAAAATTGACCTTCACTCTTCCATGAGCAATAATTTCAACGAGTGGTTGAAATTTCTAACTTTGACTGAACTTTTGAAGCTTAAATTTCAGTATTTTACATTTGTTTTGCTGCTGATATCTGGTTTTGATTCTTTTTTCCATAGAATTCAATGACAAGGAGGCCTAATTTAGATTGACGACATTAGCCAATACATTCCCAACTCAACGTATAGTTAGCTCTTTTTAGATTATCATATTCCTCCCAAAAAGATGATGTGTTCTTTACAATTAGATTATCAATTTATCTTTCTTGTTGGATTCATTACTGTATTTGGAAATCATACAGCAAAAGTGCGATCTGATTGGAGCTTCCTATGTTCAAAGGGCTCTTATGTTTTTGCAACCAAACCAGAAGATCTGAAAGTCATGAAGTAATATGCCTAAGGGTACAGATAAAACTACACATCGTATTAACATCTTGGAAGATTAATACAAAGCAACAGTTTTCCTTCGGGGAAAAAAACCAACATTCAAAAGATACAAGTTATATTTATAGCTCACAAAAGGATTAAAGAATTACCATATCAATATGAACAATTATTTTCTTTTCCCCTGAATGATCATTATTCCCCTTACTGCTTTTAGCCCCTGGTAAATTTGAGAAGCGCTTACGGTACCGATTTCTCCAGGTCCCAATGAAATGCAGTCGAGAATACTAGAGTACCAGAAAAGAGCATCATAAAACTAATTAGCATGACAGAAAACTGAAATATAACATTTAAGGAAGGATATCTGATGATATAATGATGTAGAAGCAGAAAAAATCAGTAAATAGAGGCTTCAAAAAAATATAAAGAAAACCAAAAATATAGTATTAACAGCTCCCCTCCAAATACACTAATTCCAGACAAAATTTCGTTTTGACCAATCCTTGCCAACACCAAAAACAGGATTTGGACATAATTCCTTACCAGGCATAGGATAAAGTCAAGACTTTGATGACAGTGTTACAAAACTGAACCACCAGCATAGTAACAACAGCGTATCAAATAAGAAAAATGGAAATTTAACATGTTAAATTCTTCGAGGGACTTGCCTTGAAATAATTCTCTACAAAATTTGGGTCTGTCAAGGTTGAATGTGGCCGACTAGAAGATTTAGTTGCCTTTCTATCTAATGAACCCAATGACATATGGCTGCCAATAGAGCTTGTGCTGCATAAGTTTGAACACCTTGACTTAGCGTCAGGGGACCGAGCAAAATCAAGTTTACCATCCATGTTGTTATCACTCCTTTCTGAACATGTTGTTTCACAATCATTATCATCCTCGTCAATTGCAAAATTTTCACTATCTCGTTCTTCAAATGTTGAAGCTTTCTGTCCATCCGAGGATAGTGAGTCCTTTGATACCTCTTCGTTCAATAATGACAATTCCTTTTCACAAGCCCCGCTTTGATCTTGTGATGCCTCCTGAGCAGAAGAAGCTTGGAACTCAAGGCCTTTGTTTTGATCATTTTGTTTCGCCTGATTATGCATTCCAATTTGTTTCTCAGAAAAGAAAGCAGAAAGTTTCATCTGCTTTCGACCTGAGGAACTATGCTGACTTATTTGATATGGAATGCCTTAGTGAAAAAAAAAAAGAAAACAAAGAAATAATTCTGCCATAAGAACAAATGAAGTAATATGAGTGGATACAAAGCGCAGGCAAATAGAAGCACCATCAGCAAGAATAAATGGGCAAAACTTTATTTTCTAGAAAGGAAAAAAAAAAAGAAGCAAAGAAGTGCTTGCATAAATGATTGGCATTGTGTTTAGTTAAATAATTTTGATAATTGTGCTTGCAACTGCCATATAAGTTATTAAGTTGGTTTTTTTGTTACATGTCCATGAATTCAAAATTTGAAGAAAAGGATTTTGCTAATTGCATCATAGCTGAAGGCACATGCCCACAGAAGTAACTAAGCAACGCCATGGCTTATCACGATTTAGGGCCTGTTTGTTTTTGCTTTAGATTCTCTAAAAGTTGATTCTGAATTGTGGTTGTAAAGAAGCTGATTTTCCAAAAGCACGTATGAAGTGGATTGTTGATTCTAGTGTATATGGGTGGGTTGGATTGTGAGAATCAATTTCTAGAATCGAGCTGTTTGTTTTTTATTCTGCTTTTGAAGCTAAAAGCAAAAGCAAAAACAAATAGGCCCTTAACATAGAAGTTTCCAAGGAAATAAGCATAATAATTGAAAGATAAAATTGGCTATAGGACACTGATATTTTGTGGTATTTGCTCCAAGACACTAATTTTTTGTCTTTGCTGAAACACACTGTTAAATCGTGGTTATTTGTTGAAAGACACTATGGCCATTAAAATATCATTTCCAGACGAAAGATGAGAGAGAAGGTTGGCAAAAAGTCCGTTACCCTTCGGGTCAGACCCTTTGCTACTTGGACCAAATGGATCATATACAGCCGCACCAGACCGGTCTATCTCGACCGAGCTCATTCCCCTCACTCCCTTCTTCAGACCTAGGTCAAGCCACTCGGTTGAACCAAACCGAAAGGGGTCAGGGGCACTAGAGGTCATTTTAGAAATTCTCTCTCCGATTCAGCCAGAAATAATATTTTAATGACCAGAGTGTTTCAGCAAATAGCCACGATTTAGCAGTGTGTGTCAGAAAAGGCACAATAAACTGATGGCCTGGAGCAAATGCCACAGAATATTAGTGTCATGTAGCCATTTTGCCTAATAAAAAATAGTTCTAGTAGATGGACAACAGTGCGGGTATATATATCTTAAGGTAAACAACAAATTGTTAAGAATGGTTTGTTTCATTAGAATAAAAGGAATATTAGAAATTTAGCAAAATACTCCATATCTCATCCCAGGCTCAAAGTTGACTGATGCGACTCACAACTCAATCAAACATGTTAACAAATTTTTACTAGCAACATAGTTTTATCGAAGTCAACAACACTCAGGTAAAAGTTGCAACAAGGAAGCAGATCATTCAGCACTACACTGACCACAAAAGGAAAGGAGAAAAGAAAATACAGCTTAGGAGCCGGTTCTCTGCAAGGGAATCCACCACCCACGCCGGCTTCACAACAGGAAGTCCCTTACTGAATGCTCTGGATTAAGCAGCAACAACATCACGACCCGAAAGAACAGCGTATTATCATATCAGCACAAAAACTGAGCTTCCCTTCCCTTGCCTTGCCCTCCATTTCTATACCTCATATTCCGCATCTTGCTATCAGGAAGGTGGCAGCATATGATGTGCGTCACCGTATGCCTCGAGAAGTAGTTGACAAACCGACCTCCGTTGTTCAACATAATCTCCTTCAGCTCCTACCAGTCCCCAAACAATGCGAAAAATAATAAATTGGCATAACCTCCACTAGTATAGCTAGAAAAATTCCGTTGTGATCACACAATTAATTGTGAAAAATGCTTAATATGAGCTGACGTTAAGCGGCGGGCACCTGGCTGGAGGGGACGGTGAAACCGTCGACGAAGATGGAGACGCCGGCGAAGACACCCATCGCGGCCGCGGCGGAGGTAGACGCGTCGGCGTCGAACTGCGCGGCGAGCTTGCTGTTCTTCGCGGCCATGTAGCTTCCGAAGTCGGCGAACGGGGAGGAGAAGGCGCGGCGAGGGTTTTTGGCGGAGGCAGGGTCGGGGTTGGAAGGCGACGCGGGGTCGTCGCCCCTCGACCGCTTCTGGCCGGGAAAACCGGCCGGCGCCGGCGGCGGGGGGCGGCAGCCAGAGGAGGAGGAGCTCATGGCGGGAGGACCGGAGTAGGCGGGGCGGGGAATTTGGGAGCGCCCGAGGCCCGACTCGAATGCTCGAGTTCGAGTGGGACAACGGTGGATTCGGTTCGTTCTTGTATCGGTGTGCGCTATAAAAACTGCTTTTGCCGTGGCGCTGGTCGGTCGCCGGAGGATTGATCACGTTTAAGACTCCTTTACTTGGATTTTTTAACCTATTCTTCTTTTGAATGAAGTCGTAAATCTAACTCCCTCCTCACCGTAAAATCTTTTTTCCACGCTCCCCTACCGTTAGAGACGACCGATCACCTCCCGTGTCAACCGCCACGCTAGCCCGCTCCTGAGCTCCACGGGCGCAGCACGTGCCAATTCTCTAATATGGTTTGAACCATTTTTTATTCTGTTAAATTTTCTGGTAGTGCTTTTATTAGGACAGTGGCACTATCAAAATTTTCTAAAATTCTTGAGGTTTTATAATCATCTAAAAATTTTAAGGAAATACTATTTATATGTCAGGATAATTCACAAAAATTTTCTAACATGGTTTGTTTTATTTTTCATTTGGTTCAAATTTGCTAGTCATCCTTTTATCATAACAGTTCCACTTTCAGAATCTTCAATAATTTCTAAGGCTTTATCACCATCTGAAAATTTTATGGGAATATTAGAGATGTGTTAGGACTATCCGCAAAAAAATTATAAAATTTTCAACATGTTTTGCATTATTTTCCCTCAATTCAATTTTACAAATCTCGGCATTTCTCGGCGAAATTTCAGTATTTCTCGGAGAAATCTCGTTTGAAAAAAGGATTTGAATTTTTCTTTGTGTATTTCATCCAGGATTTTTCAAAATTCTATGATCTCGATGAAATTTTAGATTTTGTCCACCTTTAATATGTCAACCGAAAATATGATTTGAAACCCTGACCCGAGAGTCTCAAAGTGTTCTGCCCCGGTTGAGAGGGAGAGAGAGAAAGGCTGGGGGATTGCACTCAGATTCACAATCCTCTTGGAAAAGGTTGGGAGACTACACTCAGATCCACATTCTTCTTGGAAAAGTAAAGTAGTCACGTGACTTCAGCCAATGAGATTAAAACATATATTGCACAATGCATTCATTTTGATGCCACAATGGCAAAGTATATCATGATATTACAACACATGTCAAAGACGAAATACAAAATCATCTCCGCAAGCAAGGCTGGCTATCGAGTTTCTTTCAAAATTGACATAGTATGGTGTAAAATCATTTTATATACCATTTGAATAGTTATTTCAACTTTGAGCTAACAAGTCACTATCGAGCCAAACCTCGTTAACTTTTTTTTCTCAGAATAGCCTCATTTTAATTTTGAACTTATTAACTACTATAATTAAAGAAATTTTGGTTCAAACCCTAACAAGCTTTTTGGCCAGTCCCACATGTTAACCCTTTGTGCCGCATTCGCTAACACCTATACGTGACCGGAGAGGGCACGGTACCAAGCATATAGGATGAACAACAAATCACACCAAACCAATGGTCACATGCGATAAGCCATGACCTCGACTTTGCGTCCACGGTCTCTACTTCGGCACCACATCTCCGCTTTAACGCATTGCTTGTCTTGAAAGACAGACCTCAATAGGACGGCCCCGTGTCGACTACTTAACCATTGTGGCTCCGCTTCAACTCATCACCTACCTCATAGGACAGTCAGGTGTCTATGACACTGCTTTGACACACCGCCTGCCTCAAATGTCGTGCCTTGGCAAGGTGGTCTGGCATCAACTACTTCACCACTATGGATACCCTTCGATGGACTACCTACCACGAAGGCCACACCTTGGTAGGGCGGTTCGGCATCCATGACTATGCCTCCATGACTCTGCTCTAGTACATTGCCAACCTTGAGGGCCACACCTCGACAGGGTGGCATGATGTCAACTATGTTGCCACCGCCGCTTGGCTATTACACCCCACCTGCCTCGAAGGCCATGCTTCGATAGGGTGGTTCAAAGTCAACAACCTCGTCACCATGTCTCCACTTGGATGCATCGACTACCTCAAAGGCCACACCGCGACATGGAGAACCAACGTCCATAACTTTGCCTTCATGCTTCCACTCTAACTCACTGCCTACCTCGAAGGCCATGCGCGGTAGGGTGGCCCAGCATTGAGTACTCCACCACTACGAATCCGTTCTAAGGCACCGCCTACCTCGAAGGCGACGCAGCCCGTGTCAATTACTTTGCCACCATGGATCTACTCCACACACTGCCTACCTCGAAGGCCATGCCTTAGCAGGACAACACGATATCAACTACTTCAACACAATGGCTCCACTTTGATACATCAGCTACCTTAAAGGCCATGCCTCGACAGGGCGATCAAGTGCCCACAACTTCTCCTCCATGGCTTCACTCTAACTCATCGCTTACCTCAAAGGCCACACACCTCGACAAGGCACCCTAACATCGACTACTCTGTCGCCGTGTATCTGCTTCGATGCATTACCTATCTCGAAGGTAGGCTACTCTAGTGTCGACTACTTTACCACTGCAGATCCTGTCCGATGCATTGCCTATCTCAAAGGACCGGTAGGGCGCCCTGACGTCGACTAATTTGCAAACACAAATATGCTTCAACTAGCATCCACGACTATACCTTAATGCCTCTGTTCTAGCATGCTGCCTACCTCGTGGGCCACGCCTCGGTAGGGCGACCCGGTGTCGACTACTCCGCCACCGCGGTTCCGTTCTGATGCACCACATTCCTCGATGGCCATGTCTTCGCAAGACGGCCCGAGGTCGACTACCTCATCATCATGGCTCTGCTCAACACATCACCTGTCTCGAAGGCCAGCCCTTGGTAGGGCAAACCAGCAAGCACGATTTCGCTTCCATGGCTCAGCTTCGACACACTGCCTACCTCGAGGACCATGCATCAACAGGGTAGCACAGCATGGACTACCTCACCACCGTTGCTTCATTTTGACACATTGCTGGCCTCGAACACCATGCCTCGGCAACGTGAATCAGCATCCACGACGTCACCACTGTGGCTCTACTTCGACGCACTCCTACCTCGAAGGCTACAACTCAGTGGGGCTCCTCGTTGTCAACAACTTTGACTCCATGGCTCCACTCCAAGCACGCTACCTGCCTAGAGGCCACTCCTCGACAGGGTGGCCTAACGTCGACTACTTTGCCACTAAGGTCCTGCTTCGATGCACTGACTGTGAAGCATTTAGGCCCCTAATTTCGTGTTTGGTTTTAGTAATTAATGACAATCATATGTTAAGGACTAACAATTTTTCTTCAGGTTATAAAAATTTGGTTGTTCATATGAATAGGTGAAATCATTGAGCTTTTAAAAAAATTGGAGCATCAAGCTAATGCCAAGGTATAAGATGTAAGGACTCTTTTCTAACTTTTTATTGATCTAGGTGTTTGGAGAAAAGATCAGATTACTAGTATAGGCGCCATACTATTAAGCGGGACTTTTGGCTAGTAGCTTGAAGATAATTAGTGTAAATGGCTCAAATTCATGATCATACTTTGATCATATGCATTCCTCGAAAAATCCCTTGAGATCCTATTTGAAAAATTGTATTGTCGGAACTACCGACCATTTAGGAGCGACACCGGCTTAAGGTGCGGTAGTTATTTGACAAAGAGGGGCATTTTCAGGGGTTTTCCAGGGCCGGCACTATCGACCATCTGGGAGTAGTACTGTCGCACGTGTGGTAGTACCAGCCCTAGTGGTTGGTAGCTATTTTTATAGAATGCTGATTTTTTTGGGTGTACTCAGGCCGGCACTACCGACCCACTTAGGGTGGTACCGCCATATGTGTGGTAATACCGGCACTAGTGGTTGGTAGTTGTTTTATAGAATGGTGTATTTTCCTTAGTTTTTACTCGGTCGGCACTACTGCCCATTTGGGAGCGGTACTAACACAAGTGCGATAGTACCGACCCAAATGGACAGTTGTATTTTACAAGAAGGTAAAAATGCAAATTTCTTAGAGCATATGGTCGGCATTATCGGTACTACGTGGTCGGTAGTACCGGGGGTATTGTAGCAACGATTAGTTCCTCCCAACATTAAGGCCCCGTTTGGCAACTTGGAACCGGACTGTTTCTCTTAGAATCTGAAATAAATCCAACCAAACGGAATAGGACTCGGAACGTTTCAAAGCGAATTGTTTCTGATTTTTACACGCCGTGGTCGAATCGGCTAGCAACCGGTTCCTCCGTGATTCTGATTCTACCTGAAACGTTTCTACCAAGAATCCGGAACCGTTTCCGTTTCTACTAGAATCTGGAACCGTACCAAACGGGGCCTAAATACTACAGTCGACCGTTGTGCCTGAGACCAGCACTACTGGCCCTACATGGGAGATAGTGCCGACTTTTTCGAATTTTTTTAGGAATCAAGTAGCAACGGCTAGAATTATGGGTGGAGCTATAAATATACCCTCACCTGTAGTAAGGAGTAACTTTTAGATATTCATTGCATATTTGTGAGCCTTTGCAAGTCTCTCTTCATCTCTAGTGCATTTAATTCACATTTTGTTGAGAGAATTCAAGTGTGTGCATTAAAATCGAGCCATTAGACACTGGAAAAACCTCAAGTAAATGTCAAAGCCTATTCTTTTGGAGGTTGCCACCTCCTAGACATCTTCGAGGTGTGGAACCGGTGATCTTCTCAAAGAAGATTGTGAGAAGGTCTGGTAGATTGTGAAGGTTAGAGCTCACCTACCCGGAGCGAGGAAGACTCATTTACACAAGGAGACGGCTAGATTTGTTGAAGCTTCCTCAACGTAGATTAGGGGAGACCGATAAATCTTCGAGACCACGGAATAAAAATCTTGTATCCATCTCTTGTATTCATTTTGCAAATTACATTCCTAGAGTAGTTGGTGTTGAATCATTTATCTAGGATTTTCAAATTGCTTAGATATAGTTTGTTGGTGCACTTAGGGTGTGTTTGGTTGGTGGTGTGAGGTTGAATAGGATGGGATGGTCATGTACCATTTGATTCTATTATTTTGGGTGAATGAAATGATTCAATATCTCTAAGGAATATTCCTCAAATTTGTATCCCACCATCGAGGACAGAACGATTCCATTCAAATAACCAAACACATGAATGGCTTTTTTCTTGAATCATCTCATACATGTACCACTTGGTACAAGCAACCAAACACACCCTTAGTGAAACCTAGATGATTTTAATTGTTAAAATTCTTAATTCTAGTTTTGTTTGATTATTTATTGCAATTAGAGCCGATGAATTTTAAAAACCTCCTATTTACCCTCCTTTAATTGGTTATCTTTGATCCTATAACCTGTCTTGAAGGCACACCTCAGTAGCGTGGCCCCGACTTCACTTCTATGCCATCACTACTTGAAGGCCTTGGGTATATCGACTCTCGAGGGGCTAGGGTAAAGGCATATTGAGTCTACACATCTCTCGGGACCTTGGAGCTTGCAGACGAAGGATTATTGTTGTAGGGGAGCCACTACTTGAAGGCCTTGGGTATATCGACTCTCGAGGGGCTAGGGTAAAGGCATATTGAGTCTACACATCTCTCGGGACCTTGGAGCTTGCAGACGAAGGATTATTGTTGTAGGGGAGCCTGACGTACAAATCAAGCATATGAGTTTGTACCTCAACATGTACCATAATGCTCCTCCCTTAGTCTTGTGGTATAGGGGGCAAAATAGAGAATTGACGAGGATTGAAAACCTATTTTTTTATCTGGGCTATCAGTAGTTAGAAACCATACTCTATTTATGGGCCTACAACTCACAAATAAAAAGCCCATAATATAGAACAAGGCCGTATTTAGTTAAAAAGTTATGCCTCCGACCAGTCTAACTAATATGACCTATACATTGCTTCACATTAGTTGTCTTTGACTAGTAAAATGGTTACCCCGACCAATAAACGGTTATTTCTGTACAAGTCTTCGTGCGGATAGTTATTTAGTAGGAACATATAACTACTCAAAAGTTTCTACTAATACAGAGTGAGTGAAGAGTGGAAGGCAACACTTGCCAAAAGCTAGAAAATCACACAAAGCAAGCCCACCGAAAAATTAACCATCCTTCCGAATTCCAAATTTCTCAAAGTCGCTAGCAAAACGCAGATGTCACTCCGCTAGCCAGCACAATATCTCTGTCTAATCGTGCCATTCCCAAACCACTTTCACTAGCATAGGAATGCAATACGCCGGGTTGGGTCGAATGAATCCAGCGACAGTCGTAGAAAGGAACGAGATGCAACACAACGCGCCCAATCAGAAGAAACACGGGTAGGCATTAGAGCATGTACAGTGAGTATAGACAGCAGCTGTCCGTAATATACTCTATATCATCTATAAACGGTACTAAAAATAACTCATACAATGGATCGTCTATATAGTTGTCTGTAATGATTAGCATGTACAATGGTACATGTCAGCTGTCTGTAAAACCACGCCACTTAGAATTTTAGATGATGTGGAGGAGAGAGAAAGTTACTGTCTACTATTTAACAGACGGTCTTATAGACAGATTTCTATTATATGTACCATTGTATAGACAGTCTGTTAATTGGATGAGAGACCATTACAGACAACTATATAGACGATCCATTGTATGAGTTATTTTTAGTACTGTCTATAGATGATATGGAGATAAAATATAGACAGCTGCCGTCTACACCACTGTACATGCCCTAATTAACAGACTATCTGTACAATGGCACGCAAAATAGAAAGCTGTCTATAAGACCGTCTGTTAAATAGTAGACATCAATTTTCTCTCTCCTTCTTCTCTCTCTTCCACATCACTTAAAATCCTATGTAGCATAGTCTTACAGACAACTGATATGTACCATTGTACATACCCTTAAGCAGGCAGACTTACCCGGAATGCGTGGAGAATAATAATAATAATAATAATAATAATAATAATAAAAACCTGGTCGAAACCGAGCCGATCAGGCCAGAAATTGTGGTGGGCGCGCGCGGTGGGAGCAGGATCGAAAGCGGCCAGGCCACCTCCAAGCGGAAACCGGGCACAACGCGAAGGGGAACGGAGGAGGGTAGGGGAGGAGAAATCAAAGCGGACGCTTCCCCAAAAAAAACCTAGAAAACCAAGGGCTGGGGAAAGGAAGGGAAGGCTAAGGGGAGGGGAGGGCCACTGACCAAACCCTAGCCGAGCCCACGCCTGCCGCGATGCGCAAGGCGAAGCCGCCGCAGCCGTCGCCGGAGATCCGGTACCGCGGCGTGCGGAAGCGGCCGTCGGGGCGCTACGCCGCCGAGATCCGGGACCCAGCGAAGAAGACCCCGATCTGGCTCGGCACCTTCGACTCCGCCGAGGCCGCGGCCCGCGCGTACGACACTGCCGCTCGATCCCTCCGCGGGCCCGCCGCTCGCACCAACTTCCCCTCCGCCGTGCCACCGCCGCGGCCCCCCGCGGCGGCGGCGGCCACATCCAGCCACAGCAGCACCGTCGAGTCCTGGAGCGGCGGCGCCCCCCGCGCCGCTGCCGTTGCCCGTAGCGCCGCCCCCACTGAAGCTGCCGAGGAGGAAGACTGCCGCAGCTACTGCGGCTCCTCGTCCTCCGTCTGCGAAGACGGCGGCGACGACGCGGCGGCCTCCCACACGCCACTGCCGTTCGATCTGAACCTGCCGCCCCCTCCGGAGGCGGCCGACGCGGCCGCCGAGGCCGATCAGATGGGCGCCCGCTACGACACGCTGCTCCGCCTCTAGCTCACGAGAATAGCAAGGATTTGGAGGGGGAACTAGAAAAAAGATCGAGACAAGCGCTGCTGCTCCGCTCCGCTCTTGTCCTTCTTCGGCTGATCCGGTGGTGTTCTCTCTCGCTAGCCATAGACAATTCTTGCCTCTCCTTTTTCTTTCTTATTTTCTTACCACGTTGATTTCAATATGTGAATAATTCTGTCATGTAAGCTGCGAGCAAGGAAATCTGAGCTTTTCCTTATCTTTCTCTGGTATTCCGAGTGATGTCGCTGTTGTTGTTTCATTAATTGGAAAGGTAATGGAAGAAATGAAGAGAAGTTATTTATATACACGATGCAGTTGCTGCTTGCTACTGCTTTACCATCTCAAGATTGTGTGATTGAGCTGAGCAAACGATACATAACATAGTCTGAGCATCACTAGTTCGAAAACCATCATATGTATGTAGTACGTACGCATTGCAATTTTGATGGATAACATTGTCTGAAAGTTCTAATCTAAATGTTGGATTTTGCACTCTCTTCTTTCTGGCTGCCGATGCTATCTGTTGCTTTGCTTTGCTAATCTAAATGTTGAATTTTGCAGTGCCACTTCTTTCAGGCTGCCGATGATATCTGTTGCTTTGCTTTGCTAATGGAAATGTTGGATTTTGCAGTCTTGTTGGATTTTGCAGTCTTTCAGGCTGTGGATGCTACCTGTTGCTTGGCTTTGCTATTTCTTGCAAGCATTCATCTAATAGCCATTGCTTCAATTATCATATGTTGTAGCCTTGAAGCAATTTCTGTTGAATAATTGGGATGGGAATGTAGACTTGTTTGTCCATTGAAAATGGATATGGTTCTTGTCTTGGATGTCTCTTTCTGAGGAGTGGCAGACGTGTATGCTCATGCTTGTGTTTGACTAGCTTTCTCCTTAAATGACAAATACAAACACAATGCTCCCCTTTCTCATGTTTGTTTCACTTGGCGATTGTGAACATGGAAACAAAGAGGTTGAAGTGAATCCAAGGACTTCTAATTGTTTGTTCCAACTTCTTGCTGCTACATAAGTTGGATGCATATTTTTTTTTGGGGGTGTGTTAACTTTGATACTCGTACAACTCCAGAATTCGGATAAGCAGCCGTGTTAAGATCTTGCTTGGAGCGTAGAAATGTTCTCATGAATTTTATGTTGACTTCAATTGAAGAGAAACATCGACTTGGAGCTTATGGAATTCTTTTTCTTTTTCTTTTTCTTCTTCTTAGGCTGTGTTCAAGCCTTCAAGGCTGGTCCTTGAAAAAGCAAAATTTGGGGGTAATGAAAACCCTAGCAGCTTGGTGGTGCAGGCTTTTTAGTTGTAGAGCTATATTTTTGCTAGGGCAGTATACACTGGGTTGGGATTCTGTTTCTATCCAGAGTTCGTTACTGCCTGACAAGAATCGTCTACACTGAATCTATTTCGGTGCAGAGGTTGAACCTTTGTAAATCTCTCGTCCCGGGAAAGAACTGGAGTACCTTTGTAACTTGCATAGAAGGGAACCAACTTTCGATTTTCTGGGAGACGCAGAACTTTCGATCGCAGATGGAAAATTCCTTGACCTGAACTTCTAAGGCGAAAGCTGTCAGAGGAAGCTGGAAGTGGCGAATTCTCCCATGCTCTTTTGACCTGTCCTTAGGGCAGTCCAGGAAATCTCCAAGAGCAACTGAACACGTGCAGAACTCATCCTGGGCCGGGTTAATAAAAAGGCCCAAATGTCCTTCGTGGCATCACACTTTCAGAGCTTGCCCGGGATCTTGAGCTTTCCAAACAAGCTCTCGGCAAGGTTTAAAATCTCATTTTTGGATGATATCTCGGAGGTCACCGAAATCTCGGAATTTTGGACAAATTCTAGACGAAATGCAAAAACATAATTTCAACTCCTGTTTTTTTGCACCGAGAAAATTGAAATTTCGGCTGTAATTCCTGAAATCTCGACAAGATTACAATGAATTTGCACCGAGCAAAACATAGCTTAAACGATGTCAAAAAATTTTAAATTTTTTTGTGAAGGTTCCTCACATATCAATGATATTTTCATAAAAATTTCAGATGATTATCAAGTATGAGGAATTTTTTAAAATTTGAATATTGCTACTGTTATGATAAAACGCTGACTAGCAAATTTGAACTGAAAGAAAAATAGAATAAACAACGTTAAAAATTTTGAAATTTTTTGTGCACGGTTATGATGCATCACTAATGTTCCTATAAAATTTCAGATGATGATTAAGCTTCATGAATTTTTAAAAATTCGGTCCTGATAAATCCTTACTAGCAAAGTTCAATCAAATGAAAAATAGTCCAAATCATTTTAGAAAATTTTGAAACTTCTTGTGGATGGTCACAATGTATCATTTATGTTTCTATAAAATTTTCATATGCTGATCAAGTTTTAGTAATTTTCAAAAATTCTGACAGTGCTATAACATAATAAAAGCCTGATGATCAATATATAGATTTGATTTAGCAAACAAAAAGGTTTAGAATTTTTGAAAATTTTACAGAAGGGTGCTAAAGAATGCTTAAGATCTCATAAAAAATTTGAATCATGATCACACTTTAGTGAATTTATAAAATTATTAAAAGGACACTGTACCATTTATGTTCTTTCTATTTTTTATTTTTGAAATATAACAAATGAACTTCAATATTTACATAGATTTGATTGAGCAAACAAAATAAGTTAAATTTTTTTTGAAGATTTTAGAGAATGGTACTAAGGTAATTCTTAAGCTCTTGTAAAATATTTTGGATCATGATCACACTCGAGAAAAATTATAAAATTCTGACAAGGTTACTATCCCAATTATGTTTATTCTCTTTTTATTTTTTAAAGATAACGAATGAATTTAAATTATTTTGAAAATATTTATGTATGATCCTACACTACTAAAGATAGTACCATAAAATTTTCAAATAATTATCAAGCTTGTACAATTTTATGAAAATTTGCTAGTGTTTATGCCGAAATTTTAAAATGTGTCAAAAATTTGGTTTTTCAACAAATTTCCATGGAAGATGACTTTTTTATGGGTTATTGGACCAAATCCAGTCATAAAAAGTCAAAAAACCAGCAAAAAATCTGAGATTTCGTTGAAATTTAGTGAAATCTTGTCGAAATTTCTAAGATTACTGTAGCAATTTAAATATTTTCCAATTTTTTTCCCATCTAGAATTTTGAATCCCATCGTCAACCAAAATTCAAAATCTCGACTGAGATTTCAACGGTTTTTTGAACCTTGGCCTTCAGTCGTCTTATACTGCAAATCTCATTTTGCTCAAAATCTCGGAGGTGGCCATATAACGAAATTTCGTTGAGATATGAAAATTTTGGACAAATTCTGGTCCAAACACAAAAACAGAATTTCCATGTCCGTTTTTTTTCAACCGGGATGACCGAGATCTCAGCGAGATTGAACAAAGCGAAATCTGGTCCAAACGAAGTAAAAAAAAATTCTTTCTGGAGGTTCCTGATACATTGTTTATGTTCTTATAAAAATTTTAAGATAATTATGAACCCTGTCGAATTTTTTTAAAATTCAAACATTACTACTATCCTGATAAAACGCTGACCGGTAATTTTGAACCGAATGAAAAATGGGACAAACCACGTTATAATTATTTGAAATTTTTTGTGCATCATTTTGACATATCATTAATATTTCTATTAAATTTTTAGATGATTGTGAATCTTGAGAGATTTTTAAAAATTCAAATAACAGTGATGTCAGATGAAACATGGTTGAAAGTATATTAGAATATTTTGAAATTTTGATAGGATGGTTGTAATGCATTATTAACATTGCCATAAAATTTTTAGATGGTTATCAATCCACGAAGTTAGAAATTTCGGTAGTATTTGGACTAAAATTTTGATTTTGAGAGTCACAATTACATACAATCAATGTATATTTGTATGACAATTAATAGACATGAAATAAAATCGATATATATGATAATTTACATCATGATCAAACCTAACAAATTTTTAAAAATAGTGACAGTGTTACTTCAAACTTCTTGGATTTTAGAGTGCATGCTTCTATAGGTTACAATTTTTGATTGAGCAAACAAAACAGTTTAATTTTTTTTGAAACTGCATTGTGGAAGCAGTTTTCTCCTTTCCTATAGTGCCCCCTTATTCCCTTACACTACTACAAATCAGACCTTCCATACGGCAAGATCGGTCCGGTTGGATTTGAACCCGCATCTTGATGAGGGCTTGATGACGGTTCATTGGCTCTGATCGTCGTGGGCTTTGATGCGGTTCGTAACACGAACCGTCATCGATGTTCATCGATCGATCGGTTAGTGTTCTGAACCGGTACTAAGCGAAATATATTAGTACCGGTTAGTAACACGAACGATCTTTATTCAAGACCGGTTTGTGTTACTGAACCGATCGATGCCTCGTTTGAGGAAAGTTCAAAAGGAATGCATATTCTATGTATATTAGTACGCGATGATGGGTGGGTTGGTTAGAAGGGTGAGGCTGGAGTCACGAGGTTGCGGGTTCGAGTTCCGCTTCTCCCATACACCCTCGACATATTTTGAAACATTTTTAGTCCTATCAGTACCGGTTGGTGGAACCGGTACTGATGTCCAGTGGGCATCAGTCCCGAATGAGCAGTACCGGTTCAAAAACCGATAGTGATAGGGCTTATAAACCGGTACTAAAGGTCATATCTGTGGTAGTGTTAGTGTCTGTTGGTGGATGCCAACCATTCAACTTGATTCTGGAGACAGGTTAGAAAGCCATGGCTACTACACCGTGAGAGCCTAGTACGTGCAATGCATGTATCTGATCACACAAAAAATGGCCTGAGCACCGATCATGATAAGAGGGTTCAAAATCTCGCCGAGATTTTGAAATTTCGGATTTCGCCTAGAGTTGAGATTCCAAATCTTGGTGGAATAAAAAATTAAAAAATTTCAAATCGATATACTGGTTACACTGAGATTTTGTTCAATTTCGCCGAGTTTCCAGGTTTTGCACCGAGATGATCACAAAATCGACCCGTTTTTATGTTTTTGAATCAGATTTCGCACCAAATTTTTTGTGACGAATTGTAATGCCTTTTCTAAGGAATACATATGAATATTTTGCAAAAAAAATTATACAAATTATCTAAATCTAACCCTAAACCCTAACGTGAACCTAACCATAAACCCTACTTAAATTATGCACACATGTTAACTACAATTTTTAGGATAGATTAGATATGTCAAATTTTTTGGGATTTCACAATTTTTCGGTGAGATTTTAGGTTTTTTTATCGAGATGATTGCAAATTGGACGGGTCTTCATGTTTATAGATCATAGATTTGGCATCAATTTTTTTATGATGAATTATAATGCCTTCAATTTCATCTCTATGTGATAAAAAGGGAAACTGCATGCATGTATTTAATAGAGCGCACGAATAGCTCTAGCTCATGCACAACCTAGCTTGCTCAGGGCATCTCCAATGGTGCCACTTCAGCTAGCTATAAGTGTGCCATCTCAGCATTTTGCTTAGGTGGAAGAGAAAAAGTGAGGAGAGAGATATAGACTGGCTACTAATGTATAGTCAGGCTATAACTGATTCCAAGGCACTTATTATCTATTACATGTGGGCCAATATTTAATTTTATAGATGATGCTATAGCTAATCTATTGGAGAGGTTGTCTATATGCTATCTGTAGATGACATAAATATTTCTTATAGTTAGTACCATTGGAGATGCCCTCATTGCTTGCTTTGATAGTTCGATGCATGCATAGCTGCACACTAATTTGCTCTGGACATGTGCTTAGCTAGCTGCAGATATTTCATTGGTTTCTCTGAACCAACCAATCTCTTCTTCTACAGCATGCATGCATGCATCTTCCATTGGTTCTTGTGCAATTTCCTGATGCGACACACATTCGACAAACCTCTGGTCGAGACCCGCAGCGGGTTCTCGGCTAACAGGGCGGCGAGTGGCCCTGGCAAGTTCTTAAGGTACTGCCATGGCTGCGGCAAGGACCTTGGCCAAGGCAAGGATATCTTCATTTATAGGTCGATGTCAGCCTGACAGCCTCCGTTCTCCATTTCTTGTGTTTCTCTGAAGTTTCATATTTGAATGTGTTCGGTGAATATTGTTCTGAACCTTTTCAGTTGCTGAGAGTGAAAATAGAGTATATGTCATAGCTAGTTATTAACTTGCTTAGTTCATTCATTTGCATCTATAGCTTTCCTGGTGTTCTAGGCTATTTGGCCACGGTGAAGATTCAGTAATAAAAACTCTTATCAGGTGTTCTAAGCTACCGGCTTGATTTGGAAGGGTATTTTATATGTAAATATTTAGTATTCTGTATTCAAACAGATAGAAAATATAGATAAAAGCCTACATGATTTTTTCATATTTTTCTAGCCTCAGAGACCATTTCACAGGATTGAAAAGGGCTGGATTTCGGTCAATTTCGCCAAAATTTTGGTTTTACTGATCTAAAAAATTCCGAATTAGAAATTTGGTTTTTGAAATTCTATCGAAATTTGAGATTTTAGCTGCTCCGTGATTTGATCTGAATACGAAATTTGTAATCTTGTACGTGCACGACGAGCACTTTTCGTTTCTGGCACGGCTGTCATTTCGATCCCTGGATCACATCGAAGCATCAACCGAATCGTCCCTTTTCTAGTTCACTGTTTAACTTTTTTGTTTTGCAAATTTAGTCGCTTTTTAGATGTAATTGTAAAAATAGCTTCATTCCTGATAATGAAAGTATTGCGCACTTCTCTACTGTGGATAATACTACTACTCTCCTAGAGCGCGTCAAACCACCAAAACTACTATGGTAGAAGAGAATGGTAGCACTTTCCATAGTTGGCGACTTTCCATTGTTGGGGTTAAGGCTAATTTTGAATTACATTCGGAACAAACATCAAATTTACAAAAAGAAAAATTACACAGAAAGCTAGAAAAACAATAAAGTCAAGCATCAATCCTGTACGACTAAGTTGGTTCATGGTTAGTATGAAAAACAAAACTAACATAATTTCTTTTGCAAATTTAGCTCGATAAGAATAAATTTGTAAAAACGACTAAGTTGGTTCTCTTTCTTAAACGTAGAAACAGTGCAGGTAATACGTGCAATTTATTGTGATCATGTCCTACGACACAAAATCAAGACCACGGCAAGACGGTAACCATGACAAGAAATCTACCATGTTAGGGCACCATAGTAGGTCCCTCCATCGCACTGCTCTGTCACTCTATTGTCATGCTTATGGTGCTTGGCACCTGGCTGCAGAGCTCGAGGAGTGTGGTGTAAGTCTGCTAGGTAAAGCCTTAGCTACTACCGTGATACATGATGAGAGACAGCTACTTTTACAATTATATCCCATGAAGGCTGGATTTAAAGAAAAAAATGGTCGCAGGCCCAGTTATGCCAAGGCAACAGCCCAAATGTGATTGGCGCACCAACACCTAAAGCATGGCACACGCGGCGGCCTGGTGCGCGGAGAAATTCGTTCGCTCGTTCGTCCGCTGCGCGCTGCCACTCGAACGAGTGGCAGCCAAAATACAGCGTGGCCGTGACGCGCCACGCACGGTTGTGTGCTACACACCTGTGGCTCGGCTCCCTCCCACGGTCCCACCCCACCTTGCTTGACTGCTCCACCTCCAGACTCTAGTGTAGTGCTCCCTCCCGAAATTATATATTCTGACATTTTCACGCAGAGCGAGACATGCATACGACAGCCATGCCGCCGAAGGGAATCTCTGCACCGGGCTGCGGCTTTTCCTTCCACCTTTTCTTACCGCAGCGTGCCTCAACAACTTCTAGTGCCTCGCACCGCTCCCTGCTATACTCACGTGGTCCCTGCACTGCACCTGCTCAGTACTCCATTTTTCTTTGTCGCAAAATTCTTCAGCTATGACTTATATCCGAAATTTTTAGTTATATTTTAACATTTTTTTATATATGTGCAATAATTTTCATCAACACATGCAATATTTTTCTTTGACAAACAGTAAAATTCGCTACAGTAAACGAATGTTGCACGCGTTCAAATAAAATATTACACACGTAAAAAAAATATTATATACGTAGAAAAAAATATTATAAAAAACATTCAATAAAATAAACAATGATCGAATATCCGAGCGCCAGTGTCTCCGTATCTTTTTGCATTGCCGTGCAAACAAGTTTGCAAGACACGAGGCCACGAAAGGAGTAAAACGAGCTGTCGTATCGTATGTTGCTGCTTGACGCCGGTCCCATTTCAGTTGACTTTGTGCTCATCGACCAATGTGTCTGTGCAATTATTTTATCTCCTCGTGCAGGGAGTAGAGTAGAGTAGTAGAAGTAGAGTGGTACAGTGCTCGGTTTAAAGCGAGGGCAATGTCAGGAGCTGAAGCCACACATGTGTGCATCAGCGTCTGTACAAGAACGACTACGGTTTTTATACGGTTGGGAGATGGGTTAGACACGGAGCACGTTTTTGCTAGCGGTACATTTTCCCTCTGTCGGCCCCTCTCGTTAGTTCCCACACGACAAAGGTCTCGCCCGATTGAACCCAAAGAAGAAAAGAAAAGAAAAGAGTGTATGGGGTTAGGTCGAGCTCAAAACTTTATAGCGATCTCACACACGGGAAAAAGAAAAAGTCTACTTACTTCTCGTACTAAGTCTAAATAACATAGACAATGAAATCGTTTACTTTATTTCCTGAACTAGCACAACCGAAATCAGTATAAATCACCCCCCCTCCTCTCTCACCCTCAAAACCATCTTAATTTTGTCTGAGATGGTATCTATGTCATTACAACGTAGCATCCTAGTGTGCATCATCCACCAACAACTAAAGTAGGTGGATCCATAGGTCAGTCCACAAAAAGAGCCTCTTCCTCATCTCTCTTTCCATCGTTCACCTTCATCCCCGTCCTATCCATCGTGGTGGTCTGCAAGCTTAGGGTGCATCCTAATTTGACAGATGACCACAGATTTAGTGGTGGGTCAAGGTGAGAGGAGCAATGTGCCTTGTCATTGTTGCCTTTAAGCTCTACTACGAAATGTCGTTGTTGATCTCCCTCCCCGGTAAATTCCTGAATGCTGCACGCTCAAGATTCTCCTCCTACTCACCAGGGTTGTACCGGAGATATCGAGGGCCTTGTGCCAAAATTAGGATTCAATAACAACACCTATACCAGCAAGAATTAGAGAGCAACCGGAGCGCCACCTGTCACCATGCCAATTTGCGAAAAACCCCCTCCGTTTCTTCGAAATTACGGATAGGTCCTTCGCGATTTTTTGTGAGACAAGAATATTTTTTTTCCTTACCGAAATGTCCCTTTTCCCGACAATTGAAGCATGTCACGCTATTTGGCCCTCTCTTGACTGATTTGACTTGCTCCTTGTCGGTTTGCCTCATGGTTGGTGTTGTGGCCTTGTTATCCACTTGATTAGGGCACACGGAGGCGAGGTGTCCCTTCTTGTTGCAAGCGAAACATTTGATTGTCTTCGAGTGTCTTGCGTTGTGCCTCGTCTTGCTATTCTCCCTCTTGGAGTTGTAACCGAGTCCTCGCTTATCTTGAGGCGCCCTTGGCTTGCTCAAGGTCTCGTCGAGGAGGGCTTTTCCTTTAACGCACCTCTTCAAGTCATTTTCCAATTTAATGACTTGGGCCTTGAGCTTATTGTTTTCCTCTACAAGATTAGTATCTAAAGACATAGAGGAACTAGAAGCAATTTCATTAGAGCAACAAGGTAAATCATCACTAGAAGTGGATATGCATTTAATTGATGAATTGTTTGTGATAGAAATTGAGTGAGGCAATTCATCTTCTAAATTGCATTGAATAGACATATCCATACTAGCTTTAGTGAATTCCTTGAGAAGGACTTTTTCATGATTTTCTTTTAGAACATCATAATCATTTTGAAGTGACTCATGTTCTAACTTTAAAATCTTATATTTTGTTTTCTCCTTCCCAAGGTAATTATTGAGCTCCTCTAACATATCCATTAAATCATCATAAGAGGGCTCTTCGTCATCACATACCTCATCTTTACCTTTTGCCATGAAGCAACGAATTTTTGATATAAGTGAAGATTAAATGCCGCTTGAGGCGGAGGTTGAGGTTGATGGAGATGCTTGGTTCATCATTTGATGTTGATGTTGAATCGTCAACCGACACTTCCTCCTCATCGCAATCCTCAATTGATGTTGTGGATGATTCAAATTTTCTTGAAGCTTGATCCACATAGCATGAGCGCTCTTGAGGTTGCAAATGAGATTAAATATATCTCGCTCCACAACGCTAAATAAAATGTTAGTTGCTTGAGCGTCGAGATGTAGACATTTCTCCTCTCCTTTAGTTTGAGCAATATCATTGATTGGAGAAGAAATGCCGACATCTACGATCCACCATATTTGTGGGCTCATGGATTTAAAATACGAAATCATAAATAATTTCCAAGAAGCATAATTAGAGCCATCAAATATATATGAATCGGTGGAGTGCACTAATCCGCTAGTCGCCATCCTTTTTACTCTCTAGACGGTTAAGCCTAAAATGAGAGTGACCGTGGCTCTGATACCACTTGTAGGGTCGAGGATGCGCCTAGAGGGGGGGTGAATAGGCGTTTTACGAAATTAATCGCTCACTAAAATCGATCGCTCTAATCAACCCCTATGACAAAACCTATTCAAGATAAATACGGAAGCGATAAATAGGTTTTGACAATTAAAGCCTAAATCAACTAGGCTCACTAGTGCACTAACCAATTTATGTCTCTAAACTAGAATTGCTAAATTGAACAATCAATTAACACTAAGCAATTCTATCACAATCAAGCTATCATGAATATATCAGCAATGAATGTAAATATTTGAAGGTAAAAGAGACAACCGATATTTTTCCGTGGTGTTCGGAGACTTGCCGGTCTCCCCTAGTCCACGTTGAGGCTAGCCCACACTTGGACCGGCTCCGCCGAGCACCGCCTCTTTTCACTAGTCGTGGTTTTTCACGCTCGCGCGTCGGCTCAACCCGAACCTTCACAAACTTCGCCGGGGCTTCTCACACCTCGAGAGCTCCCGCGCACGACACCTACGCCGTCTAGGAGTCGGCAACCTCCAAGAGTAACAAGTCGCACTTTCACTTGAACTTCACCGGGCACAACGGATGCGCTCCCGGTGATCACCAAGTGCAACACATGCACAAGGCCTCACTCAAGTGCAACACATGCACAAGAGGCTCTCAAACCACTCGCTAATTGCAACACATGCAATTAGCTCACTCTAAGCTCAAGAAGCAAAGGAGAAGAGCAACACATGCACACAACTCCCACACACAAAGAACAACACCAAAGAACAACAATTTTAAGCCCCCAAGGGGTATATATAGCCCCACCAAGAAAACTAGCCGTTTGGGGGCGAAATGGGCAAATCGACCAAATCCGGTACTCACCGCCTCTAAGGGCAGTAGAGACCCCCACCTCAGCGATCGGTAACGGACATATTTGCGGCACTCATCCCTCTAGGGCGCAGTGAGTACCGACTTTCTTGATACTACCGCTCCCACCGAGCCAGAGTGCCGGCCTTGCCCACCAAAGAAAAACAATACTCTAGAGAAAAGCTACCAAGCAACCCAGGCCGGTAGTACTGCGACTCGGTACTACCGCTCAACCATCATGTAGTCTTGGGCCTCATAACACGTAAAACATCACGCTCAGTAAAAGAGCTACTGCAGGCTTAGGCCCTAGTAGTACCAAGACCGCCCATGCCTGCTTGATAGAGTGCCACCTCGAGAAATTCAGACTCAACTCAAAAACCATTTCTCCAAACACCAAAACTATTCTTTGAGCCATATAGATGATCAACACATGATCATACACACGCAAAACACATTTGCACCAACTTAGCTCATGCTCAAGGAATTCAAACCAAATGACGAAAACACATTTCGCAACCAACTCAAGATCTATTTGCAAAACGTATTAAGCGAGATCAAACTCGAGTTTATGAGATTAATCCCCTAGCCATGTGAAGGTCAACACAAGACCGGTCAACTTGCCAACACCGTTGCAAGCCCCACTCACATGCTCTCGAATTCGGACTCATAAACTTCAGTTTATTCGCTGTGAACTTGCAAATAACATAATACACACATTTCATGCTTGAGCACTACTTTTTGCAACACATGCAAAAGTCTAGCTCCAAGCAACATCAAATCAAGATGCATGAACTCTCTAATTGCAACACATGCAATTCTCTAGTTCAATGCAACACCAAAACCAAACTTCACACCAAAACCAAATCACACCTATGAGCTCTTTACTCGCAACACATGCAAGCCTCTAGCTCCATACAAACACACAAACACCAAATCAACCATATGTGCTCTCTACTCACAACACATGCGAGCCTCTAGCACATACACAACCATAAACACCAAAACCAAGCTTGAGCTCTCTCCTTTTGCAACACATGCAAAACTTAGCTCCAAGCAACCACAAGTTTTAGAAAGATTGTTTTATAAACCAAAGCATGAAGCTTCAACTATCGCAACACATGCAAAAGTGAACTTCACACAAAAGCCAACGCACTAGCTTATCACTTTTTGCAACACATGCAAATCAAAGCATTATGCGAAAACCAAATGCAACCAAGCATAAGTTTAACCCATTCGCAACACATGCCAAATGGTTAACCCATATGCAAAAACCAAATCCAAATGATTTGAGCTTGAGTGAACGCGGGATGAGATCACCAACACATGATGAAGCTCAAGCAAAGGGAACGACCCCTCTTAATAGCACGGCGATAAAACCTTAGACACAAAGACTACAAAAGTCCTTAGCTTATCTAATTATGCCTTCGCCGCCGCGCATAAGCAATCCCCTTTGGGGTCTTTATGATCATCGCTTTGATACTCCCCCGGGATCGTTACCCTTCTTTATCTTCGGGATCCATTCTTGACGCCCATCAACTTATGATGCCGTCCTTGTCCCGTTCTCATCATCTCATCCATCTTTGGACCTAACTCAATCGCAACTCATACAAATAGTTAGTCCAAGATGCATGGTTGTCTCAATTATCTCTTGCACTCCATTAACACATAATGGAATCCTTTAGATCAATTGAGTACAACCCTAAATCAATTTGAATGATTTAATTGTGTCTTAAGTACAATAATGCAACTCATGCTTTATTATACTTAAGAACTATTCATTTGTCCTCAATTAATCACGGAACACCATCAACACATGATGAAATGTTCTTTAATGATTAACAAGACAAATGAACTCAATTTAAATTATCATTTAAATTGATATGAGTATATATTAACTACACCAGTTTTCATATACTCATGTTGATGGAAAGTAATGATCCATTATATGTAAATTGTATGTAAATGATCATTACTCTAAATCATCAACTATAGAATACACTCCACATGTATATGTGCATAGACATGATTGACTTGGACATAATATGCACATATCCAATTTGATCGTATTGGAGTATATCCTATATTATCATGAGTATACTTGTAACTAGGCAATTCAAACATATACTCAAGGATTTAGTTTCTTTGTCTTGATCCTTATATGTGTCAATAAAGAATAGATCAATACAAAGAGACTTTCAAGTTAAACAATAAACCCCCCCTAAATATGTGCATCCATGTAATATATGGATTGAGAAACATAATGCACATTTTGTGGTTAATATAACGGGGACATTCATATTTCAACTTGACTCCAAAGTATGCAACTAATATTAGAATGAATACACATACATACCTCGGATTTTCCATTTTTTCAATGCGGTGAGACTAAACAAAGATATTCTAAATAAACAAGTTAGTCTCGATATAAGATATGTCATTAATAACAATATCGCATTAGGGGATAAACTCAATATTGGATTTGTCATTAACACAAGATTAGATTTGTCATTAACACCAAAACCATAACTAATGAAGGTTGAACTTACAATCTCCCCCTTTTTGGTGATTAATGACAAATCCAAGCTTAATGAGCGTATTTGGATTAAAACTAACATATTGAGAGAATTTAAGCTAATTGAACACATATGCATATTAATTCTCCCCCTTAATCATATCAAGCTTAGTTTTTAAACCAAATGACATTAAGCTTCCTAATTCTCCCCCTTTTGGCATTAAGCACCAAAAAATAGAAAGACTAAAAGATTAACTTGAAATACATTCTTCCCCCTTTTGGCATTAAGCATTTAGCATTAATAAGATTCATCATAATTTTCCCCCCTTTTGGTTATTCAATTATTCTCCCCTTTTTGGCATTTAACAATTTCTTTTAGGGGTCTTATCTAATGAAGGTCATACAAGAATTTAAATGAATACTTATGACCTTGGCAATGAATTAAGATTTCAAACCAAATAAAAACTTGAAAGGTCATTCAAGAAGTAAAACAAGTTTTTATTTGAAATATGGTCTAAAAATAAGGAAAACTCGAAAAGAGACCATATTTGGATTTGTGGATACCACTTGTAAAACAAATACCACTTGTAAAGATAAGCAAGAAAAGCGAAGTATGGGTATCACACGGGTTATTTGAAACACATTCAAATAAATCACTTCTCATTTTATTAGGCTTTGCAATTTAACAACATGATTCTTTTAAAGAAATCCAATTCTTTGCCTAATAGGGTCAAACGAGGAACCCAAAAGAATTAGATACCACTTGAGCAAATAGATACCACTTTAAATCTATCTCAAGGGCTTGCTTGAAGATCCAAAAGAAATGAGCATTTTCAAATTTTAATTTGAAGAACAATGCTCAACTTGAGATTTTCCTCGTTTATATATTTCAAACCATAAAGACTCTCACTCAGAGAAATCTTAAGCGGTTGAACTTACAATTTTAATTTGCGAGGAAAAATCTTAATCAAGAATTTGGGTATCGGAGTAATGCTACAAATAGGCAATGAAATACCACTTGTAGGAAATAATTGAATTCAATGATACCACTTAAAAAAGTATCCAAATAATCAAGGATATCACTTAGAAGAAATGACAATAAGATCCATGATACCACTTGGAGAAAAGAAAAACTCAATGATACCACTTGTAAGCATATGGAGTGAACAAATGCTCAATTGATACCACTTAAAAGAAATATCGATAACATTGATGGGTATCAGAGCAATATTCTCAGAGCAATAAAATTAAGGTAATATATACTTACGGGTATCGAAAACTCAAGATGGATCAATAAAATCACAAAGATTTAGTATCAGAGCAAAATAAAGACATGATATCACTTGGAAGCCAATAAGTGCCCAAAACTTGCAATAGATGAACTCCCAAGATGTTCAATGAATGAAACATGGAGTTATTTGCATTTGAATTGCACAAGTTTTGTCTTTTCAAAAGATCAAGTGAAAATCACTCTTTAGTTCATTTAAAGTGCTCATAACTGATACCACTTGAAAATGCGATCAAATAAATTTCAGAGCTCTCCAAATTTTGCACAAATGAACTTTGGGATGACAAGAAACTTTTCCAAAAAGAATTTTTGAAAAAGGAAGTACCAATCAAAAGATATCCCAAAGCAAACTCGAGAAAATTCTGAAAATTTTCAGAGCCGACTGCCAGGGCCGGTACTACCGCAGACCTGGTCCGGTAGTACCGGGTTTGCGGTACTACTCACAAGACCAGTGGTACGTAGTACCGGTCTGAACCGACTGAACTTCTGCTTTTGCAAATCTTTGGCAAAAACGATTCAAATGAAGTCCAATTGATTTGAAAATTTGCAGAGATGAACTTTGGACTAATTAGGGGGTTTTCCAAAAAGAATTTTCATCAAAACAATTTTATTTTCAAAGTTATGGCAAATTGCGTTTTGAGGCAAAAACGAAAATCGATTTTCACGAAACACCTCAAAATGCACTTCGGTTTGGATTTCATGCAATTTTAATTTCCATGGCTTAGATAGGTGTATCAAGAATGTGTATAGCCAAGATTTATGATGAAATCCAACTCGAATGCCAACATTTGAGCTATATGCCTAAATAGGCCATTTTGGATTAAATCAAAACGTGTTGAGCCAAATTTGATTTCAACATATAGTTTTTCATTTTGAAAGCTTGTAAAACATTTGAAATACATAGTAGAATAATTTTACAAAGCTTTTCACAAATTTGGGCCTTTTAAATATGATTTTTGACTTTTGACCTAAATAGTCCTTTTTGAAGAAGCAAATAGAAATCAAGTCAAAATCAACAACACAAAGATTCAATTGTAGCATGGGGTAAGACATATGGATTTGAATTTTGTGTATGAGTCTAGAATACCATTTTGAATCACAATTCTACACAAGAATTGATCCAAATGGAGAAACTCACTAAGTGCAATAATATGACCAATTCTGGGTCAAGTATAGTTTTTCGGTGAGTTTCAAAATCAAATATCTTTTGACAAGTTGGTCTTTTGAAAATCTTTTGAACACAAAAATTGTTAAGAATGACCAACTCTAGGATTTTTGTTTTGGAATTATTTTCAAAAATCCTTTTACTTTTAATTCTATGAAAATTATAAGATTTAAATCAAAATTAAGATATGGTAACTAGATTTTGGGCTAAAACTTATTTTCTTTTGAAAATAGATTTTGTAAAGCCAAAACCATTTGAAAACCTTTTGAAAACATTTGTATACATTTTTCAACTAGTTTTTCATAGTTTTACTAATAGTATACAAAATTTTGATTTTTGGCTAAATGGTTTGATTTTGAAATTATATATATATGCACTTATATTAATATGGGCACACGTGGGGATGTGATACACATGAATATGAATTAACACTCCCCCTAAATGTGCCACGTCTAAACTTGCTCAAGATTTGCAATAAGAGAATAGATAAGAGGCGAGAGCAAGTGTCCATACCAAGCAATCTAAATTGATTCTAGCATGAATATTACAATATAACCTACACAAGGCTATAAAACATAAGAATCAATTTAAATACTTGTTACCGAGATGGCATTGGCTTATGATGGACTTGATTATCTTCATGCTTGACACCACTACCACTTGACGATTGTAATCCTACTCCTCTTGATGTGCAAGCGTCCAATCCATCTCTTTATTGCCTAAAATTCTTTTTAGGCGGTTTTTGGTACCCAATCCTTGTTGGGTCCGACAATGTTAGTCACAATGGATTTAGGAACCCAAATGGTCCTAATTTTAGCATTTTTAAATTGACTAACATATCTAGGAATAGTTTTGCGATAATTATTCCTCCTAAGCAAAATATTTGGATTTAAGTGAGAGGACTTAGGAGGGCATTGATACTTTGCAAAACTATTTCTAGTTTGATCCTTTCTAAGCATATGATAATTAGAATTATGAAATGGCTTAGAGGATCTAGTATTTCTAGCAAATGTTTTGCTATTGTTATTTCTCCTAAGCAACATATGTGAATTAAATTGAGTTGGCTTAGGAGTCCTAACAAACTTAGCAAACCCATTACTAGATTTACTCTTCCTATGCATATGAATATCATTTTGAGCCGGCATAGGGGACTTGACAAGCTTGGCAAACACATTGCCATTCTTGTCCTTCCTAAGCAAATAATTATCATTTACAAGAGTAGGCTTAGGAGTGATACCTTTGGGACAATCCTTACCGAAATGTCCCTTTTCCCGACAATTGAAGCATGTCACGCTATTTGGCCCTCTCTTGACTGATTTGACTTGCTCCTTGTCGGTTTGCCTCATGGTTGGTGTTGTGGCCTTGTTATCCACTTGATTAGGGCACACGGAGGCGAGGTGTCCCTTCTTGTTGCAAGCGAAGCATTTGATTGTCTTCGAGTGTCTTGCGTTGTGCCTCGTCTTGCTATTCTCCCTCTTGGAGTTGTAACCGAGTCCTCGCTTATCTTGAGGCGCCCTTGGCTTGCTCAAGGTCTCGTCGAGGAGGGCTTTTCCTTTAACGCACCTCTTCAAGTCATTTTCCAATTTAATGACTTGGGCCTTGAGCTTATTGTTTTCCTCTACAAGATTAGTATCTAAAGACATAGAGGAACTAGAAGCAATTTCATTAGAGCAACAAGGTAAATCATCACTAGAAGTGGATATGCATTTAATTGATGAATTGTTTGTGATAGAAATTGAGTGAGGCAATTCATCTTCTAAATTGCATTGAATAGACATATCCATACTAGCTTTAGTGAATTCCTTGAGAAGGACTTTTCATGATTTTCTTTTAGAACATCATAATCATTTTGAAGTGACTCATGTTCTAACTTTAAAATCTTATATTTTGTTTTCTCCTTCCTAAGGTAATTATTGAGCTCCTCTAACATATCCATTAAATCATCATAAGAGGGCTCTTCGTCATCACATACCTCATCTTTACCTTTTGCCATGAAGCAACGAATTTTTGATATAAGTGAAGATTCGTCGTCGCTTGAGGCGGAGGTTGAGGTTGATGGAGATGCCGGTTCATCATTTGATGTTGATGTTGAATCGTCAACCGACACTTCCTCCTCATCGCAATCCTCAATTGATGTTGTGGATGATTCAAATTTTTCTTGAAGCTTGATCCACATAGCATGAGCGCTCTTGAGGTTGCAAATGAGATTAAATATATCTACGCTCACAACGCTAAATAAAATGTTAGTTGCTTGAGCGTCGAGATGTAGACATTTCTCCTCTCCTTTAGTTTGAGCAATATCATTGATTGGAGAAGAAATGCCGACATCTACGATCCACCATATTTGTGGGCTCATGGATTTAAAATACGAAATCATAAATAATTTCCAAGAAGCATAATTAGAGCCATCAAATATATATGAATCGGTGGAGTGCACTAATCCGCTAGTCGCCATCCTTTTTACTCTCTAGACGGTTAAGCCTAAAATGAGAGTGACCGTGGCTCTGATACCACTTGTAGGGTCGAGGATGCGCCTAGAGGGGGGGTGAATAGGCGTTTTACGAAATTAATCGCTCACTAAAATCGATCGCTCTAATCAACCCCTATGACAAAACCTATTCAAGATAAATGCGGAAGCGATAAATAGGTTTTGACAATTAAAGCCTAAATCAACTAGGCTCACTAGTGCACTAACCAATTTATGTCTCTAAACTAGAATTGCTAAATTGAACAATCAATTAACACTAAGCAATTCTATCACAATCAAGCTATCATGAATATATCAGCAATGAATGTAAATACTTGAAGGTAAAAGAGACAACCGATATTTTTCCGTGGTGTTCGGAGACTTGCCGGTCTCCCCTAGTCCACGTTGAGGCTAGCCCACACTTGGACCGGCTCCCGCTCGAGCACCCGCCTCTTTTCACTAGTCGTGGTTTTTCACGCTCGCGCGTCGGCTCAACCCGAACCTTCACAAACTTCGCCGGGGCTTCTCACACCTCGAGAGCTCCCGCGCACGACACCTACGCCGTCTAGGAGTCGGCAACCTCCAAGAGTAACAAGTCGCACTTTCACTTGAACTTCACCGGGCACAACGGATGCGCTCCCGGTGATCACCAAGTGCAACACATGCACAAGGCCTCACTCAAGTGCAACACATGCACAAGAGGCTCTCAAACCACTCGCTAATTGCAACACATGCAATTAGCTCACTCTTAAGCTCAAGAAGCAAAGGGAGAAGAGCAACACATGCACACAACTCCCACACACAAGAACAACACCAAAGAACAACAATTTCCCAAGCCCCCAAGGGGTATATATAGCCCCACCAAGAAAACTAGCCGTTTGGGGGCGAAATGGGCAAGTCGACCAAATCCGGTACTACCGCCCTCTAAGGGCCGGTAGTGCCCACCCATCTCAACGGTTCGGTAACGACATATTTAGCACACTATCGCCCTCTAGGGCGCCAGAGTACCGACTTTATGACTACTACCTCCCACCGAGCGTAGTGCCTACCTTGCCCACCAAAGAAAAACAATACTCAGGAGAAAAGCTACAGGCAACCCGGGCCGGTAGTATCATGACTCGGTACTACCGCTCAACCATCAGCAGTAGTGCCGGCCTCCATAACCTGAAAAACATCACAAGATCAAAAGAGCTACATGCAGTTTAGGCAGGTGAGTACTGCACCGCCCATGCCTGCAGTAGTCTTGCCTACCTCGAGAGAAATTCAGACTCAACTCCGAAAACCATTTCTCCAAACACCAAAACTATTCTTTGAGCCATATAGATGATCAACACATGATCATACACACGTGCAAAACACATTTGCACCAACTTAGCTCATGCTCAAGGAATTCAAACCAAATGACGAAAACACATTTCGCAACCAACTCAAGATCTATTTGCAAAACGTATTAAGCAGATCAAACTCGAGTTTATGAGATTAATCCCCCTAGCCATGTGAAGGTCAACACAAGACCCGGTCAACTTGCCAACACCCGTTGCAAGCCCCACTCACATGCTCTCGGAATTCCGGACTCATAAACTTCAGTTTATTCGCTGTGAACTTGCAAATAACGCAATACACACATTTCATGCTTGAGCACTACTTTTTGCAACACATGCAAAAGTCTAGCTCCAAGCAACATCAAATCAAGATGCATGAACTCTCTAATTGCAACACATGCAATTCTCTAGTTCAATGCAACACCAAAACCAAACTTCACACCAAAACCAAATCACACCTATGAGCTCTTTACTCGCAACACATGCAAGCCTCTAGCTCCATACAAACACACAAACACCAAATCAACCATATGTGCTCTCTACTCACAACACATGCGAGCCTCTAGCACATACACAACCATAAACACCAAAACCAAGCTTGAGCTCTCTCCTTTTGCAACACATGCAAAACTTAGCTCCAAGCAACCACAAGTTTTAGAAAGATTGTTTTGCGAAACCAAAGCATGAAGCTTCAACTACTGCAACACATGCAAAAGTGAACTTCACACAAAAGCCAACGCACTAGCTTATCACTTTTTGCAACACATGCAAATCAAAGCATTATGCGAAAACCAAATGCAACCAAGCATAAGTTTAACCCATTCGCAACACATGCCAAATGGTTAACCCATATGCAAAAACCAAATCCAAATGATTTGAGCTTGAGTGAACGCGGGATGAGATCACCAACACATGATGAAGCTCAAGCAAAGGGAACGACCCCTCTTAATAGCACGGCGATAAAACCTTAGACACAAAGACTACAAAAGTCCTTAGCTTATCTAATTATGCCTTCGCCACAAGATAAGCAATCCCTTTGGGGTCTTTATGATCATCGCTTTGATACTCCCCCGGGATCGTTACCCTTCTTTATCTTCGGGATCCATTCTTGACGCCCATCAACTTATGATGCCGTCCTTGTCCCGTTCTCATCATCTCATCCATCTTTGGACCTAACTCAATCGCAACTCATACAAATAGTTAGTCCAAGATGCATGGTTGTCTCAATTATCTCTTGCACTCCATTAACACATAATGGAATCCTTTAGATCAATTGAGTACAACCCTAAATCAATTGAATGATTTAATTGTGTCTTAAGTACAATAATGCAACTCATGCTTTATTATACTTAAGAACTATTCATTGTCCTCAATTAATCACGGAACACCATCAACACATGATGAAATGTTCTTTAATGATTAACAAGACAAATGAACTCAATTTAAATTATCATTTAAATTGATATGAGTATATATTAACTACACCATTTTCATATACTCATGTTGATGGAAAGTAATGATCCATTATATGTAAATTGTATGTAAATGATCATTACTCTAAATCATCAACTATAGAATACACTCCACATGTATATGTGCATAGACATGATTGACTTGGACATAATATGCACATATCCAATTTGATCGTATTGGAGTATATCCTATATTATCATGAGTATACTTGTAACTAGGCAATTCAAACATATACTCAAGGATTTAGTTTCTTTGTCTTGATCCTTATATGTGTCAATAAAGAATAGATCAATACAAAGAGACTTTCAAGTTAAACAATAAACTCCCCCTAAATATGTGCATCCATGTAATATATGGATTGAGAAACATAATGCACATTTTGTGGTTAATATAACGGGGACATTCATATTTCAACTTGACTCCAAAGTATGCAACTAATATTAGAATGAATACACATACATACCTCGGATTTTCCATTTTTTCAATGCGATGAGACTAAACAAAGATATTCTAAATAAACAAGTTAGTCTCGATATAAGATATGTCATTAATAACAATATCGCATTAGGGATAAACTCAATATTGGATTTGTCATTAACACAAGATTAGATTTGTCATTAACACCAAAACCATAACTAATGAAGGTTGAACTTACAATCTCCCCCTTTTTGGTGATTAATGACAAATCCAAGCTTAATGAGCGTATTTGGATTAAAACTAACATATTGAGAGAATTTAAGCTAATTGAACACATATGCATATTAATTCTCCCCCTTAATCATATCAAGCTTAGTTTTTAAACCAAATGACATTAAGCTTCCTAATTCTCCCCCTTTTGGCATTAAGCACCAAAAAATAGAAAGACTAAAAGATTAACTTGAAATACATTCTTCCCCCTTTTGGCATTAAGCATTTAGCATTAATAAGATTCATCATAATTTTCCCCCCTTTTGGTTATTCAATTATTCTCCCCTTTTTGGCATTTAACAATTTCTTTTAGGGGTCTTATCTAATGAAGGTCATACAAGAATTTAAATGAATACTTATGACCTTGGCAATGAATTAAGATTTCAAACCAAATAAAAACTTGAAAGGTCATTCAAGAAGTAAAACAAGTTTTTATTTGAAATATGGTCTAAAAATAAGGAAAACTCGAAAAGAGACCATATTTGGATTTGTGGATACCACTTGTAAAACAAATACCACTTGTAAAGATAAGCAAGAAAAGCGAAGTATGGGTATCACACGGGTTATTTGAAACACATTCAAATAAATCACTTCTCATTTTATTAGGCTTTGCAATTTAACAACATGATTCTTTTAAAGAAATCCAATTCTTTGCCTAATAGGGTCAAACGAGGAACCCAAAAGAATTAGATACCACTTGAGCAAATAGATACCACTTTAAATCTATCTCAAGGGCTTGCTTGAAGATCCAAAAGAAATGAGCATTTTCAAATTTTAATTTGAAGAACAATGCTCAACTTGAGATTTTCCTCGTTTATATATTTCAAACCATAAAGACTCTCACTCAGAGAAATCTTAAGCGGTTGAACTTACAATTTTAATTTGCGAGGAAAAATCTTAATCAAGAATTTGGGTATCGGAGTAATGCTACAAATAGGCAATGAAATACCACTTGTAGGAAATAATTGAATTCAATGATACCACTTAAAAAAGTATCCAAATAATCAAGGATATCACTTAGAAGAAATGACAATAAGATCCATGATACCACTTGGAGAAAAGAAAAACTCAATGATACCACTTGTAAGCATATGGAGTGAACAAATGCTCAATTGATACCACTTAAAAGAAATATCGATAACATTGATGGGTATCAGAGCAATATTCTCAGAGCAATAAAATTAAGGTAATATATACTTACGGGTATCGAAAACTCAAGATGGATCAATAAAATCACAAAGATTTAGTATCAGAGCAAAATAAAGACATGATATCACTTGGAAGCCAATAAGTGCCCAAAACTTGCAATAGATGAACTCCCCAAGATGTTCAATGAATGAAACATGGAGTTATTTGCATTTGAATTGCACAAGTTTTGTCTTTTCAAAAGATCAAGTGAAAATCACTCTTTAGTTCATTTAAAGTGCTCATAACTGATACCACTTGAAAATGCGATCAAATAAATTTCAGAGCTCTCCAAATTTTGCACAAATGAACTTTGGGATGACAAGAAACTTTTCCAAAAAGAATTTTTGAAAAAGGAAGTACCAATCAAAAGATATCCCAAAGCAAACTCGAGAAAATTCTGAAAATTTTCAGAGCCGACTGCCAGGGCCGGTACTACCGCAGACCTGGTCCCAGTAGTACGGGTTTGCGGTACTACTACAAGCACACAGTATAATCTAGTACCTCTGACCGACTGAACTTCGACTTTTGCAAATCTTTGGCAAAAACGATTCAAATGAAGTCCAATTGATTTGAAAATTTGCAGAGATGAACTTTGGACTAATTAGGGGTTTTCAAAAAGAATTTTCATCAAAACAATTTTATTTTCAAAGTTATGGCAAATTAGTTTTGAGGCAAAAACAAAATCGATTTTCACGAAACACCTCAAAATGCACTTCGGTTTGGATTTCATGCAATTTTAATTTCCATGGCTTAGATAGGTGTATCAAGAATGTGTATAGCCAAGATTTATGATGAAATCCAACTCGAATGCCAACATTTGAGCTATATGCCTAAATAGGCCATTTTGGATTAAATCAAAGCGTGTTGAGCCAAATTTGATTTCAACATATAGTTTTTCATTTTGAAAGCTTGTAAAACATTTGAAATACATAGTAGAATAATTTTACAAAGCTTTTCACAAATTTGGGCCTTTTAAATATGATTTTTGACTTTTGACCTAAATAGTCCTTTTTGAAGAAGCAAATAGAAATCAAGTCAAAATCAACAACACAAAGATTCAATTGTAGCATGGGGTAAGACATATGGATTTGAATTTTGTGTATGAGTCTAGAATACCATTTTGAATCACAATTCTACACAAGAATTGATCCAAATGGAGAAACTCACTAAGTGCAATAATATGACCGTTACGGGTCAAGTATAGTTTTTCGGTGAGTTTCAAAATCAAATATCTTTTGACAAGTTGGTCTTTTGAAAATCTTTTGAACACAAAAATTGTTAAGAATGACCAACTCTAGGATTTTTGTTTTGGAATTATTTTCAAAAATCCTTTTACTTTTAATTCTATGAAAATTATAAGATTTAAATCAAAATTAAGATACTGGTAACTAGATTTTGGGCTAAAAACTTATTTTCTTTTGAAAATAGATTTTGTAAAGCCAAAACCATTTGAAAACCTTTTGAAAACATTTGTATACATTTTTCAACTAGTTTTTCACAGTTTTACTAATAGTATACAAAATTTTGATTTTTGGCTAAATGGTTTGATTTTGAAATTATATATATATGCACTTATATTAATATGGGCACACGTAGGGATGTGATACACATGAATATGAATTAACACTCCCCCTAAATGTGCCACGTCTAAACTTGCTCAAGATTTGCAATAAGAGAATAGATAAGAGGCGAGAGCAAGTGTCCATACCAAGCAATCTAAATTGATTCTAGCATGAATATTACAATATAACCTACACAAGGCTATAAAACATAAGAATCAATTTAAATACTTGTTACCGAGATGGCATTGGCTTATGATGGACTTGATTATCTTCATGCTTGACACCACTACCACTTGACGATTGTAATCCTACTCCTCTTGATGTGCAAGCGTCCAATCCATCTCTTTATTGCCTAAAATTCTTTTTAGGCGGTTTTTGGTACCCAATCCTTGTTGGGTCCGACAATGTTAGTCACAATGGATTTAGGAACCCAAATGGTCCTAATTTTAGCATTTTAAATTGACTAACATATCTAGGAATAGTTTTGCGATAATTATTCCTCCTAAGCAAAATATTTGGATTTAAGTGAGAGGACTTAGGAGGGCATTGATACTTTGCAAAACTATTTCTAGTTTGATCCTTTCTAAGCATATGATAATTAGAATTATGAAATGGCTTAGAGGATCTAGTATTTCTAGCAAATGTTTTGCTATTGTTATTTCTCCTAAGCAACATATGTGAATTAAATTGAGTTGGCTTAGGAGTCCTAACAAACTTAGCAAACCCATTACTAGATTTACTCTTCCTATGCATATGAATATCATTTTGAGCCGGCATAGGGGACTTGACAAGCTTGGCAAACACATTGCCATTCTTGTCCTTCCTAAGCAAATAATTATCATTTACAGGAGTAGGCTTAGGAGTGATACCTTTGGGACAATCCTTACCGAAATGTCCCTTTTCCCGACAATTGAAGCATGTCACGCTATTTGGCCCTCTCTTGACCGATTTGACTTGCTCCTTGTCGGTTTGCCTCATGGTTGGTGTTGTGGCCTTGTTATCCACTTGATTAGGGCACACGGAGGCGAGGTGTCCCTTCTTGTTGCAAGCGAAGCATTTGATTGTCTTCGAGTGTCTTGCGTTGTGCCTCGTCTTGCTATTCTCCCTCTTGGAGTTGTAACCGAGTCCTCGCTTATCTTGAGGCGCCCTTGGCTTGCTCAAGATCTCGTCGAGGAGGGCTTTTCCTTTAACGCACCTCTTCAAGTCATTTTCCAATTTAATGACTTGGGCCTTGAGCTTATTGTTTTCCTCTACAAGATTAGTATCTAAAGACATAGAGGAACTAGAAGCAATTTCATTAGAGCAACAAGGTAAATCATCACTAGAAGTGGATATGCATTTAATTGATGAATTGTTTGTGATAGAAATTGAGTGAGGCAATTCATCTTCTAAATTGCATTGAATAGACATATCCATACTAGCTTTAGTGAATTCCTTGAGAAGGACTTTTTCATGATTTTCTTTTAGAACATCATAATCATTTTGAAGTGACTCATGTTCTAACTTTAAAATCTTATATTTTGTTTTCTCCTTCCTAAGGTAATTATTGAGCTCCTCTAACATATCCATTAAATCATCATAAGAGGGCTCTTCGTCATCACATACCTCATCTTTACCTTTTGCCATGAAGCAACGAATTTTTGATATAAGTGAAGATTCGTCGTCGCTTGAGGCGGAGGTTGAGGTTGATGGAGATGCCGGTTCATCATTTGATGTTGATGTTGAATCGTCAACCGACACTTCCTCCTCATCGCAATCCTCAATTGATGTTGTGGATGATTCAAATTTTTCTTGAAGCTTGATCCACATAGCATGAGCGCTCTTGAGGTTGCAAATGAGATTAAATATATCTACGCTCACAACGCTAAATAAAATGTTAGTTGCTTGAGCGTCGAGATGTAGACATTTCTCCTCTCCTTTAGTTGGAGCAATATCATTGATTGGAGAAGAAATGCCGACATCTATGATCCACCATATTTGTGGGCTCATGGATTTAAAATACGAAATCATAAATAATTTCCATGAAGCATAATTAGAGCCATCAAATATATATGAATCGGTGGAGTGCACTAATCCGCTAGTCGCCATCCTTTTTACTCTCTAGACGGTTAAGCCTAAAATGAGAGTGACCGTGGCTCTGATACCACTTGTAGGGTCGAGGATGCGCCTAGAGGGGGTGAATAGGCGTTTTAAAAATTAATCGCTCACTAAAATCGATCGCTCTAATCAACCCCTATGACAAAACCTATTCAAGATAAATGCGGAAGCGATAAATAGGTTTTGACAATTAAAGCCTAAATCAACTAGGCTCACTAGTGCACTAACTAATTTATGTCTCTAAACTAGAATTGCTAAATTGAACAATCAATTAACACTAAGCAATTCTATCACAATCAAGCTATCATGAATATATCAGCAATGAATGTAAATACTTGAAGGTAAAAGAGACAACCGATATTTTTCCGTGGTGTTCGGAGACTTGCCGGTCTCCCCTAGTCCACGTTGAGGCTAGCCCACACTTGGACCGGCTCCCGCTCGAGCACCCGCCTCTTTTCACTAGTCGTGGTTTTCACGCTCATGGCGTCGGCTCAACCCGAACCTTCACAAACTTCGCCGGGGCTTCTCACACCTCGAGAGCTCCCGCGCACGACGCCTACGCCGTCTAGGAGTCGGCAACCTCCAAGAGTAACAAGCCGCACTTTCACTTGAACTTCACCGGGCACAACGGATGCGCTCCCGGTGATCACCAAGTGCAACACATGCACAAGGCCTCACTCAAGTGCAACACATGCACAAGAGGCTCTCAAACCACTCGCTAATTGCAACACATGCAATTAGCTCACTCTTAAGCTCAAGAAGCAAAGGGAGAAGAGCAACACATGCACACAACTCCCACACACAGCAACAACACCAGCAACAACAGCCCCAAGCCCCCCAAGGGGGTATATATAGCCCCCACCAAGAAAACTAGCCGTTTGGGGGCGAAATGGGCAATTCACCAAATCGGACTACCGCCTCTAAGGGCAGTAGAGATCACCCCCACCTCCAAGCGATTGTAACGGACATATTTAGCGGCACTATCGCCTCTGAGGCAGTAGTACCGACTTTGCGGTACTACCGCTCCCACCGAGCGGTAGTGCCGGCCTTGCCCAGCCAGCAAAAACAATACTCTGGAGAAAAGCTACCGGCAACCCAGGCCCGGTAGTACCGCGACTCCGGTACTACCGCTCAACCACTGCGGTAGTCTTGGCCTCATAACACGAAAACAATCACAAGATCAGTAAAAGAGCTACCGCAGGCTTAGGCCCGGTAGTACCGCACTTGCGGTACTACCGCCCATGCCCTGCGGTAGTGCCGGCCTCAGGAGAAATTCAGACTCAACTCCGAAAACCATTTCTCCAAACACCAAAACTATTCTTTGAGCCATATAGATGATCAACACATGATCATACACACGTGCAAAACACATTTGCACCAACTTAGCTCATGCTCAAGGAATTCAAACCAAATCACGAAAACACATTTCGCAACCAACTCAAGATCTATTTGCAAAACGTATTAAGCAGATCAAACTCGAGTTTATGAGATTAATCCCCCTAGCCATGTGAAGGTCAACACAAGACCCGGTCAACTTGCCAACACCCGTTGCAAGCCCCACTCACATGCTCTCGAATTCGGACTCATAAACTTCAGTTTATTCGCTGTGAACTTGCAAATAACATAAACACATTTCATGCTTGAGCACTACTTTTGCAACACATGCAAAAGTCTAGCTCAAAGCAACATCAAATCAAGATGCATGAACTCTCTAATTGCAACACATGCAATTCTCTAGTTCAATGCAACACCAAAACCAAACTTCACACCAAAACCAAATCACACCTATGAGCTCTTTACTGCTTAACACATGCAAGCCTCTAGCTCCATACAAACACACAAACACCAAATCAACCATATGTGCTCTCTACTCACAACACATGCGAGCCTCTAGCACATACACAACCATAAACACCAAAACCAAGCTTGAGCTCTCTCCTTTTGCAACACATGCAAAACTTAGCTCCAAGCAACCACAAGTTTTAGAAAGATTGTTTTGCGAAACCAAAGCATGAAGCTTCAACTACTGCAACACATGCAAAAGTGAACTTCACACAAAAGCCAACGCACTAGCTTATCACTTTTTGCAACACATGCAAATCAAAGCATTATCACGAAAACCAAATGCAACCAAGCATAAGTTTAACCCATTCGCAACACATGCCAAATGGTTAACCCATATGCAAAAACCAAATCCAAATGATTTGAGCTTGAGTGAACGCGGGATGAGATCACCAACACATGATGAAGCTCAAGCAAAGGGAACGACCCCTCTTAATAGCACGGCGATAAAACCTTAGACACAAAGACTACAAAAGTCCTTAGCTTATCTAATTATGCCTTCGCCGTCGCGCATAAGCAATCCCCTTTGGGGTCTTTATGATCATCGCTTTGATACTCCCCCGGGATCGTTACCCTTCTTTATCTTCGGGATCCATTCTTGGCGCCCATCAACTTATGATGCCGTCCTTGTCCCGTTCTCATCATCTCATCCATCTTTGGACCTAACTCAATCACAACTCATACAAATAGTTAGTCCAAGATGCATGGTTGTCTCAATTATCTCTTGCACTCCATTAACACATAATGGAATCCTTTAGATCAATTGAGTACAACCTAAATCAATTGAATGATTTAATTGTGTCTTAAGTACAATAATGCAACTCATGCTTTATTATACTTAAGAACTATTCATTGTCCTCAATTAATCACGGAACACCATCAACACATGATGAAATGTTCTTTAATGATTAACAAGACAAATGAACTCAATTTAAATTATCATTTAAATTGATATGAGTATATATTAACTACACAAGTTTTCATATACTCATGTTGATGGAAAGTAATGATCCATTATATGTAAATTGTATGTAAATGATCATTACTCTAAATCATCAACTATAGAATACACTCCACATGTATATGTGCATAGACATGATTGACTTGGACATAATATGCACATATCCAATTTGATCGTATTGGAGTATATCCTATATTATCATGAGTATACTTGTAACTAGGCAATTCAAACATATACTCAAGGATTTAGTTTCTTTGTCTTGATCCTTATATGTGTCAATAAAGAATAGATCAATACAAAGAGACTTTCAAGTTAAACAATAAACTCCCCCTAAATATGTGCATCCATGTAATATATGGATTGAGAAACATAATGCACATTTTGTGGTTAATATAACGGGGACATTCATATTTCAACTTGACTCCAAAGTATGCAACTAATATTAGAATGAATACACATACATACCTCGGGTTTTCCATTTTTTCAATGCGATGAGACTAAACAAAGATATTCTAAATAAACAAGTTAGTCTCGATATAAGATATGTCATTAATAACAATATCGCATTAGGGGATAAACTCAATATTGGATTTGTCATTAACACAAGATTAGATTTGTCATTAACACCAAAACCATAACTAATGAAGGTTGAACTTACACCAGAAAAACCCGGAAAAAATATTTTTGCCACCCAAAAAACCCGGAAAAAAAGACTTTTTAAAAAAAATGTAGATTCGTCCGCAGATTTATAGCGACCCGTGGATTCGCCGGTGGGTCCTAACGACCCATTTTTTTTAGCGAGCGCAACAAAAAAACCCGAAAAAAATGTTTTCAGCACCCAAAAAAACGAAAACAATGTTTTCGTCCCGCGGATTCGCCGGTGGGTCCTAACGACCCATTTTTTTTAACAAACACAACGAAAAAACCGAAAAAATGTTTTCAGCACAAAAAAAAAACGAAAACAATGTTTTCGTCACCGAAAACCCGGAAAAAATGTTTTCAGCACCCAAAAAAACGGAAACAATGTTTTCGTCCCGCGGATTCGCCGGTGGGTCCTAACGACTCATTTTTTTTAACAAACGCAACAAAAAAAACCGAAAAAAATATTTTCAGCACCCAAAAAAAACGAAAACAATGTTTTCGTCACCGAAAAAACACGGATTCATCGAAGGTTTATATCAACTTATGGATCTGCCAACGGGTCATAACCACGCATGCTATCGAAATTCAACCGGCGCAGCGTAGCGCGCTTTTTCCACCTAGTTGTTCCTATAAGTAAGAGAAGGTAATTACAAAAAATTAAAAAGAAACATTTAATGCTATAATGTAATATGCTTGTTTTCTACAACAATGATTCTCCACCTAGGGCAACTAAATTACAAATTATATCATACCAAGAAAATGAAGCAAAGTCTCTCTAAACTACTCCCATTCTTGTTTTAAGTGACGCTTTTGACTTGCACAACTATCGAAATGTAACTTTGGCTGTTACATTTTATAACTTTATCTTATTATATACTAATAAAATTATAATATTATAGAAGTATTTTTAATGATAAATCTAATGATATAACTTTTATATTATCAACCTAGAAAGTTATAACACATGTTAGTGCTCAAACTTCAGGAAGTTTGACAACACGGATTCTAGGACGTCACTTAAAAAAATGGTGATATTATATATCTAACAAATCAAGAGGCACTTGTACGCAACATAAATGCTGCATAAAATAGTCTGAGTTGACACGGCCCTAAATTGGAACGGGTGGCTTAGGGTGCACGATGCATCATTGATAGCTCAATGCAGTGTAGAAGCGGCATGACAATTCCTAACAACATGGTTACCCAAAGATCACGCGACCAAGATAGCAAATACAAATTGAGAAGAAAATTTGTTTGCTTTGAGCACATAAACAACACACAGTGAATAGATTGGAGTGAATTTGATCAATTCGTTGCCGCCAATGATAGAAACTTGATCAATTCGTTACCACCGTACTAATTAAAGCTAATCCATAAAATGAAGATCTATGAAGTGGGGGCAGTCAGCTGTGTATGCGCTCACTCAACACATACATGCTTCGTATGCGGCCCTGCTCCTCATGTTCCACCTTTTAATATTGTCGATTTTCTTCCCGGCCGTCACACCATCAGTGCCGTGTATGGTGCAATCGCCATTCCCGCCGGAGCGATAACGGCTTGTCTCAGGCGCATCCCCGTCCTTGATACCACCGGCACCACCAACAGACTCCCTTCATTGTGCATAGTACGTCTTCCCTGTCACCTTAGCTTTGCCACCTCTCCTCCGTCGTCGTCATGTTGCCATGGCTGAGGAATAAGGCCATATTTGGATCGCCTAGGACTAACGGCTAGTTGGCTAAAAATTAGCTCTACCATTAGTCAGCTAAAAATTAGCCCACCTATTAGTCTTTCTATTTGGATGAGCTAATTGTTAACTCACTCTCACTAGCTAATGGGCTAATTGTTAGCTCAGAGGTTGGCTAAAAATTAGTCTTCCTGTTTAGATGAACTAGGACTAATTTTTAGCCAGCTAACAATTAGCCCAAAGATCCAAACATGCCCTAAGACAACACAGTCTATGTTTTAAAAGATTAAGCTAGGATGACACAAACTATTGTAAATGTATACGTACATGGCATCACGCCAGCTCAAACTACGATGATTTAGGACAAAAGTTATATTTTAGATGGTTTTAATAGTTCGGTGTTGCAGAGTGAACGATTTAGTAGTTAAATTTGTTTCTCAACTGAGGGCAGTCCCAATACATATAGTTTCTATAACTTCTATGTCATCCAGACATTACATGTAGAAATTATGCTCTCAATGGATAGTTTCTTCAAAATAAACTCTCATCCAATCTCCTCTTTTATCTTATTTTCTCACTCAATTCTCTTTTTCCCTTTCTTGGTATTTTGTGTAGAAATGGTTTCCTTCTCTTTCATCATTAACTCTACCTCCACATCACCATTTTACTTACATAGCAACCTAATTAATGTTATGAAAACTATGCTAGCCATTCTATTAGAATTACCCTGAGTATAGATTTGGACTTCTTCCGAAGAAAAGAAAAAGAAAAAAAAGCTTTACAAAGAGCCTTGAAATCCTAGCCGAAACCCTCAAACCCCTCAATAAATACACATCCGATCCACCCGAACCCCTCAAACCGGCGCACACACAACGACGCTGCAAGCCTCTCCAAGCTCACTCACGCCAGTCAGTGTACCTCAGTCTTACTGTGCGCGCAATCAAGCAACCAAGATTTCAGGAAAATGTCAGTGGCAATGCACCTCGTGGTCGGCCTCATGGTCGCGCTGCTGCTCGCGCGCGATTCGTCGGCGGCGACCCTGGTGCTGTACAACCGGTGCGGGGAGACGGTCTGGCCGGGTATACAGCCGAGCGCCGGCAAGGAGCTCTTAGCGCGGGGCGGCCTGCAGCTGGCGCCCAACCACGCCACATCCCTCCGCCTGCCGTCCGGCTGGTCCGGACGCGTCTGGGGCCGGCAGGGCTGCAGCTTCGACGCCGCCGGCCGCGGCCGCTGCGCCACGGGCGACTGCGGCGGGAACCTCTACTGCAACGGCGCCGGCGGCGCGCCGCCAGCCACGCTGGCCGAGATCACCCTCGCGTCCGCCCGCGCCGCGCAGGACTTCTACGACGTGAGCCTGGTCGACGGCTACAACATCCCCATTGCCATGACGCCCTTCCACGGCTCCGGCGCCAAATGCGTGGCCGCCGGCTGCGTCAGCGACCTGAACCGCGTCTGCCCCACGGGCCTCGCCGTCCGCGGCGGCGGCGACAACCGCGTCGTTGGCTGCCGCAGCGCGTGCGCCGCCTACGGCGCCCCGCAGTACTGCTGCACGGGGCGGTTTGGGAGCCCCCAGCAGTGCAAGCCGACGGCTTACTCGCGGCTGTTCAAGTCTGCCTGCCCCAAGGCCTACTCCTACGCATACGACGACCCGACCTCCATCCTCACCTGCTCCGCCGGTGCGTCCTACATCGTCACCTTCTGCCCTCACCACCGCTAAACCAAGCGACCAAGAAACAAAAAAAAAATGGCGTTTACGAGGCTAAAATCAAACACTAGAGTTCCAGTTAAGGCAGTGCGTGCCTGTGCGCCGCTTGGTGCTTGGCATTGTTGCTGTTCTTGAGGTTCTTGCTGCACCTGCTGCTGCTGTTGCTGCGTCTTTGTGTTAAGTGTCGTGATGATAATACTTGTATTAACTTTTGTAGTAGTGGTGAACTGGTGAATGATGGTGGTTTGGGTATACCTCTGGCAGGCCGGGATGGGTATACGAGTATATGGCTATATGCTGCTATTTTTTTTCACTCTGAAGTTGGTAGATTTGGTGCTCCTGTGCCTGCTTTTTAAGTTCTTTTTACGCTTGCAATCATGCATTTTTGCAATGCCACATTGATGTAGCGTTGCCTCTTGATTTTGGATCTATGAAGGCACTACAAGGAATCGTATTTCACCCATTAGTTCTTAAGTTATTAGAACACTGTATAGGCGCGTGTTCTTGAGATCTGAATTTTTGTTGGAGCACTGCAATGTTAAAGCTCTCTTCAGATCTGAATTTTGACCACTGGTTTCTTGGTGACCTGGTAATGCTGGACACTCGCTATCGTCCGAAGTGTGTCAGTGGCTCAGTGCAGTGGACCGTATCAGGGCATCCGTAATGGTTAAAGATAATTGCTCTCTATAGTAAGATCTATGTCATTTATATACCATACTATAGTAAACTCTTGCAATGGTGAATCTATATAGATGTCTATAGCTATTTTTAATTAATAGAGTGCTCTCTCTCTTTGTTCATTTAATTAATAGACAATTTACAGGTCTATAGATAACATCGCTCTCTCTTTCTTCATTTAATTGCTTGCCACATAGGATAGATGCTGATATAGACTTTTTATAGATAGCTGATTAGGCACCATTGCGGATGCCCTTAAGGCATGTACAATAGTAAATTGCCTCCCTTTATATAAACGGAGGGAGCAGGTTACACGGGAGCTCGAAAAAGAAAGGATGGAGTGTCCTACGCCTAGGAGTCCTGTGCTTCGGTCTTGACGACTGACCAGCGTCTTCTCGCCCCATGCCGGGTCGGTAGACACGTCGAGTGGCGTGGTTTTCTGTTGTGCCGGGAGTTGGCACACTTATCCTCTGCGCGCTTGCCAGGTGCTGACGTCGTTGCGCCTGGCTCTGGCGTTGTCTCGGGAGGGGGCGCGTCCTCCCACTGTGCGTGACTGGACGATGTGACTGGCGCTTGACTTCGGCAGCCTCCTCGCCACCTTGGGAAGGAGCCACCTGCCCCCGAACGGACACCCTGAGCTGTCGTGTCCATGGGGCAGGCGGCCAACTCGAGGTTGACTGGTGACAGCGGCGGAGATTATCTTAGCTTGGTCGGAGCTTGCGAGGCGTCCGACCCATAGCGGGGGTCGGAGCTGGCGGGGCTCCCGACCTATGGCGTAGGTCGGACAACCCTCCTGGTCGGCTTGGTCGGGGACGAGAGTCCTTCGCGGCCTAGCAGGGCCTTTGGCCAGAGCTGGGCTTCGGACGGCCCATTCGTTGTCCCGGGCCGCTAGGGGTATCCAGGGTATGAGTATTCTTCAACTCAAACAGAAGATGTTAGCCCTTTTAGATCATCATTGTTATCAATTACCAAGACCCAATCGATTTGGAGGCCTAGATGCTTTCACACCTAAATCGTGAAATTTGTTGGCGCACTCGAAAATCGACCACAGCTCGAAAAGCTGCTAAAACCGAACGGTTTTCATGACTTATCTAGCGAAAATCGAGGGTAGGGCGGCAGTTTGATGGCGGGCGGTGGCGGGATCTAGGCGGCGACGATGAACTCGGCTCTAGAGTAGAGTGGGGAAAGTAGGGCGTCGGTGGTGTTCTGCCTCCAGCACTTAGCTATCCCAGGTGGGACGCCCTGGCTCACAGGTGGTTTGGCCTGTGGGCTAAAAGCCTCACATAGTGATTTTTTGCTTTTTTGTTTATTCTATTTTCTAGATTTTGAATGGCTCAAAAACATCCCCAGGCTTCGTTTTTTTCAAAAAAAAAAAAGCACCAGAGGTCATAAAATAATTAATACTAATTTTAGGAAATTTTCAGATAATTTTTTCCCCAATTTTTTCAAAAAATTTGAATTAAAATTCGAACTTAACTGGTGAACCGACCTATTTCTTTTCTTGAACCATAACGGTAAAGACGAAAACCACAATTTCGTGCGGAAACCATGGTTGCTTATCCGTTGTTATTTCTTTTATTGTGAATGTCAGAGTTTCTGACCGATTTAAAAAAAAATTAATGAGACATGCACTGCACGTCTGCACCCGCGGTGGATCCATTGATTCAAGGTCCAACAACTACACGGACGGATCAATCGATCAGCATAACAGATCATGCGTGGCATTTTTCCTCTACTTCCTATACATCACCCGATCATGAGTACTTACTGGTGAGTAGGTGAGCAGTAGAAATGGACGAGTCTTTGAATTATCTGCGCTCCTTATAACTTTTTTCCCCCTTCGTATTTAGTCCCGTATGAACGAATTTTCAAGTGGGTATGACTGATTTGAGATTGCTCTTGAACTGAAAAAAACAAAGGATCTCCTTCTAAGATGTTATGTATCATCTTCTTCATCCACCTCCGTACTTCCCTCTTCTCTACTCATCCCCTTTTCTTTCTATGACAGACCGCCCTTTTCAGAGGGTGCGCATAAATATTTTCACAGCTATCCAGGAATTTAGCTGTAGGTAACCAATTGTACATTGCCAAACATAAAAACGAATGCAAATATTATAAAGATAAATTAAGGACATAACGGCCAGAGTTTATAAAAGGTGCGGCTGGCACCAGATACATTACCAAACACACCCACATGAAAGACTTGAGCAAATAGAGCAAGGTCTTCAAAACCAAATATCATCGCAATCTACGTTCTTCTGGAATTCATCATCTTCTTAAAATTCTAGAGGGGGATTAGGAGCAAGGCTGAGTACACAACCGTACTCAACAAGCTACACGGAAATTCTGAATACTACATGTATGGAGTTACAAAGAATTGGCATTAGTTAAAGTATTTGGTGGATGCATGAGTTAAAAACCAATTTTTATATTACATATGATACACAAACCATCAACAACATCAACATCATGGAATTATTAGCAAAATCCAGATTACGGCAAGTTCATGATTAAAATTACTTGGGCTCGGTTATAGAAATCACCCTAAATTAACTCAGCTTCATTAACCGGAAGCACGACATATTCAAATACCATTTAGATCACTCTGCAGAGCTACTCAACTTTACCCACAAGATATCTACAGTTGTTAGTGCCTCACACGAACAACATGCAACTTAAATGCATGCGGTCGGACCGAGATTAACATAGCCTTTCATTGGATTTCACCTTTTTAGCCCCTACCCAGTAGGTTACATGGATCCTCAACTTCCAGGACCCACTCGCCAAGGCGGGCGGCGTGATTTGGCCAACTGAGGATACCTACTGTTATGAGAACCGACAAATGGCCGCACCATTTCCGTTCCACCCCGATCGCTACGCGGACCATTCTCCCAAGCAAGAATGGTAGTTACCACCTATAGGTATTCTAAGGGGAAAAGTAATACACCGGGCTACGTTGGATCAGGTTAACAGAGTTGATCGGCTCAACTTGTGGTTGAGAGAGGACTGAAGTTATTTACTTTCTCAAGAGGGTTGATACTTAAATGCCGGAGACACAGACCAATACACACCACAACATTGGTACCACTGTACCCATCACCAGACCACACTTGGGCTTGTCATCGGTTAGGGGTTGGGCCAGCATCCACCTTCCGTGGTCCGCTCAACACTATCCCCCTAACCGTAGTAGTTTTTGAAAAGTGCCCCGAGTCACGATTTGGGGGTTTTTAACAATAGTTCATAAATGTGAAAGATTATTATACCTAATCTATGGAGGTTCATTAATGATAACCTAAGGTTAACAATTGAATATAGTACAATCAATATGCCTTTAATAAGGGAGTGGGTTTTAACTAATCAAGTCATTCCAAATTAGCTCCTTTTTAATTCACTATTACCAGACAATGATGCAATAGCAATATATACAGTATTTATACGGAAAATGGGATCAATATGTTCAAGGGGTGCGATTTACCTTGCGGGGTCAAGGGTTCGCTTAGCGAGAAGTAGTTGACGTCGCGTCTGGTCTCGAATGGCTCCAAGAACTGCTCCTGCTCTGGGATTCGTGCAAATGGTTGCTCTGACGTCGGATCTAACGTGGGAAAACGCAACCAATAAATAAATGAACAAAAACAAACAAAGAAAGAAAAACAGAAAAAGAAACAGAGAGAAAAACAGTCGAAACAGGGTTCAGGGGCATTCTGGGAATTTTTTGGACTTGGTTTGGCGAAACGGAGATCATTTTTAGACTTAAAGGCGTGAACTGATCAAGAATATGTATTTTTGAGAATTTTTAAGATTTTTCTGGAATTTTTGGGAATTTTCTGAATTTTTAAATGAATTTTCGAATTTTAAATAAAATTTAATCCGAAAATCGAAATAAAATCGAGAATTAAATTGATATCGAGTCAAGACAGATGAACTTGGCGGCACCATTGTCTGACCCATGACCATCTGACCTGGTAGCAGGCGTGCCACAGGCGACATGGCCCACGTGAGTGACGGGCCCCGGGGGGAGACTGACATGCGGGGCCCAGCTAGCAGCGGGGAAAGGAGGCTGACAAGGGGGGCCTACGGGCAGAGAGAGGAGGGGCGAGCTGACGAGGCGGGCCCATTGGCTAGAGAGAGAAAGGAGGGGCGGTCTGGCAGAGCTCGCCTTGGATCTGAGGAAGACGGCCGACGCCAGGTGAGGGAAGCCGGAGGAGGAATGTACTGGCGGGGGAGAAAGAGGGACTCACGGCGAGCTCGGGGCGGGGAAGAAATGGACGGGAGAGGGAGCGGAGGCGCGCGGCGGCGGGAGGGCGCCGGAGCCGAAGAAGACGCACATGGCGAGGCCGAACGGGGGCGCGAGGAGAAAAAGGGAATGCGGGGGAGGACGAGGAGAGCGCGACGAGCTCGGCGTGGCAGAAAACGAGGCTCAGGAGGGGTTGTTATAGCACGGAGGCGAGGAGAGGAGGCAAGTTTTCAATGACGAGGGACCAACGACGGGATGGGGGCGGGTGGCGGAGATGATGGCGTGGCGCCAATCTGGACGTCGGCGACGGGATGGGGAGCAAAGTGAGTAGTAGGCGGGTCAAGGCCGAGGTGACAAGGCGGAGTTCTGATCAAGCGAAGAAGAAAGGGGCGTGGCGGTGGCTGGTTGGGCGAGGCGCAGACCCAGCCAAGCGAGCAGCTGCAAGTGAGCTGGTCGAGCGGGAGAGGAGCGGTAGCCAAGAAGAAAAGCGGACCAGTAGGAGAATGAGTTGGTAGGGGTTGGCCGAGGAAGAAGGCCCACGCGTGGGAAAGAAAACGGGCTGAGGAAGGTGGCTTTCCCGAAAAGGAAAGCGGAAACGGGGGAGGCTTTCCCGAAAAGGAAAGTTTTCGAATGGGCTCAATTAAATTCGAATAAACCCGAAAAAGTTTGAATAAAATCCAAATAAAATAAATAACAAATTTTGAAATTTTTGGGGTGTTTCACTTCCTCTCTAACACAAAATTTTCAAATTAAAATATGTTAACTTTGAAAATTTTAAACAATAATTTTCAACTCAAAAATTTAAACTCAAAATATTTAAATAAAAAAAATTTCAAATTAAACACTTTCAATTTGAAAAGAAATCAAATTAGAAAGTTTGAACTCTAAAAATATTAAATCTCAAAATTTCAAATTAGAGAGTTTTTAAGTTAAAAATTCTTAAATTAAAAAGTTTCAACTCAAAAAATTTTAAATCAAAAATTTTGAACTTTGAAAACATTCAATTCAAAAAACTTTCTGTTCGAAAAGATTCGATTAAAAAACTTTTGAAACTGGTTACAAATACTTATTATTTAAAAACTTAGAGGAAAATTTGAAAAACAAAAACTATTTTGAGTTTGAGGGAAGAGAATAGGGGAGGAAAAAGACATGAAGGGGATGGTGCCAATTGTCGCGGTGAGAGAGCCTTTGAGAGGAACGTAAGTGTGGGAAAGAATGAGGTGTTGTCACTTGTCACAATAAGACGACATCCTCACAAAAAGATTCGGTTATGACACTCTCAAATTAACAATTTCCTTTGCTTATTTAGCTCCCTCGCCCTACCTACAACGATGCACTGTGCTGCCACGCCACCAACGGGGTACTATAGACTATGGTACAAGAGTATGGTAGGTAACACATATCGCTTGATAATGCTTTCGTGGTGAGGGAGGATGCTACAGATGCAATTTCTTTTGGATGGAAACCAAATATACATATAAAAGGTGTGTAACACGACCAATAATCAAGGCAAAGCTAGGATGGACAGCCCATGCTCTCGTGGCAGGTACTGGGGCAGGGCTCGCCCGCCGGAAAGATCCAAATCCAGCGCGCACCCCCCTGCATGGCAGCATTTTGTGGTGTGGCCTGCGGTCGATCTGTTCCAAGAAAAGAGCACGGGAAAAAAAAATTCCTCGTTTTTACGCATCTCTACAATTTCTAATGCATGAGCGTGATTGGATATTCATTCGTTCAGTCGATCTCACTCCCGGAGTTACACGTTGTAGTTCTTCTGCTGGTAGGTTCAGTGTCGATCTTTCTATGCCTTCCTGCTGTGGTATCTATGCTGAAACACCCTGAAAATTTCAAAATTCGTTTATTTATTTGTCTGGATTTTATTCGAATTTCTTTTTCGGGTTTATTCGAATTTCATTTGACTTAATTTGGTTTTCTTTCCCTTTTGGGAATTCTTTCCCGTTTTGGCTATTTTCTCTTTTCGGCTATCCCTCTTTTCGGCCTTTGGCCCATTCTTTCGCTTCAGCCCGATTCTTTTCCTCAGCCAAATTCTCCTCGGCCCGGTCCGATTTTCCTTCCCAGCCCTTTTTCTTTGGCCTTTTTCCCGCGCGCGCCCCGTTCGGCCTTCGGCCCAGCCCATCCCGCGCGTCATCCCCTTCCCCACCTTCTTCTTCCTCCCGATGGACAAAGCGCCGCGCCTTGCCCATCGCTTCGCCGCCACGAATCCCGCGCCCTCGTCACGTCTCCTCAGCCAACCACTCCGTGCAGCGCTCGCCCATGCCATCCCGCCTCTGCCCGGCCCTGTAGCCATGCTAACCGAGCGTCACCTTCGTTGAAAAAGATCACCGCACCAATCTCTCTCCGCCACTCGGTCCGGTCCAAATAATGTCGCGCCTCGTCGCCCTCGCCTCGTCCCGTCACCCATTGGTCGCATCGCTGCCTCGCCCGGTCAACTCCGCCACCAGCTCCACTCGTCACCGTGATGCTCGTGCCGTCCTTGCCGTTGAAATCGCGGGTCGCCTGCTCTTCTCTCTCTCTTTGCCCGGCGGCTATAGAAACCCGCCCCGAGCTCCATTTCTCCTCGCCCCGAGCCGGTGAGTGCCATTTTCTTCCTCCCCGTGCTCTTCCCACACTCCCTCACCACTTCATTTCCTCCCCGGTGGCCTCTCCTCGCCGCACCGCGCTCGCCTTCTTCCTCTCCGGTGCCCGCGCGTTGCCCCGCCGCCTCGCATTCTCTTCCGGCCATCTCCGGCCACCGCCGAGTTCGCCGTGAGTTATTCAAGCCTCCCCGCCACTCTATTCCTTCCTCCGTGCGCCGTTCACGGTTTATTGCATCTTCTCCGCTCAGATCGCTCAGACGCCGCTTGCCCTTTAGTCGTGACGCCTTGGCCCCACCTCGTCAGTTCTTCTCCTCGCCTCACTGCCAGGTGGGCCCGCCGAGTCAGCCTCTCTCCGCTCTCTCTCTGCCGCTCGGGCCCGCCCACCAGTGCCACTTCCATCCGGGCCCCACATGTCAGCCAAGCTCAACGCCAATTGGGCCGGCCCATCTCCCCGCGCCTGCGTGTGCGCGCACGTGTCGCGCCCGTGGGCCGATTTCGCGAACACTGTGCAGCCCATCGGCACAATGTCTTCTAATTTTTCTTCTTTTTCTTTTTCGGGTTTTTGTTATTCAAAAATCCGAAAAATAGATTTAAATTTCTAGAAAATTCCCAAAAATGCCAAAAATACATATTCTTGATCAGTTCGAGCCGCTGAGTCCAAAAATGATCTCCATTTCGCCAATCCAAGTCCAGAAAATTCCAAAAATGCCCTTGAACTCCATTCCGACCATTTTCTCTCCTGTTCTTTTTCGACTTTCTTTCTTTGGTTATTTTTGTTTGTTTATGTATCGGTTTCGCTTTTTCGCGCTAGATTCGACGTTGGAGCAACTTCCGGAGCAAAACCGGAGCCGAAGCAGTTCTTGGAGCCGCGCCAGGGGCAAGCGCCGCACGAGACCCGACACGACATCGACCGTCTCTCGTTAGGCGAACCTCTAACCTCGCAAGGCAAGCCACACTCCTTGAACATGTTGAATCCCATTTTCCGTATAATTACTGTATATGTAGATATAGTTATTGCACTTGATTGTAAATAGAGTAGCAATTAAAAAAGAGCTAGTTTAGAAAGACATGACTAGTTAAAATCCCACCTCCTTGTTAAGACCATGTTGATTACGCCATATTCATTTGTCAACCTTAGAATATCATGAAATGAACCACGTAGGATAGTTAAAACTATAATCTTTACTTTTATTTAATTACTTAAAAACCCCGAATGTCGATTTGGGGCTTATTTTTAAACCTGCTACAGTTGGGGGAATACCTGGGGGGACCATGGAAGGTGGTTGCGGCCCAGCCACCAATTGATGGCCAGGCCCAGTGTGATGTGTGTTGGGTACAGTGGTACCAGTGTTGTTTGTGTGATGGGTTGGCCTTCGGCATTTAAGGATCAACCCCTTGAGTAAAGTAAATAACTTAGTCCTCTCTCAACCACAAGTTAGGCTGGTCAGCTCTGTTGACCTGATCCAACGTAGCCCGGTATATTGTCTTTCCCCTTGGAATACCTACAGGTGGTATCGCGTGGGTTGGGGGTGGAACGGAATGGTGCGGCCATTGCCGGTTCTCACAACGGTAGTCATTCCTCAGTTGGCCAGTTTCGTGCCGCTCGCATTGGCCCGTGGGCTTCTGGGGGCTGGGGATTTGCACTGTCTACTGGGTAGGAGTTAAAGGGGGGAAATTCAATGAAAGGTTATGTTCATCTCGGTCCGGCCGCATGCATAAAAGTTGCATGTTACTCACGTGTGGCACCAACGACCGTAGATATCTTGTGGGTAAAGTTGAGTAGCTCTGCAGAGTGAACCAAATGGTATTCGAATACGCCGTGCTTCTGGTTAATGAAGCTGGGTTAATTTCGTGTGACTCCGGTAACTGAGCTTGAGTAGATTTAAAATAAACTTGCTTAACGTAATCTGAATTTTATTAATAATTATGTGGTGTGGATGATGTGAATGATGCTATATTGGTTTGTGTTTCGAATGTAATATATGTTAAGATAAGGTTCTAGCTCATGCATCCACTAAATACTTACACTAGAGCCATTCACTTGAAACTCTGTGCATGTAATATTCAGAATATTTCCGTGTGGTTTGTTGAGTACGGTTGTGTACTCACCCTTGCTCCTAATCCCCTTTTAGATTTCAATGAAGATGACGAGTTCCGAAGGAACGTCGTTAGCATTGATGATTGGTTTTGAAGGCCTTGGTCTATCTGCTCGAGCCTTGCTTGTGATTGTTTTGGTAATGTATCTGGTGCTAACCGCACATCTTGTAAAACTCTGGCCATTAGACCCTTAATTTATCTATCAAATATTCGTATTTATGTTTATGTCTGGTAAAGTGCATTTGATTACCCACAGCTAAACTCATGAATAGCTGTGAGGATATTTATACACATCCCTAAAAAGGACGGTCCGTCATATATGGGACCGAACTATATGATCTTCTTGCTGTGTAAGTTCTGGCTGATTCTTAACGTGCATGGTTGGTCTCTTGTGCTGTGATCGGTAGACCCGTGAACCAGCCAACGTACGCGGTACGCTCCTTTCTTTGTTGTACACTAGTACTACTCTGCCGCCTGTACTGAGATTTGATCAGGTTACGCTGCGTCCCTGATTCGGTGTAGCCTGCCCATTTCGTCTTAGTTTTAGTAAACCTGTTTCTCTGCAGGTTGTGATCCACTTCCCGGCAACATATCTTGTGCACACAGGTCTTTTTGTGTACACACCGTGCACACCAACTAACAAAAATCACGAAAAATTCTAAAAAAAATTTGTAGATGTACTTTATAGATTACTCTACCTATGTATAAAATTGTAGGTTGAAATTCATTATATATCAAGAGTTACAAAAAAAGAGAAAATTCTGACAAGTTTAAAGAGTTTAAATTTGTCAGAATTTTCTCTTTTTTGTAACTCTCAATATATAATGAATTTGATCTTGAAACTTCATACATAGGTAGGGCAATCTATGAAGTACATCTACAATTTTTTTCAGAATTTTTCGTGACTTTTGTTAGTTGGTGTGACTGTGCCACACATAAAAGCGCCACAGCATGTAATACGTCACTTCCACTTCCCTTCAACCTCTTACCATAATAAGTTCTTGGTAAATAACTCCCATAGGAAAAAAAAAGTGTTAAAGACACCCTCCCTGCCTAACCTACACCATCTAAGATCATTTTTCGAACATGCTCTGCTTCTATTTTGAGCCTAAGAGAGCATGTTGATCGGAGATCAATAAACGGCTTATTTGTACTGAACATTTCTCTGTCCTGTGGAAAGGAAAAAAAGAATCTGTGTTCTTTTGGAAAAGCATAAAAAAAAGGGACTCGAATGGTACAGTCTCTCTATCACCCTATCTCGTAGACTTGTAGCTCAGGTATGCGCTCTTTTTGTTTGGCGAACTTAGGCGAAGTATTTGGCAGGAGATGCATATTAGTTCAGTTAAGTGCCATCGTTATCTGGAAAAAGACTGGCCACTAAGACATCAGTATGACAGTATATACGTAGTTCGGCTGTCTGAAAGTTGTCCGCAAGATGACCTTAAGGTTTGAACCTCCCTTCGGTATGTGTGACTTTCACAAACATTACGGTGTCAATAAAAAGAAAAGCTACTACTTTATCTTATTTCTACCATGAACTAAACTAGCCAATCAATGATTAATCTCGTCCTCAAAATATAGAACCAGTAGGCTAACTTAGACCTGGCCCAAATAGACAGTACTAGTAGTAATCACTTTGCCTCCTCGTCTAAGCCAAAAGGTGTCTCGACGACACATAGCACGATTTCTGGCTTTAGAATGTGTACTACTGGTACCTAAGGTGCGCATTTGCGCGCCCGGACTATGTGTTTGCTGCTCTTATTGTTATAAATATGTTTTAGGGACAAACATAGAGATAATTATGTTTCAATAAATATTTATAAATTATGATATTATTCTTTGAATAACATCATGGATATTGATTAACAAATACTTGACTTGTTTGTGAAATTGTATACTTATCTTTATGATGTTCATTCTAAAAAGGATCCCAAGTCGACGATCATATGAGAACACATATAAGTAGACTAGCATATGTACCGGTCGATGGCCACATTTCACATATCATTTTTAGCGGGCATAGGGGACTTGACAAGCAAAAATGTTTCTAGAAATACTCTTCCTATGCAAATGTATATCATTTTTAGCGGGCATAGGGGACTTGACAAGCTTGGCAAACACATTGCCATTCTTGTCCTTCCTGAGCAAATAATTTTCATTAATGAGAATAGGCTTAGGAGTTATACCTTTGGGACAATCCTTACCGAAATGCCCCTTTTCTCGACAATTGAAGCACGTCACGCTATTTGGCACTCTCTTGACCGATTTGACTTGCTCCTTGCCGGTTTGCCTCATTGTTGGTGTTGTGGCCTTGTTATCCACTTGATTAGGGCACACGGAGGCGAGGTGGCCCTTCTTGTTGCAATTGAAGCACTTGATTGTCTTCGTGTGTCTTGCATTGTGCCTCATCTTGCTATTCTCCCTCTTGGAGTTGTAGCCGAGTCCTCGCTTGTCTTGAGGCGCCCTTGGCTTGCTCAAGATTTCGTCGAGGAGGGCTTTTCCTTTAACGCACCTCTTCAAGTCATTTTCCAACTTAATGACTTGGGCCTTGAGCTCATTGTTTTCCTCTACAAGGTTAGTCTCAACAAGCATAGAGGAAATACTAGCAATTGAATTAGAGCAACAAGGTATATCATCGCTAGTGGTGGATATGCATTTATTAGATGAATTGTTTGTGATAGGAATTGAGTGAGGCAATTCATCAACTAAATTGCATTGAGTGGCAATATCCACACTAGCTTTACTAAATTCCTTGAAAAGGGGTTTCTCATGATTTTCTTTTAGAACATCATAATCATTTTGAAGTGATTCATGTTCTAACTTCAAAATTTTATATTTCTTTTTCTCCTTTCCAAGAAATTCATTGAGCTCCTCTAGCATATTCATTAATTCATCATAAGAGGGCTCATTTTCTGAGCATGTGAGTGGGGCTTGCAGGGTGTTGGCAAGTTGGCCGGGTCTTGTGTTGACCTTCACATGGCTAGGGGATTAATCTCATAAACTTCGAGTTTGATTTGTATCGTTTTGCAAATAGATCTTGAGTTGTTGGCGAAATGTGTTTTCGTCATTTGGATTTAGTTCTTGATTGTGCAAATGTGTTTTGCAAATGGCGTTGGAATTATCGTGTCGATCCTAGAGCATGTGTTGGCATTTGCAAATGTGTTTTGCAAAGTGTAAAGGTCATGTGTTGATCCTTACATGGCTAGAGGGTTGAGCAGTAAGTCCGTGTTTGCTGCGGAATGCATTTTAGCAATTTGGTTGAGATTCTTTGAGCATGAGCTAAGTTGGTGCAAGTGTGTTTTGCGTGTGTTGATCATCGTTGATCATCTTTAAGGCTCAAAGAACGGGTTTCGTTTTTTGGAGAATTGGATTTGGAGTTTATTCGATTTTCTCCTGTGGTAAGCGATCTGCATGATGGAGAGTGCGGTAGTACGCTTTGGCAGTACTACCGCGATATTCTGCGATAGCTTTATTCGATCGGTGTGTTTTCACGTGTACTTGTGGCTGGCACTACTGGTAGTACCATAAAAGTCGTACTCTGCGGCCCTCGGAGGGCTAATAGTATCATAAATATGTCCGTTAATGCCGAGATTTGGGGCTCAGGCTACTCTGACCCTTAGAGGCGGTAGTACTGTAAAATCTTTATCTTTGCCCATTTAGCCCAAGCGGCTAGTTTTCTTGGTGGGGCTATATATACACCCTTGGGGGCTTAGAGGCGAGGTTCTTTGGTGTTGTTCTTGTGTGTGGGAGTTGTGTGCATGTGTTGCTCTTCTCCATTTGCCTCTTGAGCTTAAGAGTGAGACTAATTGCATGTGTTGCAATTAGGAAGTGATTTGAAAGCCTCTTGTGCATGTGTTGCACTTGAGTGAGGCCTTGTGCATGTGTTGCACTTGGTGATCACCGGTTCGCATTCGTTGTGCTCGGTGAGGTTCAAGCGAAGGCGGCTTGTTACTCTTGGAGGTTGCCGACTCCTAGGCAGCGTGGGCGTCGTCTTGTGGAGCTCTCAAGGTTGTGAAAGCCCGCGAAGTTTGTGAAGGTTGGGTTGAGCCTCTACACGGCGTGAAAAACCACGACTAGTGGAAAGAGGCGGTGCTCGGCGGGAGCCGGTCCAAGTGTGGGCTAGCCTCAGCGTGGACTAGGGAGACCGAGCAAGTCTCCGAACACCACGGAAAAACATCGGTTGTCTCTTGTCTCTTTACTTTCAAGTATTTACTTTTTGCATATTATTGATTGCTTGAATGTATTAGAATTGCTTAGTATTAATTGATTGTTCAATTTAGCAATTCTAGTGTAGAATTTAATTTAGATAGTGCACTAGTGAGCCTAGTCGATTTAGGCTTTAAATTGTCAAAACCTATTTATAAACTTCGCATATAAATTGATTAGGTTTTGACATAGGGAGTTGATTAGCGAATTGAATTAGTGGCGATAGAATTTAAATAAAACCTCTATTCACCCCCCTCTAGGCGCATCCTCGACCCTACAAGTGGTATCGAGCCACGGTCACTCTCATTTTAGGCTTAGCAGTCTAGAGAGTAAAAAGGATGGCAAATAGATGTTTAGTGCACTCCACCGATTCATATATATTTGATGGCTCTAATTATGCTTCATGGAAAATATTTATGATTAGTCATTTTAAATCCATGAGCCCACAAATATGGTGGATCGTAGATGTCGGCATTTCTTCTCCACTAAATGAAATTGCTCCAACTAAAGGAGAGAAATGTCTACATCTCGGCGCTCAAGCTACTAACATTTTATTTAGCGTTGTGGCGTAGAGATATTCAATCTCATATGCAATCTCAAGAGCGCTCATGCTATGTGGATCAAACTTCAAGATAAATTTGAATCATCCACAACAATTGAGGATTGCAATGAGGAGGAAGTGTCGGTTGACAATTCAACATCAACATCAAATGATGAACCGGCATCTCCATCAACCTCAACCTCGCCTCAAGCGACAGCGAATCTTCACTTATATCAAAAATTCGTTGCTTCATGGCAAAAGGTAAAGATGAGGTATGTGATGACGAAGAGCCCTCATATGATGATCTAATGGATATGTTAGAGGAGCTAAATAATTATCTTGGGAAGGAGAAACTAAATATAAGATTCTAAAGCTTGAACATGAATCACTTCAAAGTGATTATAATATGTAAAAGAAAATCATGAATCGCTCCTTCTTAAAAGAAATTTATAAGGCTAAGGTGGATATAGGAATATCATGTGATTTAATTGATGAAATGCCATGCTTAAATGTTAATTCTAATATTTCATCAAAAATTGATATGTCCACCTCTAGCGATGATTTACCTTGTAGCTCAAATTCAATTGCTAGTACTTCCTCTATGCATGTTGAGACTAACCTTGTAGAGGAAAACAATGAGCTCAAAGCTCAAGTCATTAAGTTGGAAAATGACTTGAAGAGGTGCGTTAAAGGAAAAGCCCTCCTCGGCGAAATCTTGAGCAAGCCAAGGCGCCTCAAGACAAGCGAGGACTTCGCACAACTCAAGAGGAGAATAGCAAGACAAGACACAACGCCGCCACGCGAAGATCGTCAAGTGTTTTGCTTGCAACAAGAAGGACCACCTACGCCTCCGTGTGCCCTAATAAAGTGGAGATCAAGCCACAACCAACAATGAGGCAATCCGGCAAGGAGCAAGTCAAATCGGTCAAGAGAGGGCCAAATAGCGTGACATGCTTCAATTCTTGGGAAAAGGACACCGGTGAAGATTGTCCCAAAGGTATAACTCCTAAGCCTATTCGTATTAATGAAAATTATTTGCTTAGGAAGGACAAGAATGGCAATGTGTTTGCCAAGCTTGTCAAGTCCCCTATCTTGACTAAAAATGATATTCATTTGCATAGGAAGAACAATTCTAGAAATGTGGTTGCTCAAAGTGCTAAGTTTCCTAAGACTATGCAAAATCATGAAAATCATATGCTTAGGAAAAATATCTATAGCAAAACATTTGCTAGAAATGTTAAATCCTCTAAGCATTTTTATTATAATGATTATCATGTGCTTAGAAGGAATCAAACTAGGAATGGATTTGTTAAGAATGCCAATACTCCTAAGCCTTCTCAATTCAATGCAAATAAATCGCTTAGAAGTAACAAAATAGCAAATCCATTGCTACCGTGTTAGTCAATTCAATAATGTTAAAATTAGGACCATTTGGGTTCCTAAATCAATTGTGACTAACATTGTTGGACCCAACAAGATTGGTACCAAAACCGCCTAAAGATTTTAGCAATAAAGAGATGGATTGGACGCTTGCACATCAAGAGGAGAAGGATTACATTAGTCTACAAGTGGTGTCAAGCATGAAGACAATCATGTCCATCATGAGCCAATGCCATCTCGGTAACAAGTATTTAAATTGATTACTATGTAGCTTCTAGCCTTGTGTAGGTTTGGATGCATTAGTTTTAATGAAAATCAATTTAGATTACTTGTTATAGCCACTTGCTCTCGCCTCTTATCTATTCTCTTATTGCAATCTTGAGCAAGTTAGGAAGTGTCACATTTAGGGGAGTGTTAATTCATATTCATGTGTATCACATCCCTAAGTGTGCCCATATTAATATAAGTGCATACATATATATTTTCAAAATCAACCATTTAGCCAAAACTCAAACTTTGTATACTAATTAATATTTTGTGAAAAACTAATTGAAAAGTGTATACAAATGCTTTCAAAAGGTTTTCCAATGGTTTTGGCTTTACAAAACTAATTTCAAAAGAAAATAAGTTTTTAGCCCAAAAGCTAGTTACTAGTATCTTGTGTTGGATTTAAACTTATAATTTTCATAGAAATAAAAGTAAAAGGATTTTGAAAATAATTCCAAAATGAAAATCTTAGAGTTGGTCATTCTTAACAATTTTCATGTTCAAAAGATTTTCAAAAGACCAACTTATCAAAAGATATTTGATTTTGAAACTCGCCGAAAAACTATACTTGACCCATAACGGTCATATTATTGCACTTAGTGAGTTTCTCCATTTCGATCAATTCTTGTGTAGAATTGTAATTCAAAATGGTATTTTAGACTCATACATAAAATTCAAATCAATATATCTTATCCCTTGTTTTATTTGAAGTTTTGTGTTAATTGGATTTGACTTTGCTTCTAAAAGGGACTATTTGGATCAAAAGTCAAAATCGTATTTAAATGAACCAAAATTTATGAAAAGCTTTGTAAAAGTATTCTATTATGTATTTCAAATGTTTTACAAGTTCTCAAAATGAATACTCTATGTTGAAATCGGTTTGGCTCAAAAAGCGATTTGATTTGATCAAAAAGGCCTATTTAGGCATATAGCTCAAATCGTGGCATTGAGTTGGATTTCACCATAAATCTTGGCTATACACATTCTTGATACACCAATCTAAGCCATGGAAAAGAAATTCACATACCTCATTTTTACCTTTTGCCATGAAGCAACGAATTTTTGATGGGAGTGAAAATTAAGTGTCGCTGAGGCGAGGTTGAGGTTGATGGAGATGCTTGGTTCTTCATCGCTTGATGTAGAGGTTGAAGAATCATTAACCGACATCTTTTCCTCAATGCAATCCTCACTTGTTGATGTGGATGATTCAAATAATTCTTGAAGCTTTATCCACATTTCATGAGCGCTCGAGAGGTTCCAACACATGCAATTAGCCTCACTCTTAAGCTCAAGAGGCAAATGGAGAAGAGCAACACATGCACACAACTCCCACACACAGCCACAACACCAAAGAACCCTTGCCCTGCCCCCCCAAGGGGTATTTATAGCCCCCACAAGAAAATTAGCCGCTTGGAGGCAAAATGGGCTAAAAATAGACCTTTTATGGTACTACTGCTCCTCTAAGGGCCGAGAGTACCGCCAGAGTCTCAATCTGGCCGCCTAACCACTTTTTATGTACTACCGCTTCTAAGGCGCAGAGTACCGACTTTATATAATCTACGCCCCAAAGGGCCTGTGAGTACCGCTCGACACACACCATAAGACAACAGAAAACAACAGATGCTAAAGAGCTACCAAGCAAAAACCCGGTAGTACCAAGACTTATGTACTACCGCACCGTGTTCTAACGGTAGTCTTACCAATCAGAGAAATCCGATTTCAACTCCAAATCCATTTCTCCGAAAACCGAAACCCATTCTTTGAGCCTCTAGATGATCAACACATGATCATACACATGTGCAAAACACATTTGCACCAATCTAGCTCATGCTCAAATAATTTCAACCAAATTGCAAAAACGCATTTCGCAATCAACTCAAAGACTATTTGCAAAACGTATTAAGCAAATCAAACCCGAGTTTATGAGATTAATTCCCCTAGCCATGTGAAGGTCAACACAAGACCCGGTCAACTTGCCAACACCCGTTGCAAGCTCCACTCACATGCTCTCGGAATTCCGAACTCATAAACCTCAGTTTATTCGCACAACGAACTTGCAAATAACACAATAAACACATTTCATGCTTGAGCACTACTCTTTGCAACACATGCAAAAGTTTAGCTCCAAGCAACATCAAATCAAGATGCATGAACTCTCTAATTGCAACACATGCAATCCTCTAGTCCCATGCAACACCAAATCGACTTCACACCAAAACCAAACATCAACTAAACCAAATTGCATGTATGAGCTCTTTACTCGCAACACATGCAAGCCTCTAGCTCCATACAAACACACAAACATCAAATCATGCTTGAGCTCTCTCCTTTTGCAACACATGCAAAACTTAGCTCCAAGCAACCACACAGTTTTAGAAAGATTGTTTTGCGAAACCAAAACATGAAGCTTCAACTAATGCAACACATGCAAAAGTGAACTTCACACAAAAGCCAACGCATTAGCTTATCCTATTTGCAACACATGCAAATCAAAGCATAATGCGAAAACCAAATGTATATACTCTTTCATCTTTGCAACACATGCAAATCAGAGCATAATGCAAAACAACCAAGCATAGGCTTAACACATTTGCAACACATGCCAAATGGTTAACCCATATGCAAAAACCAAATCAAATAAGATTTGAGCTTGAGTGAACGCGGGATGAGATCACCAACACATGATGAAGCTCAAGCAAAGGGAACGACCCCTCTTAATAGCACGGCGATAAAACCTTAGACTCAAAGACTACAAAAATCCTTAGCCTATCTAATTATACCTTCGTCGCCGCGCGCAAGCAATCCCCTTTGGGGTCTTTATGATCATTGCTTTGATACTCCCCCGGGATCATTACTTGACTCCTCTTTATCTTCGGGATCCATTCTTGACGCCCATCAACTCATGATGCCTTTCTTGTCCCGTTCTCATCATCTCATCCATCTTTGGACCTAACTCAATCACAACTCATAAAATAGTTAGTCCAAGATGCACGGTTGTCTCAATTATCTCTTGCACTCCATTAACACATAATGGATGCCTTTAGATCAATTGAGTACAACCTAAATCAATTGAAATGATTTAATTGTGTCTTAAGTATAATAATGCAACTCATGCTTCATTATACTTGAGAGCTATTCATTTGTCCTTAATTAATCAAGGAACACCATCAACACATGACGAAATGTTCTTTAATGATTAACAAGACAAATGAACTCAATTTAAATTATCATTTAAATTGATATGAGTATATATTAACTACACAAGTTTTCATATACTCATGTTGATGAAAAGTAATGATCTATTATGTGTAATCTATATAGAGATGATCATTACTCTAAGTCATCAACTATAGAATAAACCCCACATGTATATGTGCATAAGTATGATTGACTTGGATATAATATGTACATATTCAATTTGATTGTATTGGAGTATATCCTATATTATCATGAGTATACTTATAACTAGGCAATTCAAATATATACTCAATGATTTAGTTTCTTTGTCTTGATCCTTATATGTGTCAATAAGAATTAGATAAACACAAAGAGACTTTCAAGTTAAACTACAAACTCCCCCTAAATATGTGCATCCATGTAATATATGGATTGAGAAACATAATGCACATTTTGTGGTTAATATAATGGAGATATTCATACTTTAACTTGACTCCAAAGTATGCAACTAATACTAGAATGAATATGCAAACATACCTTGGGTTTTCCATTTTTCAATGCGATGAGACTAATCAAAGATATTATAAATAAACAAGTTAGTCTCAATATAAGATTTGTCATTAATAACAAAATCACATTAAATGGATAATCGCAATATTAGATTTGTCATTAACACCAAAACCATAACTAATGAAGGTTGAACTTACAAGGTCGCTACCCTCAATTCTATTTCATGACATCATCACATTATTCCCAAAATGCGTTCCATAAGTGTTTAGTCAGTATTGATTTGCTATTTAAAAGACATTCAACGCATACAAGCAGGCTAAGCGACTAATCACGGTCTAGCCTCCCGTGTTGGCATTAATATAGCAACCAACATAATTTAGCATTCTAGGGTGACAAGGTGTTTAGGACATACAATAGTATTAACAAGGTGGCATAAGCAAGATAGGTATTTTAATTACTTTTCGCACATGAGCAATATCATTTTTAATTAACATAGCATGCATAACTTGAATCGAGATATATTTGAAAATCTAGGGGCAACATGGTCAAAGCATGACTTGCCTTCAAATAGCAGTTGGTTCTGGTCCGAGATCTGCGACGGGTCTTCGAATTCTCCCTCGGCGACTTAAAACTCTGAGTCTATTCTAACAAACGTGCACACAATAAATATACTAAAATAGACAACAAGATCATTACCAAAAACAAAATAAAAATTACCATTAAATAGTTTACATATTTACAAATTTTTGGGCACTGGAATCACCCAAATCCGAGTTAAATGCAAAAGTTATAGCATTTGCAAGATTTCTGAAATTCAAATAAAGAAAAACCGAATTAAGTGATTTATTTTTCTACTGAAAATTCGGTTAAATCCTCGACTTGACCGCGTCAGCTCAGAGAATGCCACGTCGGCTCGACCAGCGATAAGTAGGCCCAGATGACGTCATCTTGACGTCAAGATACCGGGTCATCGCTGATCGACATGTGGGCCCCAATTTAACAAAGCTTGGACCAACCAGAAGATGACACGCGGTGCGATCTCAGCCCTCCATTAGGGATCCGATGGCCATCTACAACCGCGCCGACCCGAGGCTACGTGGACGCACGCCTACCGTCGGATGAGGATCCTACGGCTGCTGCTACCCGAGCGATACACTGCTACGAAGCCTACGTGGCTTAATCTTGACCGCATATTCGAGATCTAACGGCCTTCATCAAACGCTGCAGCTGCAGCTACGCGGACGCACCAGCACGGTCGGATGCAGATCCAACGGTGCAGGGTACCCGAGCGATTTCCTATTCCCGCGCCTACGTGGACACACCAGAGCCGCACGATTACCATCCAACGGCCGAGATCTACCGGTGCAAATTCAACTTAACTCTACGGGGGAGACGTGGCGCAACCTCGCCCGTTCGATGAGAATCCGACGGCTACCGTTATCCAGCGAGTTCACTATTCTCTAGGCTACATGGGCTTCTCAGGACCATACGATGAGGATTCAATGGCCAAGATCTACTAAACCGCTTCGCCCTGAATTCAAAAGAGAATACGTGGCTTTACCTCGGGCGTCCGATGAGAATCCGACGGCTGAGGTGGCACGCGACTGTCGACGAAGAAGCAGCTGCGCTCGGTCGCCGGACTTGGAGAAGACGACGCAGCTGGCGGCGTTTCCGGTAGTCTCCGGTCGGAAGAGATGGCTCAATGGATGCGGCGTGTCACAACCAACTTGGCGACGGTCTCAAGGGCGGTGGGGAACGATGGACGGCGGCGGACAATGAAGAAGAACCGAGAGGGAGGGTGTGGCTACTTCGGCGAGCAACTGAGGAGGCTAGGGAGCACGGCAAAGCACGCGTGAACGGGCAAAAGGAGTGGAGGGGAGTGCTGCACGCAATGGGGTATATCACTCGCTCCGACAAGCCTTGGAACTCGCGCAAAATCCCTGACACAATCCTCGGCACCCTACTGGCGACGGCGGTGTATAGTTCGCGCCCTCCCGAGACTGTTCGGTCACATCCACCGTTCGATCACGATCCAACAGCGCGGATTGAATAACGGTTCGGCGGATCAGTGCCACGCGTCGACATCCCATCGGTCGCTTAACGGAATCCAACGTCTTACACGATAAAGGCAACGCGGCTCACTCACGATCGTCTGATCGGGATCGAACGATCCACAACACGCGGCGCTAGGGTTCAGCCGACGCGAGCATAGTATCGCGTCTTACCAAAGATCAGAAAGGTGCGATTTTCCAAGTTTTAACAATAAAAATAATTCCAATAACTTAAAGTAATTAATTAGGGCACTAAAAATACCCGAAAAATTCTAGAAAAATTCCAGAAAATATTTTAGGGCATTTTGAGCCTAAATAAAATATTTTTATTTATTTTTGATAATTACCTTTTCTGATGATCAATTTTTCAAGAAAAGAATAATCCAAATAAATTTTGATTAAATCCAAATAAATCCCAAAAATTCAGATAAATTCAATTAAATGCAATTAAAGGTTGATTAATTTACAAAAATTTTAAATAACTCCAAAAATTAAATTGGGGCAAATTTCGGGACGTTACAGTGTACCCAATGATCGATAGGGGTACTCCAACCATATCCGAGTATACGTGAACCTATAGGATCACACACTTAAGAGGCTGTAACCAATTCGGATAGGGATCCGAGTTGTACTGGGCTTTAAGAGTTGAAATCCGTCATGGGACGTCTATATAAAGAGAGGATGTGGTGGCTTTGATTAGAGATAGATATACGAAAAGAAACAATAGGCATTCAAAATTTCTAAAACTCTAGCCACCACCCCTCCTCCATCCAGAACCGCGCAACTAACGCTAGCACTTCGGCGCGTGGTGTTCCCACCCCGTACGTGTAGATACCTTAGAGGCGTTGCTGCGAAGCTTCAACGCTAAGACGACCCACAACCAGCGACGCTCACATAAAGCTCTTGAAGAAGGCGTGAGGCTAGTACGACTACATTTATATCACCGCGCTACATCGACTCTATTTTAGCTACCGGTTGGCGCGTCTAGTAGTAATTTTGTCATCTATAACTTACAGCGATCTTTTGATTACACGGTAGAAAAAAAATTGATTTTTCGCTAGAGTAACCTATCTGTTCCCTAACACTTATAGTAGCTGAACTGATAGACAAACAACTATGGATGCTATGGACGAAATATACCCATTCCAGACATGAGAATAAGGGAAATATGAACATCAAATAGCGTGTCTCTGTGTATCCGTCATGAAGAAATTGAAGAATATGAAAGAAGGAAAAATAAACAAAACTTAGCAGCAAAATCATACTCCAACTCTAGTGTTGAGACCATTTTTTCCTCACTTGATTTTCATGCTAGAAAAAAAAATGTTTTCGCAATTTATAGCAAATCTGCAATGCACAGAAATGTCGGAAGCATGATAGCAGATTTGGCTACAGAAGCAATTCCTTTCACAATCCAAGAGAAATAATTATAAAAATGGTAGATGTACTACTTTACTAGGAAAAATATCCTGTGCAATCAGACAGGCTGGTGAAACCACGGTGCAACCCAACTAGAAAAAGTTTCAAAAAATTATGAAAAAAGAATCATGGCTTATGTACATCTTTTTACCCCATCTAGCATATAAAATTTGATCATGAAATTCGTCCTATGTAGATGGGATAAAAAGAGAAACTTGTACATCCATGATTTTTTTCAAAATTTTTAGAAACTTTTTCTAGTTGGGTTGCACCGTGGTTTCACCAACTCTCTGATTGCACAGGATATGTTCCCACTTTACTATCCCATATCAACCAACGATATCCACAATGTTCTGTTAATACCCTTTATATCGAACTTGGTAGCACCTTTTTATTGTATGAGAACAAAATATTTAGGTTTTGTCACTCATAGTCACACAGAATTATTTTTTTTCTTCACCAAACTTGTGGAAAGTACTTATTATGAATTGTGGCCAACATCCTCATTGCAATCTACACAGCATAAAATTACATTTAAAGAAGCTTCTCACGTGGCTTGCTTCTCAAAACATTTCTGTTCATCATCACCTAAATCACTAGATTTTTTTTGAACGAAAAGGCAGGAGCACTGCCAGATGCATTAAAAAAAGAGGATAATGGAACAGGTTACAGAAGTTTGGAGAGAGTGAGTTCTTCTAACGAAGAACCACACGAAGCACAGAAGAATAGAAACACCAACTCAATGACAACATCAATAGAGCGACAGACTTGATCGAACTTTTGAGGCAAGCAACGAAGAGATCTGGAAGCTAGAAATCATAGCATCTGGTAAGCCACCGTTCGGTTCTGCACATTCCTGGCCACTGCGTCAACCACCTACTGCACTGTGCTGTAGGTATTTTGGAAGATCCTACAATTCCTTTTTTTTCAAAGGTTCCATAGGCAATATGTGACGACCCCATCGAACTCCTTTCGTCTAGGGGAAATTACCGCGAGACGAGAGGAAGTCCACCAAGCGGAATTCCCTAGATGAACCATGGAAGGCTGAGGTGCCCCTAGGTTTGTTTGCGTAATGCGTAGCATCCTTATCCAGACCTGCCGTGCGAAAGGGCACCATAACAACAAGTGAGATGTTGTCTCTTCCTCTCCACCACAGAGGACGCATGTGGTGGAATAAGGCCACCCCCTGGTGGCTAACCTGTCCGCCGTCAAAATCTCCGCCTGGATGAACAACGGTAAAAAACAGATTTCCGCCGCGATGCCAAATCATCTTGTAGTTTTGATCGGAATGGAGCCTAAGAACTGGGTCTTGTAAGCTGAGTTTGCTGAATACTCACCCGAGCATGTCCATCTCCAGGTGATCTGATCATCCGATCGTGATCAAGTTGAACTCGCATGCAGCAAGATACCAAAGACGAAAAAACTCCTGCAGCTGCTCTTCGGTTGAATCCAGCGCAAAGGTCTAATCCAATTTCTCGATAGTACACAAGTAGATCAGTTGTGCAATGGGAAGCCGAGTTTGCCAACTTCAGTTTTCCTCTCTAGAGCAATGAACACCATTGTTGTTGAAATGTCAATAGTTCCTAAGGTAAACAAAGAAAGGAAAAATAAAATTTAGAAGCATATAGCTGAACAAAAACCTTGAAGGCCTGGTGATCAGTGGAGAAGCAAATATTGTAAAAACTATATTTACCTAAATTATAGCACGCAAATAGGTCTAATTTCAAATATTACATGTACCAAAATTTGTAGCTATCGACGTATCAGTGAGAAACAGTGACAATACTAATAAATGCCAGACGATCGAGTGAATATATCTTACTAAGAAAATGTATATTGTTTACTGACTGTTTTATTCAAAAACAGTCTCACGTAGATATGCTGATATAATGGAGACAAGAATATTTACCCTTACATATCTCTTCGGTTTTGTTACCTACTTGAGGTATTCCTTATACTACCTTTCCTATACTGGGAAGAAACGCCGCTCCTGGATCGTTTGAGCCGAGCCGGCGGCTCGGCTCAAATTTTTTTTATGCATTTTGGTCCTTTTATAAATTAAGAATAGGTCCTTCACGATTTTTTGTGAGGGAAAGATATTTTAACGAAAATCACGTTTGGGTCCCTCGTGCGCCATTTCACGGAAAAAACTCCCGTTAAATTCAAATCGTGAATTATATCTAATTTCTATATGCAGGCCCGTTCCTGGGGCAGGGCGAGCAGGGCGGCCGCCCCGGGCCCCCAAACTATCGGGGCTCCGTCATTTATTAGTATAATTAATTTGTGATGGTCATAACTTTAGATCTATAGATCTGATTGAGCTGATTTTTGTTGGGTTAGTTTTGAAATTGAATCTAGTCTCTACAATCCAAATTTCACGTTAATCCAATGGTGGGATCTTCAGAAATTAATATTTTAGTAAACGTATGTCAATCTGTTTTTTTGTCGAAACCGAAGTAATCTTTAATAGTTTGATGAAAATGATTGCAGTAGTGAAGCAATTCTATAAGATGAGAAAAATTTTAAAGTTAATTACTTTTTTATTATGGTTGATATGGTCAGTTCATTGAAAAACAGATTTAAAGAACTCTAAGTATTCAAAGGTATATTTGGGCCTTTTCTGAGCTCAACAACTTTGAAGTCATTGGATTATATTGAACTTAAAGATTATTGTACTAAGTTGGCAAAAACTTTCTCTATTGATGATTCATCTGATTTTGAGTTAAATAATCTGATTTCTGTGTTAAGAATACTGCAAATGACTTTACCAAATAGACCAATGTCTGCTATGGAGATTTTTGAGTTTGTTAGAAAAGTGGATTGTTATGGTAATATTTTTGTTGCTTATCGGATTTTATTTACTATGCCGGTAACTGTGGCATCACCTGAAAGAAACTTTTCAAAGTTGAAATTAGTAAAGAACTATTTGAGATCTACAATGTCTCAAGAAAGGTTAAATGGTTTAGCAACTTTATATATTACGAAGAAGTTATTAGATGACATTAATGTTGAGGCCATAATTAATGATTTTGCATTTAGCAATGTTAGAAGATATTTTCTAAGATGATCTCTACAATGTTTGAGGTAAATAATCTCACTTTTGTACTTCCATTTTTTTATCGGTAACAATTTCTATAATATACTGAATATTATCTTTTTAATTGATACATGATAATATAAAAATATTTTGATGCTTATATTAGGAAGACCTCCGTCTATAATTTCGCCTCGGGCCCCCAAAAACTCAGGACCGGCCCTAGAAAGAGGAGGCAGATGAACCATCGCCCCTACCTTTCAATGTAGCAAAGATATAAATGGGATTTTCTCCGTGTAGATGTTCGAGCCGTTGTTTGGTTTATTCGATAGGATATTGTCAACGGCAGCAAGAGTCTACAAGGATCACTTCGGAATTCATAACTGCTTGGTTTCAGAAAAGAATTCAGAACTGCTGACTGTAAGAGACCACTAAACCAGAAAGACTTTTTCATAAAAAACCGTAGGAAGAATTTATACGTAATTACGTATTTTTTAAAGATTTAAACGCAAAAAAATAAAAAGAGCCGAGCCGGTTCGCGATGTGGCTCGCTCAAATCGCCTAGAACGTCAGAATCCTGCGAACTTTATTTAAGGGTATGATTCCAATTGGGAGAACGAAATGCACAAGTTTATCTGAAGGAAGGCTATTCCGAGCCGTTTGATCTGAAGATGGACGACTCGTGTTGATCAGCTGCGTTCGCTGGTAAGCTGGGGGCGTCGTGGGTTAATCCGGGCCTTTTTGTTCCTTTATTGGGCTTAACCGGCCCGGATGAGCACTGCCTAAAAAACTTTTATTTGAAATGTGTACCTCGTAGAGAGGACGATGATTACCATTTGTCACGTCTTTAGGCCCAATTCCCTCGCTCGTTCTTTAAGATGAGTCCCAAGTAGGGATGGCAATTTTATCCGTGGGTTTAGGTACCCGTGGGTACCCGACCCGATAAGAACGGGTATGGGTAGCACTTTAGATCCATGGGTTTTCGGGTTTGGGTACCCGATAAGATAATAGGATGGGTGTGGGTGTCAATTTGTACCCGTGGATACCCAATGGATATCCTATGACATGTGGGCCCACTTTTTTTATTTTTCCATACTTTTTTTTAATGGATACCGCAGTACGCCAGTACCGCACACAACTACGCAAGACCATTTCAGCATTTCTTAATTCCTCCGATCCTCCAACGCAAACCCCCTCGACTGGCACGGTGTCTCAAAGATGAGCAAACCCCAATCCCATTTCCTCCTCAAAAACCCTAATCCCGCTGAACCCCAACCGGATCCTCCGCTCGTCTTTGCGCCCACGCCGCAGCCTCGATCCTCCGCTCTCGCAGACTCACGGCCGCCGCCACCACTGCTCCTCCACTCCTCAGGCCCACCGCCGTCGCAATCCCTCGCCTGGTTCTGCCGCCACGCCTTCGCAATCCTCCAGCTCCTACTACGACTACCGGCCTCCGGCCACCACAATCCCTCGAGCGTGGTCATCATCATCTCAGATCTGGCCATCCGAGAGAGGGGAAGGGCAACGCAGAACGCACCTCAAGTCTCAACATCTCGGATCCCAGATGATGCAATAGATTTATATCCAAACCGGTCAATCTGATGCTTTGCATCTTGTTCTTTGGTGCTAGATGTGTGTATTTGATTGTGAGATTAGGATTTGCAGCCTGATGTTAGACATACTAAACCTAAACATGTGTGACAATCTTGACAGAAAGAGGTAAGAGATGGTATTTAGTACTCTACCATTGGACTGTCGGTCAAACTATCGTAGTTCTCTTAACACAACAGATAAAATAGTTACAGATGATGCTTCGTAATCTTGAAAAGAAAACTCTATGATGCTTCTCGATGTTGGTTTGTCAAGTGGAATGGCACGGGTTCGGTACCCATTCGGTTCGGTACCCATTGGGTTCGTGTGGGTACACATCCGTGCCCGAAAAGTCTAGTGGGTTCGGGTAGGGTACACATTTTCGGGTTTCGGGTTCGGGTGGGCACCAATCGTACCCGGAGGTACCCACCCGATTGCCATCCCTAGTCCCAAGATCTTCTCGTGTATGCAGCATGAATACAAACAAGAAGCCTTTCTTCGTTACAGAATGGATTGAATGGAAGGGACTACTAGTCTACGAGAACAGACACCTCAATTTCCAGGATATCCCCATGGCGGGGCAAAAACAAAAAAACAAAAAGGAACTTACACCAGGAGCAGGTTACATTTTCCAGATCTCTTTACACACGCACCAAGCGCTCTCACCACCTTTCCTTGCTCATTGCATCAGAAAACACGCTCAAATCGCCCACACGTCACCGGCACAAAACTAACGAAACCGAGGCCGCGTTTCAACACCAACGCACGCAAGGAAACAAGCCCAAATCACCGAGCGATCGGGCAAAAACCATCAGTTTCTACCGGGACGCGCGCGCCCAAAAACCACCAAGCGAATCGAGGCCCGTCCGCGCGCCACTCGCACGCAACGCAACGCGACCGCGCGATCGCGCTGATCGATTAAATAACAGACCAGCCTCGATCGCAATCACAACTCCTGTTCGATCAGGTCCGAGGAGGATGACAATGAGGAGACGTGCTCGACGAGGTACCTCTCGGCGACGGCGGCGTGGACGGCGGCGCCGGTGGGAAGCACGTCCTCGTCGATCATGAAGTAGGGGGAGTGGCCCGTGTGCACGGAACCCAGCGTCTCGTTGCGCACGCCGATGTAGTAGAACCCAGCCGGGATCACCAGCGAGTAGAAGGAGAAGTCCTCAGCGCCCATCATCGGCGGCACGTCGCGGTAGCTCCCGGCGCCCAGGAGCTCGCCCGCCACCGCCTTTACGTGCTCGTACATGCTCGCGTCGTTCACCGTCGGCGGGTAGAAGCTCTGGTTCTCGAAGAAGTCCACCGTTGCCTCGCACCCGTACACCCGCGACTGCATCGTGATCACCTCCTCGATCCGCCGCCGGAGGTGGTAGAAGCTCGCGTTGGAGAACGCCCGGAACGTGCCGCCGAGCACGAACGACTCCGCCGGTGCCCCGAGGTGGTCGCTCCCGTTGACGACGGCGACTGACACCACCTGCACGTGAAATGTCCACACGTTTACCCAACGCAAAAGCTCCTCATTTCATTAAAGATTGAACTTTTGCCTTCATCTTTTTGCAAGATTTGTAGAGATCGAGATTGACGAGATGATACGGGCCTGTGAATCCAGAGGATCTGCTTCACGAGACACGATGCTTTGCAGGTTGATGATGGTGGATGAGGCGGCCAAGACGGGATCGGCCGAACGGTGTGGTTTCGCGTCGTGTTCTTGCTTCTCGCCGTGTATGACGGCCTTGAAGAAGCCGCACCCAGCGAGGAGAGGACCAGTCCTGGATCCAATGACGGACGTCGGGTGCTGGTGCGAGACGTGGACGGCGAAGATTGCTTCCACGTTCTCCAGCGCGCCGTCTTCGATCATCCGCTTGGCACCAACGCCGGACTCCTCGGCTGGCTGGAACAGAAGCTTCACTGTTCCCTGCACGTATGAAAACGTCATTGAGATACAGTTAATTTATATTTTCTCATAACGATAGTATAGTAATCTCTTTGTAACAAGTGATAACACGTTCTTTCTCTCCCTACTCTTCTTTCCCTTCAGAGACTCTCTTCATATGATAAGTGACAGCACCTTCTTTCTTCCCACACTCCCTTTCCCCTCAGAGACTCTCCTTGTGACACTTTCCTCACTTCCCTTCCCCCTCAAGGGCTCTCTCGTCACGACACATGGTGTCATCTCCTTCGTCCTTCTTTCTTCTTCCATTCCTCACCTATCAAACTCAAAATAATTTTCGAATTTCAATTTTTCTCTAAGATTTTGAAAACAAGTATTTTTAATCACTTTTCAAAGTTTTTTTAATTGAAAGTTTGTTCAATCAAAACTTTTTGAACCAAAAGTTTTCACAGTTGAAACATTTCGTTTTAATTTTTTTAGTTGAAGCATCCTGAGTTGAAATTTTCTGATTTTTTTTTAATTTGAAAATTTTTTACATGAAATTTTTAGATTAAAAATTTTTTGAGTTGAAGTTTAAATCAAAACTTTTTGAACCGAATTTTTGGAATTGGCATTTTCAAAGTTTAAACTTTTCGATTTGCAAATTTTCCAGTTGAATCTTTCCAATTTGAAAATTTTCAGTTTCAAACATTTTGAGCAGAAATTTTCCAATTTGAAACTTTTTGATTTGAATTGTTTCAAGTTGAATCATTCTAATTTGAGAATTTCCGATTTAAAACTTTTTGAGTTGAACATTCTAATTTGAGAATTTTTCATTTAAAACTTTTTGAGTTGAAACTTTCTAATTTGATTTTTTTCAATTTAAACTTTTTCAAGTTCAAACCTTTTGAGTTGAAGCTTTATCATTTAAATCAAAACATTTCGAATAGAAAGTTTTGGAATTTACACATTTCAGAGTTCAAACTTTTTCGAGTTGAAACTTTTAAATTTCAAAAATTTCTGATTTAAATATTTTGAATTGGAACTTTCTTATTTGAAATTTTCTGATTTAAATTTTTTTGAGTTGAAACTTTCTTATTTGAAATTTATGATTTAATTTTTTTTGAGTCAAAAGTTTTGGGTTGAAATTTCTTACTTAAAATTTTCAAAGTTATAATTTTCTAATTTTCTATTTTGTGTTAGAGAGGAAGAAAGGGAGGGGGGAAGCAAGTAGGGAAGAGGGAAGGGTGAAAGGTGGAATTAGTATGACACATGTTATTCTAAGAGGATGTCCTTGAATTTGTTACCCTTGTAGGAATGGCAATTAAAATCAGTTTCCCGTAGCAATGATATTGATGCAACAAAGCAATCAAAGAGCTGAAGTGAGACTGGTCAAACTGCTCTCTGAAATCCAATTAATGCTGCTTATTTCAGTTGTTCAACAACCGCCATCAGCTCCCTCACAGTGCTGAATTTGAATTTTATGGTTATTGCAGGAATTTGTCGCCATATAACAGTGGTTGGCGTAGGGACAGGTTTGACGAACATGGCGACACCATTTCACATCAACATGGCATGTACCCGGCTATGCATATGCTGTTGTCGTATAAATTTACAGAGGTAGCGCATACGTTTCAGTTGCAGAAACTGACGAAGTGATGTAACAAGTAAAGTAAAAGAGTCGAGCTGAAAATTTCAGAAACATTATAACTTGGGGGCCTAATATAAACTTGGTGTATATCTAAGACCTAGACCTACATTTTTGTCTCTCTTTTTTTCTAATAATTCAGGTCAAGATTTAACAATTTTGCAAGCGATCATGTGTGTCGATTACTGAGTAAGAATCATTGCTTTTAGCACCACAAAGTTTTACCATTATTTTTTCGTGTGACCGAACTCAACATTTAATCATGGGTCCATGCCAGTGGTAAAAATATCCCAAAAGGTAGTTTCTCCACCTTGCATGTGTCCATAAGTTGCAGTAAAGAAATAGTGTCAAGAATTAAGCAGGAAGCATCTGATACTTCCAAAGTAGTGAACCAAACTGAAGGAATGCTATACCAACATCGCATTTTCATTGAAAAAATGGAATTAATTAAGGAGAATAAACTTTTCCTTGATGCAATGAGATAGATGCCAGCTAGAAATCACAGAATGACTGCAAGCCTACATGCATAACTGTACCAATCGTAGCTAGTCAGTAATCAGGACTGCTTACTGAAGACACATGAAGAAAAAGTAGGTGGAGTAAAGCAAATGGTTTCCTAAAGCTGTCCCAGATGACTCCTGAAGAAGACATTAACATGATGACACGCGTACGACACCTTCGATCACCCTCATGTAAAATCATCACATCTACACTTTAACACTTTATGCGCGTCTTATGATATAATTTCGCTCAGCGCCTTTTCCCAAAGCAAATCTAGGAGCCTAAATTCAGATCACATCAACAACATGGCAGCTACCAGAGAACATATAATCCCTTCCACGGCAAGCGTAACGTACAACCGGACGGAAACTACAGCAATAGTATGAGAAGAGCCTCACTGCAAGTTCAGAGACACGGTATTCAGAGAAGCGGCGTTCATAGTGCTGTACCTTGAGATGGTTCTCACGAGCCTTGAGTATCTTGGCCGCGCCGAGAAGCATCGCCACATGCGCGTCATGCCCACAGGCGTGCATCTTGCCAGGGTTCTTGCTCTTGTGCTCCCACTCCACAGCTTCCTAAATGGCGCCGCGACAAGCAGCAGAAACAACAGAAATGTATCAAATATTGTGCAGCGCCAAGTCGGAAGCGCAGCTGCTCGCTTTCCCGGCGAGCGTTTGTCGTCACAGATAACTTTGGTATACTACAGAGTGAATTGTTGCCCGTGAAGAAAGTAATAAGATGAGGCGCCGAACAGGCATGAAGGTACAAGATGCAATGCAGACGTGAAAAGATTCTTCCGCCTTAGTCTTAAAAACTGCCCGTTCTGGGCGCTCAGGAAGACCAGCTTTTCGCATAGCGGTCGGCACTTGCATGTCTTGATCTTACCAACGACAGATGTCATTTTGGGCATCGAACGAGAAATTTTGTAGCCTATTGATGAACATGCATCCGAAAGTTTGGATCTTTTGGGTTTTTCAAATCCGTGGTCGATCGGATCGGCTGCATGCGTGCGTGATGCAACGATCTCTCCAGATTCGGTGCTGACAGCAAGGAGCCAAGAAGAGCTCAGGGTCGTGAGGAATTGCGAAATCCTTTTACTGTGGAATTGACTCTTCTCGAGGTGGTGGAACCAGACGAGTTCCCGGCGGATCAACTGCGTCCTCTCCTTTTTGTTTTGTTGTTTCCTTTTCATTTTAAGATGTGCTACCATAATTTTATTAAAAAAATACAAATAATAAAGCATAAATGAAGAGTAGATGATTAATACTTACCCCTTCGTTTGCTTTAAGATTTATATAACTTATATTGAAAGGGAAAATATTGAAGTACTGCTCGTTAGTTTTTTATGCGTGTTTTTGGAAACTTCCTTAGGGTCAGTTTGGGAGAGCTGTAGTTTTTCTAAAAAAATGTTTTTTTAGCTTTCTAGGTTCAAAAGTGGCTGTAGTTTTTTTTTTTGTAAGAGACCGTTTGACAAATAGCTAATTTTCCTTAATAATAAGCTGTAAAAACATATGCAGCCTAACTTTCAGCTTTTGACTTTTACTAATTATATATGGTTTTCAACTTATGTCAAAAATCGCTTAAAAGCTAAGTTGTTTGGGACGAAGAGCTTAATGGCTTTTTAAAAACTGCAACTGGCTTAAAACGCCCTCAAGCTGGACCTTAGTGTTTGGGAGGCTCGATATTGGAATTGTGGACTAGCCAAACAAGGATTAATACCTTGTTTGGCAAAATTCCAGATCCCAGCTCCACCTTAAATCTGGAGCTTGTAGGCTAAAATAAAGTGAATTAAGTTTATATGTTTAGTCTAAAATATGAACAAGATAGCCCACCTAAACACTTTTAATGTACCCATAGCTTCATCTCCATAAATTTTTAGAGCTAGAAATACTCTGCTTCACCAACCTTATGAATTTTGGTGAAGCTATGCCAAACACCCCATAAATGTTGATCCCTTTCTCTCATTATAAGTTTTCATGTACAAACACCAGTGACAAAATCTTTGGATTTTTTATTTGGATTCTAGTTAGCTGCCTACTTATCGTTTTAATCATCGTGTTAGAGTATAATTAAGAGTTATATTTGTAACTTGAACTTGAAAAAAATGTGCGCAGCAAACTTTTATCTCTAAAAAAGTTGTAGGTTTCAAATTGTTTCTAGGATGAGCTTCCAAAATGGCAAAATATCCAGTGCAATTAAAATTTTGGTGAAACCATCGTGCAATCCTACTAAAAAAAGTTTCAAAAAATTCTGAAAAAAATCATGGATGTACATCTCAGCTTACTCCATCTACATATAAAATTTCATGATCAAATTCGTCCTGTGCTAAGAGTAATAAAAAAGACAAACTTGATCATGAACAGGAACAGTCCTGTTCATGATCAACTTTGTTTTTTTTGTAACTTCTAGCACAGGACGAATTTGATCATGAAATTTTATATGTAGATGGGGTAAGCTGAGATGTACATCCATGATTTTTTTCAGAATTTTTTGAAACTTTTTTTAGTAGGGTTGCACGATGGTTTCATCAAAACTTTAATTGCACTGGATATTTTGCCTTCCAAAATACCCAGTAAGCACAGCAGCATTTCAGAATCTTTTGAATAAACTTATAATATAGGTCTTCCTGTCTAGTAGCTTGGTAGCTTTTCGGACTTAGGGTGGCAATGTCTGGACTGACCTTATGTCATGCTCCACTAGCTTAGAAGGGGTTCGACCTTGTGACATCTCCTCTAGCTTAGAAGGAGCTCGCACGGTCAGCTCCACACTTAGAAAGGCCTTCTAACGAGCTCTCAATACTCAGTAAAAACTGTACCGAACTTGTCATGCTTGGCAGCTGCTCGGAAAGCTATCAAGTTTCATGAGCGTGACAAATGATACGTGTTAGATAAGGAGATGTTATATTTATAATTTTATTCGAAAGAGGATATATTTTTAAAAAAAATACAAAAGGATAGAAAAGCGAAGGAATCGAAGGAAAATCTGTGTGTACAGCAGTGTTCCTGCAGGCCCCAACGAAAAATGAACAAATCTACACAAAAACAAGCACATGCAAATACTGAAATACACACTACAGCAACCCCACAGGCTTTCCTCAATTACTACAAGGTGATTAGGTAGATAAGGAGCAAAGGCAGAAAGTAAAAGAAAATTGTCATGTTTTAGTATAAAAAGGTCACACATTAATTAGCACAGTAGAGTAGTATTAGTGCTTTTCACCCCATTAATTAACCAAGCTAGCTAACTCCAGTCTCCAAATGAGAAACAGCTTGAAAAGAAAACAACTTCATGGCTTGCAGTTTTGCACCACAGATTCATAATGAAACTTACAACAAGAAATAAAAAAGAAGCTATATACTAAACAATAAGTAATCCTATAAGAAAGCTGCATGATGAATTGATGAGCCGATAACTGTGGGCGGAGGCGGCAAGGCGCACGTGAGTTTCCAAATACGTGTTCAAGCACGTGCATACGTACCTGGATGGGCAGCGCGTCCATGTCGGCCCGGAGAGCGACGACCGGCGGACGGCCGGTGCCGATGGTGGCGACGACGCCGGTGCGCGCGAGCGGGTGGCGGAACCCGACGCCCATGGCCTCGAGCTCCTCGCGGACCAGCCGGCTCGTCTCCACCTCCTCGTACGCCAGCTCCGGGCGCTCGTGGATCCGGCGTCGCACCCCGCGCAGCCACACCGCCATCTCCGGCCGCCCCGCCATCCTAGCGATCTCCTCCTTCCACCCCACGTTATAGTACCTCCCTCCTCCGCCACCACCACCACAACAGCTACCCCCTCTCCTCGTGCTCGTGTTCGCGCCCTTGTCCAGCAGCATCGCCGCCGCCACCTTCGCCTTCTCCACCGTGCCGAGAATTATGTCCTCCTCCAAGAACGCCGACGACGAGTCGGTGGACACGAGCAGCAGCGGCAGCTGCAGCAAGAGGAGCACGGCGAGTGCATGGCTGCGCTCCATGGCGTCGTGCTGTGCCTACGCAGCTCTATGCTTGTGTGGGCACAGGCATAGAGGGGCAGAATACACTAGTCTAGAGGCGCAGAATGGAGGGAGGAAATATCAATGGAGGGGATTAAATTAAGAAAAGCCATCAGTACAGATTTTTCTTTATCTCCTCCTTTTATTTTCCCATTTCTATTTCCTCCTACCGTCAACAAACAATTCTTTCCTTTTCTCCCCTTTTTCCTTTTTAATTTCGCTTGTGTTTGTATTATTGTTAACCACTCACCCTCACATTATTTGCAGTGCGGTCCCACAGCGACAATGATGCATCAGTGCTGGCTCAGAGTTCCCAATTAGTTAGTGGTTTCCTGGCAGGTCTTGTGATAGCTAGATTGTGATGTTGGCTCTAAAAATAGATTACCACTGGCATCAACACTAATATTAACGTGAACTTTTTTGTTTATTTTCTAACGGCTTGACGCCAAAGTATGAGATAAGTCTGGATCGATTGACTGTGACCATAATATAAAATTAACAACAAGAGGACACATGTGCATACGACATGTAGCCCGGCCGGGTGCATTAATTATCATTGGAAACGCTTGCTTTTGGGATGTCATGGTCCTAGTGATCCGACCACTTTTGCTGATAATTTCGCCCACGTTTTCTTATCCCAATTTCTTATCTTTTGATTAATTATTTCTTGCTTCAAATGGACGCTCTGGATTTGATCTGATAAGCTGTACCGTACGAATCTGGTACTCAATGTGCGTCGCTGGAATTCCATAGCCGGTGCAAACGGAGGGCGAGCCGATGTATTGCCCAGCTCGGCAAGTCACCAACTGTACACTAGTCACTGGCGAGGCCCAAGCATGACTCTTCGGCATGCAAGGCCGGCATGAGCACAGCACGCCGATGAAGGAGCTATAGGTGTCAATAGTCAGCATCGGTGGAAAAGGCGGCATGGTCGCGGAAGAGGGGTCGGCGGCGTGGGAGAGGTGAAGATGGCATCAGTAGAGATGATGGTGCGGGTGCAGACAAAGGGTGCGGCATCGACAGCAACGGACGACGTCCATGGAGATGGCAAGGCGGGTGCGGAAGAGAGTTCGACGGCGCTGGCGCGGGAGAGATGAAGAGGAGGAAGAGGAGGATGTATAGGCTCGTTATCATGTTTATGAGTTAGATTTGTAGTTGAAACATATTTTTTCGTGTTGGGCCAATCCAAGATGCTGCGCCGTGCCATCTATCGGATCTAATTTCTAGGCCCAGCATAGCAGAGCTCTCTGTATCGTACCATATCGATCTAGCCTGCTAAATTTTGTACCGGGCCGGCCCTTTAGGAGCACGGCCCAATCCCAGGTTAGTGGTACATTGATGAAGTAAGTCGCTCTCAGATATCAAGGCAGCGCAATGGCGCGGACACAGCGGGGGCGTCCCCATCCGTGGCCAGGTTGGTGACACTGGGCACGTACTGTGTGCGTGTGGGAGGCTGGGAGCCATGCACGGCACGCACCTTCAACTCGTGGCGGAAATGGGCAGCCACCCGTTTTGCCGCTGGTCCTTGTCCCGGAATATCAAATTCGCGTGGTTTTGTCCGCATTTTCCAGGACCAGTGCAGTACCACCACACAGCACCGCACTGCCCCCCTCTCCTCTGTGGATGCAACGTTGGCATCAAATGTACATGCTCTCTGGTGTGCTTGCTACTTTTGCCAGATTTCTTTTGTTCGCGGAAAGCTTCCTGTCGTGCTCTGATTATGCATGGTGGTGAAATGTCCGGTTTGCCCCTCTGTGTGTTTCGCCTTCCTTGCACATATGCCGTTAAGATGGTGATATTGAGTTTGTGCTGGGCCCTTTTTTCTGGGAAGAGTTTGCGTCAGATCTAATCTTGGTTCTCTGGGTCATTTTTAGACAATCACTGATTAGCTACATTAATCGTAACAAAGGACCTATTTTGGGACGGTATGTAAAAGAAATACATATGCTTTTGGGGTGCCTGTGTTTAAAGATTCTTTAGCAATTACCTAAGGGCAACGTATCCATGTAAGACACAAGTTTCCCTGTAGACACACCGCAGAGACATTAACCAACAAAAGTCACGAAAAATTCTCAAAAAATTGTAGATGATTTCTTAGATTACTCTCTACCCACGATAAAATTGTAGGTTCAAATAAACTTGTCGAATTTTCTCTTTTTTGTAACTCTCGATATATAATGAATTTGATCTTGAAACTTCATACATAGGTAGAGCAATCTATGAAGTATATCTACAATTTTTTTTCAGAATTTTTCGTAACTTTTGTTAGTTGGTGTGCATGCAGTATGTACACGAAAAGTCTCTGTGCAAGAGATATGTTGCCTTACTTATAGGCAGCGTATCACAAGACACAGCGCCTCCCGTATACACCAACTAACAAAAGTCACGAAAAATTCTGAAAAAAAATTATAGATGTATTTTTTAGATTACTCTACCTGTGTATAAAATTGTAGGTTCAAATAAACTTGTCAGAATTTTCTCTTTTTTTAACTCTCGATATATAATGAATTTGATCTAGAAACTTCATACATAGTTAGAGCAATCTATGAAGTACATCTACAATTTTTTTCAGAATTTTTCGTAACTTTTGTTAGTTGGTATGCACGATGTGTACACGAAAAGTCTGTGTGCACAGGATATGTTGCCTTACCTAAGAGGCGAAAAAGTGGGTAAAACAATAAAATCAAAAGGAAGTTGCATAAGAGGCCGGGGAAAACGGAAGAATCTCCTTTCCTGATTGAGTGGCGTGGGGCCAAATTAAGCAAACAGAACAGCTATGCAGCCATTTCCTGCATCTTGAATTGAGGTGCAATGATATTTTTACCTCTAAGCATCTCCTGAAGTTGTCTGCTTAATTTGGGGTATTTCTTGTGCTGTTTGGCTTTGTCAGTTCCATGTGATCTGACCAACTTCATAGCTCATCCGCAGGTGTTCATTTGGTAGCTGTTCTAATGGTTCATTTGCCTTTTCTTTCTTGACAATATGGGATTGGATAACGCAAGCCCTAGCTCACCTGAGAAATCGTCTAAATGCAGATGAATGCACTGCACCCTAGCCTCGAGATCATAAACTTATGCTGGCCAAATTTGGTCAAGAGATATCTTGGACATGAAATAACCAGCGCTAGCTCTTAATCAGTTATAAGATGCCTCTCATTCCATGTTTCTTAAACTGAACATAAAAGCAAGAAAAATGTTTATAATCTCTTTGAAAAGAACTACTGAACTGAGATACTATCACAAAAACTTCGTTTAAAGATCAGGAATACTGGTTGGTACGGCACCTAGTTACCTACTACCACCTGAAAGGTTCAGACGTTCGGTTCTATTTTCTGATCGCACCTAGGCACCTAGTTTTCTTTGCATTTCGTAGTGTATGCCCTGTCGTCTTTTTCCAAATACAAGTACATTTCCTTGAACAAAGTACAGCTTTAGGTTCGAGCAAAGTACAACAATACACATCAAAAAGTGAAGTTTTTTTCCCCTGCGTAAGCTGAACGTGGAGGGCCCGCAATCACGCACTTCGGAGTTCGGACTTCAATTCGGAGAAGCGTGCAAGCCTGGCTAGCTGTCTCACCCGATACGTACGGGCACGAGGAAAATGTGCCGCGACGCGGACCTGACGACCTGATTCTGATTGGGAGCAGACAATACCGATGAGTGACGGCACGTCGTGGACAACTAGACATGCCGCTCTGATGATCCGATCGGTCGGCTACGCGACAGCTGTGGCTCCATCCAATGCGTTGGCGCGCGGTAGCTAGGCGGTCCAAGGAGGATACGCCACCGGCGCTACCACGTTCACTGGATTTCACCTCCATTTTTGACACGCATTCGGCAGCACGTACCCTCGATCACGCCGCGGGCGGCAGCGCCGCTCCTCCTCTCGCCGCCGATGCCCTTTCGAATGACAAGCGCAGTGATGAGCGGTAACCGTAGGCGAATGTCATCACCCTGCGAAATGGGAAGAAAAGCGAATGCCAACCGCCACTATACAACGAATTGCGGTGCGCTTATCGCGATCGGAATTTGCGGTTCCGGAAGCCATTATTGATTGTTGATTGAGCTTAGATGAGGCGGGCCGGCCGACAGCTCCACTGTCACGGTCGTACACGTGTGACCAGCTTTCGATCGTTTTCACGTCTCCCCCCTGAGAAAAAAGAGCATAATAGTACTCCCCTGCATTGAGTAGCCATGGACCGGGCGAGACCGACCAGGTGCATAGATGACGATGTAACAGACATGGTCCTCCTGAAATAATCACCATTACTAGGTGGGATAAGCTGCCACATGACCTGGCGTTACTGCAAAGGAGATAAGCTTTAGAGAAGACCACGGTCCTGTTTGGAGCACAGGAATTTCCTAAGAATGTTCTAGGAAAGGAAAATTTTGGAGATTACTGCGCGTTCCGAACAGGGCTTTGAGGATATTATGAGAGAGCAGTGCATCCACTGCGTGACGCGTGCGTTTATAGCGTACGCAAGTCATGGCATGATTCAGATTGGCAAGAGTGGGTCAATCATTGGAGGCACGCGGCGCCAAAAAAAAGTTTTAGCCTTGCTAGTCGAGAAAAATAGTGAGGCCCATCGTAAATAAGAGAGAACCAACCATGCAGTCTCCAGGGGCGACTCATTCAAGCGTGCGCCGCCCCTGAAGCCCTGATCGGTAGCCCTAGCTAGATGCCCCAAATATGGTGAAACGTGTCTCCGTCCGTATGTTATCAATAATAGGTTGGATTAAATGATCATTCTTAAAAATATATATACGTGAAGTCATTATCAATAAACATGCTAAATATGAATTCATCTAGTGATTCACTCACACTTCAATCACATATGCACCATTACTCTAGTGATTAATTCATGTAACATGTGATCTTTTATATAGTATTTTTGGAGATTAGTCCCTATCGGGGCTCTGCAAACCCGTTAGGGATCGAGGACGGGGGGAATTAAGGGTGTGTTTGGTAGAGCTCCAGCTCCACCAGATCAACGGATCTGGTGGAGCCGGGTATTCCTAACTTAACTAGATCCGTGGAGTTAAAACTGTGAGTACATTAAGAGTGTTTAGATAGATCATCTTATTTACATTTTAGACCAAAAATATAAGCTTAATTCACTTTATTTTAGCCTACAAATTTCAGATCTCAGGTGAAGTTAGGATCTGGAGCTCTACCAAACAGACCATAAGTCCCATACTCCTATGTACGGGAACGGAGAAATTTTACTTATCAGAGATTAGAGATAGGAGGATGCTCCTGTGAGGATTTTTCTCCGTTGCCATCTCTAGAGCCAACCCCGTGAACCCAATGGGATCTAGGGAGACAGGCCCAATTACACGTGGGCCTCTAGAAAAAAACAGAGAGCGTAGTCCAATTATACTAGAGGGACTTTCGAGGCCCTCCTAGAAGATTCGGCCCATTCGTGGCCAACGCTACGATACGTCAGATGGGCATGCCGGATGTTCGCGTTGGTTACGTCCCTGGTGTTCTAGTGCTTTGTAGGGATGGCAAAAATACCCATGGGTCCGGGTACCCGCGGGTACCCGACCCGATGGGTCCGGGTCCGGGTTTAAATTTGGACCCATGGGTATATTATTTTGGGTCCGGGTTCGGGTCCGGGTCCGGGTCCGGGTCTCATTTTGGACCCGTGGGTATCCAGATCCGGATCCGTTACTAGAGTTGGGGGCAAGTGAAGTGCTGCTAAGATTGACTTTGAGGCAGAGTCAGATTTCGCTTAGCAGCCCGGGAAGCGAAGTGTTGGTCGTGGGCTTGTTCTTTCCAACGTTTTGCTCGTTCTTTCCAACGCTTTTGAATTTTGATGCCGCGCAAAGACTTTTGCTTCTCGGCGGGAGTGGAAATGAAGTTGCGTGGCAAAGACTTTGCTTCCGGCCCAACCCGGCCAACTCAAATTTCTACCGTCTCCCTTTGTCTCCGCGAACGTGACTCACGATCACCACCGCACCACGCGAGGCGCACGCGCACGTGAACCCGTATGTATGAATCGGTCTGGTACTGTTCGGATCCGGCACCGTCGGTCCGTCCGGTCCGAATTGGACCCGTGATTGATTTCGTCCGGTCCGGGTCCATTTTCTCGGTCCGGTCCACTTGAGGTTGGACTGGAGGTACGGACCGGCTGCCATCCCTAGTGCTTTGGCGGTCCCTTCACCAATAGGGATGACAATGGTCCTGATTCCTCTCTACGAAGGATTTATCGGGAAAAATATTGTTCCCATTGGGGATCGTGGAGACGGGGACGTTCCACCCTTCTCTGTTCCCGATTTCGTCTCCATCCCCGTGTTATCACTAATAAGTGGGAGTAAATGATCATTATCAAAAGAAAAAAGAATATACGTGAAGTCATTATTAATAAATATGCTAAATATGAATTACTCTAGTGATTCACTCGTACTTTAATTACACATGCACCATTAATTTAGTGATTAATTCATGTAGCATGTGATCTTTTATATAGTTATTTTCGGGGATTAGTCTTAGTTGAGGCCCCGCAAACCCGTCGGGGATCGGGGACGGGGGAATTAAGCCCCGTATACGGGGACGGGGACAAGAAAATTTTGCTTATCGAAGATCGAGGATAGGAGGGCGCTTCCCATAGAGATTTTTCCGTTGCTATCCTTATTCACCAACCAAATCGCCGCGAAAAAATTGTAGGGATGGAGGATGGAGTGGCGCAACATCGTCCGTAATTTCGCGCTCAGATGAGATCAGTACAGGGAGAATCCAACAGGATAAAATTAGATCAATGCACAAGAGACCTACATAATAACACGGCAAAAGCGTCCCCAAAGGGTACCCTCACTGAAATGTGAAGCATGGATCTCGTGGGGCCCGTCCGTCGGCAAGGTCTCAGCACAGACCAAGATTTTGGATCAGAGCTGCAGTGCTGCACCCACGCTCTCCTAACGGGCACGACGCAAACCATGTGAGCCTGTAAGGCATCGACCCACTGACATGCGGGGTGCGACTGACGTGGGGCTGCGCTTTCGGATCGCAGATGAGCTGTGCCATCCCAAATTCGGACGATGGGAAGCGCAAGAACAAAGGAGTCGCAGTTTATGCGAGAGGTCCAAAGCCCATGCACGACCCAAACAATGATCTAGCCCATCATTGGCCCATGCTCGGAATACGTCCCCATGCCGGACGTTGGTCGTTGTTACTGCGTCTGGGGTTGTCGCGCCGCCTCGCTGTTTTAACCAACCAAATTGTTGCAAAAAAATTCCGAGATAAAATCGTGGAGAGACTGAGAGTAACTGTGCGATATTTAGAGCCGTTGGATCGTGGATCTGACGGTCTACATCACACGGACACGCGTGCGAGGTGACACGACTCGGTTCAACGATCTGACTTGCCACGTCTATGAATTCTAAGAAGTCTGAGTGTTCCAGAAGAGACTCCTCACTGGAAGCGAACGCCGCACATATTTTATATGTTTTTTTTAGAGAGTATGGGGCAGTTGCACGTACTAAACTTGTACCACTTGCACGCGCACACACACATACTCGAGTTCTCTGCACACACTTAGAATTTATCGGATGCACCAAATGCCTCACGGAATGTGGACACGTGCTTTTCCACTAAACTTGCAGCATAAGTGCACTCCTAAAACCTATGAACACCGGCGTTTAGTTTGGGACTTAAAACCCTGGTAGGCTTGAGCGAACAAGCGTACCTAGCCATATGGCTATATGCCAGCTTCTGAGTTTCTTCATAAGAATTTTACAGGACGCGGAATTATTGCTCCCAAAATCGTCATGAAATTCAATATTTGGAAAAGGGCTTGGATGATAACTACGAGAAAGCAATGTTGAGTTACCGTATGATTTTGCGTTTACAAAATGCAAATCGTGACATATTCGTAAAAGAATAAGAAAATTAGCTTAGCAACATCGCAAAGGCACCATCACAATTAATGTGAGTCTGACAACCAAGAGCAGGCATGGGTGATTCACTAATGCACGGGCCGGGCAACAATTTTCGGCCCACCAATCCAGAAAAGTAGTGAGGGCCATCGTAAAACAAAAGAAAACCAAGTATGCAGATGCACTCTCATAGATTAGGGCTTTGTATGGCTTTACCGACCGAAAAAAAATTGTGCTAGAAAACCAAACCAATTCGGTGCGGAATAGAAAAAAAAAATTATTTTTACGATATGGTTTTTCAGTAAAAATCTTGAGTAAACCGATATAAACAGTAAAAATCGTGAGTAAACCGATATAAATTTCATATTCGGCTTGTATTCGGAGAGGATCACGCGCACTTGTGCTCCGTTGGGCATGCGGATTCTCGTCGCCCTATAAGTTGCTCACCGGCGCATGGGGAAGCCAGCGAATGCCAATAAGTTTCTCATCACCCATCTATCCCATCCCCAACTCCCAAGCCAGGGCAGAGTCTTCTGCGTAAACCGCCATGGCCGCGCACAGCCCCCTCCGCCGGTGGAAGCCCTTCTTGGCCGCCTTCGCCTGCATCGACGCCGCCGATCCGGACCTCTCCCGCGACGACTTCCGCCGCTCGAGGGGCCAGATCGTCGAGATGCTCTGCGACGCCACAGACGACGGCCAGGCGGAGGGGCTCTGCCGGGTGCTCGACGAGGTGATGGCGGAGTCGCTCGTGACGCTTCAGTTGGTTCCCGTGAAGCCGACGATGCTGGCGTCCACCGACCTCGCCAAGTCCGTCGGCGCGTTGAGGAAACACGAGTCAGAGAGAGTCCGCGGCCTCGCGAGCGGCATCTTCAGCGCATGGAGGGCGTCGGTCGAGGACGACCTCGCCAGTGTCAGAGCCGCCATGGAGAAGCTGGACCAGGCAACACAGGAGGAGACCGATCAGCATGTCTGTTCGGATATTGACGCGAAGATGAAGCATCCTGCCAGGATCTTGGAGCCTTCGCCCAACAAGACGGCTGCCGTCGTCGGCAGCGACCGTGCCAAGATGGCAAAGATCTCGGAGCCGCTGCTGCCCAAGAAGATGGCTCCAGTTGTTGGGTGCGGTCGTGTCAATACGGCCAACATGGACGCGTCAGCCAAGGTTCCACAGCCGCTGCCCAAGAAGGTGTCGCCTGTTGTTGGCATCGGCTGCGGTAAGAGTGTCAGGTCCTGTTCGGACGAGAAGATGGAGGCTACGAAGCGCAAGCTCCGCGAAGGGTACCAAGAAGCAGAGCAAGCCAAGCGGCAGCGCAAGATCCAGGTGATCCAGGCACCGGAGATGATGAGGCAGAGGCAGCAGAAGATGCACCCCATCTTGAGGGTGCGGAGCCGAGTCAGCTGTGCGAGCTCCATGGCCGAGAGGAATTTCTTGATGTCGTCACTGCAGAGGGTTTAGGTTTCCTTTCTCTTGGTGCATCCAAGATCTGTAACACTTCATGTGTAGTCAATGTCGCTACACAGTTGAGCTTGTTTTGTCCTGGTCGTCTAATGTAAACAGCAAACTATGTGAGTCAATGAAATCAATGAGTTATCCTTGTATTAATCTTCTTAAATTCGCGTCATTTCCTTTGTTCTATGGCCATATATTGTGTCAATCGTAATCATTCTGTTGACTTCCTATATTTTTTGCATCCCTGTTGATCGAATTACCTTGAGAGCAACACATGGATTGATCTCCTCACAAAACACGGAAACACACACACACACTCGGATTGAGCAGGAATTTTTGTGCAATTACTGCTCAAAGTACGATTTGGTTATTACTATCACTCTAGATGGATCAGCGCATACAGGTTATTCATACACATGTACTGGTGTGCATTTTAATGGATGGTAGGGCTCCTGCTGCTATATGCTCCGATCACTTACATTACATATGGTTTATCCGCCAGCCTAGTTTCTACCTTTGAAAGCGTCCCAAAGGTGGGCATGACCTTTAAATCAGAAGAAGATGCATACAACTTCTACAATGCATATGCTTGGAATACTGGTTTCAGTATACGGAAGTGCCATGCAAAATCAAGACCAGATAAAACTTTATGTGCCAAGTATCTAGTTTGCGGCAACCAGGGCCAAAAAAATTACTCACCCAACACATGAATCAAAGAATGTGCGTGCTTCAACAAGGTCAGATTGCAAGGCTTTTGTTCGATTCACCATTTCTAGAGATGGCATATGGATTGTGTGGAAACTTCAACTTAATCATAATCATACCCTTGTTAGTCCCGATAAGTCACATATGCTTAGGTCGCAACGTCGTATTTTAGATGCTGGTCGATACATGATTGACAAAATGTGTGAAGATGGAATTAGGTCATCTGAAATATATGATTTCTTTCAACGATGGTGTGGTGGAGTCCTGAACATACCTTTCCTGCCAATAGATTGCAATAATTATGTCGGTCGTCAGCTTAAAAAGTACTTGGAAGCTCATTATTCACAAACCTTATTAAAATACTTGGAGAACAAACAAATTCAAGATCCCTCGTTTTTTTTATGTTGTTCAGCTAGATAAGGAGGATGGCAGAATAGCTAGTTTTTTTTTGGATAGATAGTCAATCTATCATGGATTATGCTTGCTTTGGCGGTGTTTTGTCAGTTGACACCACATTTCAGACAATCAAGTGCGAAATGCCGTTTGCTCCAATCTTTGGAACTAATCATCACAAGCAAACTATAGCCTTTGGAGCCATGTAATTATTTGATAAAAGTGTTGAATCATTCTTGTGGCTCTTCAGTACCTTTCTGAAAGCAATGTCTGGCTAGCAACCTCACACGATGTTCATTGACCAATGTGTAGCAATGGCAAAGGCAATTAAGATGGTATTTCCAAGCACAAGTCATCACCTTTATTTGTGGCATATCTACCAAAATACTGTTAAATGTCTTAGTCATGTTATTGCTAACTATCCTCAGTTTCTCTTAGATTTTAAGAGTTGTGTATATGAAAAAAGATCAGTTACACATTTTAATAGGAAATGGCAGGAATTGTTGGCTACTTACAGTCTTCAAGATAATTCATGGATACAAAATCTATATTTACTTCGTGAGAAATAGGCTACTATCCATTGTCATGTTTCTTTTTGTGCTAACATGACATCAACACAAAGGAGCAAAGGTATGAATAATGTTTTCAAGAAAACTTTTTGTCGAAAACTCTCACTTTTAGAATTGTTAGTAGAGTATGATAAATGCACTACATGTCTTCGTCAAAAGGAATCGTATGAGGACTATAAGTTACGCCATACAAATTGAGATCCTTGTATGTGTGTCTAGTTTTCCAATGCTGAGGACTGCTGTTGAAACTTATACGAGTAATTTTTTTCTTGATTTTGAGGAAGAATTTAAAAACCAATTTCCTCTAATATGCACAACGATACAACACGATGGAACAACCAACGCTTATGGCATAACAACTTTTGATGGCAATGAGGATGAAGCTAAGGCGGTATTTGATTCAAAGAGTATGAATTCATCATGTTCTTGCCAAATGTATACATGCGCATGTACGTATTTATATAGCTCATTCTCTACTGTAAACATCATTGATTTTATCATAAATAATACTTTCTGAATCACGTAGGTATGTTATGCCAGCATATTCTACGAGAATTTAACTACAACAACATTATGGTCTTGCCACCTCAATACATATTGAGCAGATGGACAAAGTATGCAAAAAGAGGGTCCTTGAAATGGGAATTGAGAACATTTCTTGAATGTTATCATGCTTGTAGTCTGTAGAATGCAAATGGATCACCCTGTAGTCGGTAGTGCCCTTCAATTTTAGCAAATATGATGCCAAATTGATTTGCGTTATTGCACACAGTCAATGGTTTGCACTATATTTATCCCATAAAATAATTTAGTGTGGTCCAAAGGCTTTTATGTTTCAGGGTTTGTTTACAAAATTAGGATTAAATTTTGAGAAATTATGCAATATGTTCACTAGTTATAATCCCCAAAACAAAACTGCTCTTGAAGAGCATTGTGTTTAACTCTTAAAATAGGTCACTATGTTCAACTGCAATGTCTTCATCCTAAGACATAATTACAGTTTAGTGTTGTTACGTCGTAACTGATTCCCGGCTTTGGTAGATTGGCATGGGTTGGGCAACAGAGTAAGCAAGGAAAACTACATACAAAAACAAAGCAATAACCTTAAAACCCTTAAAAAATTACTACTTAGAAAAGAATTGTGTTATCATTTTGGTCTGTTTTTCCTTGCAGGTTCTTTTATGCCTCAAGTGCTTGTATACTTCAAAGTATAAACATTTCTAAAATAATCTGTTACCCCTTCATCTGTCATACCTCTTATATTTGTCCTTGACTATGTTGGCCTCTACCAAGTGTTGCTTCTACGGTAGTATCAGCCTCCAACTCTGGTATGTTTTTAATACTAATACCTAGTTGACTGCTTTTGATGTGCGGATTGATTCACCATACAATAGTTTTGTTGATATATAACTTGCTAAGTTGCCATTATTGTCCTGTATTTATGTGGATTGATTCACCATATATTACTCAATGTATGTATGCGTTATCCGTATATCTCTATCCGTTTTCGATCCGGATCCATCACATATCCGACTCGTATCCGTATCCCGAATTATCCGGATTCGTATCTAGATCCGGCTAGCCCGTATCTGGGTCCGAATCTAAAAAAAATATGGGTTAGGATACAGAAAGAGCAATATCCATCTGTATCCGACCCACTTTCACCCCTAGGTAGCATGCATAGATTGGGGTAGGTAGCATGACATGGCGTGACACCGAGCATGGGGGGAAATAGGGGAGATGATGGCAGCCACCCATCGTAGTAGTACTCCAAAGGTTGGAGGTCATTGTCAGTGGACTGGATAGATTTAGGATGACGCAAAGTGTGCCTTTGTGGAGACGGGCTGGTTCAGGACGCGATGTAGAGGGATGCGACGGGTGACAACAAAACATGGGTAGGTGTGGTCACATGGTGCCGGCGAGATTTCGACAAGGATTCATACGAGTCTAGGAGGGATTATACTCATGTGAGCATGGTGGAGCTGAGGATTATCTCCATTTGGGTTGCAAGATGATGTAGCACTCGAATTTGGCTCATTTCATGGCGATAGGGTAGGACGGCCACGACAGCCAAATTTGTCATGGGTGATGGTAGGGGATATAAAGGTGAGCTCAATGCTCGTTGTCTTTCCTAGGTGGTGTGAGGAGGTAGGAATGCGGCCGCACCTACGGGACAGGGCTGTTGGGCATGCTCTTGTGTGACACATGCGCGGCTACACGGTAAGGACATGAAGAAGAGAGAGAAAGATATGAGCTTACCGTTGACAATGGGCCCCACCTACTTCAATCAACCATGTCAATCAATACCATTGCCACAAATCACGTAGGTATGTTATGCCAGCATATTCTATGAGTATTTAACTACAACAACATTGTGGTCTTGCCACCTCAATACATATTGAGCAGATGGACAAAGTATGCAAAAAGAGGGTCCTTGAAATGGGAATTGAGAACATTTCTTGAATGTTATCATGCTTGTAGTCTGTAGAATGCAAATGGATCACCCTGTAGTCTGTAGTTTTGAATTGAGAACCCTGTAGTCAATAGTGCCCTTCAATTTTAGCAAATATGATGCCAAATTGATTTGCGTTATTGCACACAGTCAATGGTTTGCACTAGATTTATCCCATAAAATAATTTAGTGTGGTCCAAAGGCTTTTACGTTTCAGGGTTTGTTTACAAAATTAGGATTAAATTTTGAGAAATTATGCAGTATGTTCACTGGTTATAATCCCCAAAACAAAACTGCTCTTGAAGAGCACTGTGTTTAACTCTTAAAAAAATAGGTCACTATGTTCAACTGCAATGTCTTCATCCTAAGACATAATTACAGTTTAGTGTTGTTATGTCGTAACTGATTCCCGGCTTTGGTAGATTGGCATGGGTTGGGCAGCAGAGTAAGCAAGGAAAACTACATACAAAAACAAAGCAATAACCTTAAAACCCTTAACAAATTACTACTTAGAAATTGTGTTATCATTTTGGTCTATTTTTCCTTGCAGGTTCTTTTATGCGTCAAGTGCTTGTATACTTCAAAGTTTAAACATTTCTAAAATAATCTGTTACCCCTTCATCTACCATACCTCTTATATTTGTCCTTGACTATGTTGGCCTCTACCAAGTGTTGCTTCTACGGTAGTATCAGCCTCCAACTCTGGTATGTTTGTAATACTAATACCTAGTTGACTGCTTTTGATGTGCGGATTGATTCACCATATAATAGTTTTGTTGATATATAACTTGCTAAGTTGCCATTATTGTCATGTATTTATGTGGATTGATTCACCATATATTACTCAATGTATGTGTGTGTTATCCGTATATCTCTATCCGTTCTCGATCCGGATCCATCACATATCCGACTCGTATCCGTATCCCGAATTATCTGGATTCGTATCCAAATCCAGCTAGCCTGTATCTGGTTTCGAATCTGGAAAAAAATATGGGTTAGGATATGGAAAGAGCAATATCCGTTTGTGTCCGACCCGCTTTCACCCCTAGGTAGCATGCATAGATTGGGCTAGGCAGCATGACATGGCGTGACACCGAGCATGAGGGAAACAGGGGAGATGACGATGGCAGCCACCCATGGCAATAGTACTCCAAAGGTCGGAGGTCATTGTCAGTGGACTGGATAGATTTAGGATGACACAACGTGTGCCCTAGTGGAGACGGGCTGGTTCAGGACGCGATGTAGAGGGGATGCGACGGGTGACAACAAAACATGGGTAGGTGTGGTCACATGGTGCCGGCGGGATTTCGACAAGGATTCATACGAGTCTAGGAGGGATTATACTCGTGTGAGCATGGTGGAGCTGAGGATTTCACATGAAACCAAGGTGGTTTTGAATTGACGGGGTAAAGTGGACAGCTTCATAAGTTTGAGATCTCAATCCAAACGTTTCTCAAGTTTAGGGTTGAAAATTGAACCAAAGCCAGAGTTCATGGTTGCAAATTGGACTTATTGCTTTGGCATATGATCTAGCTTTTTTTGGTAGCCTTCCTCTTTCTATCTACTTGAAAAATATTTTTTTTGCAAATATGGCTCCCTTCAAATAAAATTGCAAAATGGCCCTCCTGGACCTCGAAAGACGTGATAGGTGACAAATATCACCTGCCACATCTATAGACCTCGGTAGATTTCGGGCACCCAATAGGTTGGTGACTAGAGCTGGTAAGCATGGGGAGCTCGGTAGGAGTGCTACCAAGCGTGTAACCTCCTTTTAAGCTCAGGGAGCATAGCATCGAGGTGGCCCCAGTGCTGCTGCCGTACTCGGCTAGCCTGTTGTGGGCCTACAAATCTACCAGGTCCACGGGCACGACAGGTGTCACTTGCCGCACTTTCCTTGGTTAGGAAGGGTTTTTTTCTTCAAATTTATTTAGAAGAAGGACAGATTTTTTAAAAAAAATATGGGATGAATAGAAAAGCCAGTACTTCAATTTTTTAGTCCTTCCCTGAAATTCAGTTTACCCTAGCTGATTATCGTGTACACCGATCTAATGTGACACCTCGGATTTTGAAGACATGAGTTGTGAACTGATTGATATATGGTCAAGTGATTGGAGATCCTCTGCCGTTACGACAGAGGATACGCGTCCATGGTCAGGTACCACCCGCCTTGGAAGAAGATCCATTGTGTAGAGCAACCCTGCCATCCAGGAATTTTTTATTGTTTTGGCCTCGTTTGCGGATTTTTTTCCCGAAAATAGTCGTGCAGCAGACGAAATCGCAGAATTAGCCCCTACACAGTAACCTTCGGCGAATCCCATCCGCGGGAAAATTTTAAAATTTTTTCCACGTCGAATCCAGTGGACTAGATCTGCTGGAAATTTTTTTATTACCTCCAGCGGATCCAATCCGTTGGATCTGATTTTTCTTTTTTTTACGGCAGGACGAATTCTTTAAGAATTTTTGGTGCTACAGTGACCTTCAGCGGTTTCGAACCGCTGGAACTCGCCGTTTTTTCTGAGGCTACAGTGACCTCTAGTGCTACAGTGACTTTTTTTAACGTTTCATTTGTAAATCTACAAACTCCCGGCGAATTGCCTTGAGAAAAAAAAACCAGTGGTTTGGAACCGCTGGAGGTTACTGTAGCGCCAAAAATTCTTTAAGAATTTGTTCCGCCGTAAAAAAAGAAGAAAAATCAGATCTAGCGGACTGGATCCGCTGGAGGTAATAAAATTTCAGCGGATCCAAATTACCGATTCAGACATGAAAAAATTTAAAATTTTTCCAGACGGATTTGTTAAAGGTTACTGTGTAGGGCTAATTCTGCATTTCATCCTGCATGGCTATTTTCAGAAAAAATACCGGTGACCCGGTGTTGTTGCCGCGGTTTACTGAGATGCTATGGGTTGGCCACTTGCGTGGTACATAGACTCGATAAGTGACACGTGTCATCTAAAAATGCTTCGTGATATGTGTTAGATTTTTAAAAAAGTGTGCAAATAGACTAAAAATGCTAATGCTTCTACCTTCTTGGTCTATTGGCTACGAACAAGTAGTATATGTTCTTATCAGTTTAATATCTCATATGGATTACAGACTTTGGAAGGACGAAAATGTGACGAGGGTGTTAAAGGAATTAGGTAGCTAAATTTGTAGCTAGGAATAGAATTTGAGTGCTGACTTTGCTGGGAAGTTTGCATGCGCAACAGTGTGGTTGATACCACGCTTCGGAAGAAGATCCAATAGTGAAGAACAGCTTTCATCAATTTTTAGGTTGTTTGGCCTCGTATGATTTTTTCCGAAATATCGTGAATCGGTGAAATAAAATTTAGTCACCTAGTAACTGGAATCCGATCATTAAACAAGGTCAGAACAGTAAAAAATTCGCCATCCCAATCTCTGTGAGTGCACACAAATTTGCCAGCATCTCAGCCTAAATTGAAGTTCTCGAAACGGATGCATCCACCACTGCACTTGCACTAGCAGTAGTGGTAAGAGGATTTTTTTGTTACCGGTAGGGTGTTGCTGTTGAGCCAGGAAAACGCGGCGCGATCGCTTCTGCGGTGACCCGTGTTGTTGCTGCAGTTTACCGAGGTGCTATGGGAGGAGAACGCGGCACATCGCATCTGCGGTGACCGGTGTTGCTGCTGCAGTTTACCGAGGTGCTATGGGTTAGCTACATGTAGTTTTGTGAAATTTACTCTCTTTTTTTTAACTAAAGGTAGAAGCTGCTCATTCATTTATTTCAGAAGAAAAGAATATAACACTAACTCTCGAATGGAAACACGACCGGGAAGGAACCCAAATCTAGAGCTCCTACCAAGACACAAACAACATAAACAAGACCACCAAAAAATGCATCTCCATGATCTCCTCCCTCTCCAGCAAAGACTCTCATATCACACTCTCCAAAATCTCTCCTATATTCTAATCATATTCCACATAATGTATATAACAAAGAACTGCTTTTTTTTACCGGTAAATTCAAACAACTATATTTAAATACGGGAATTTAAAAATTAAAATTTATTATGATGACCACATTGTAACAGTTATCTTTGCACGGGTAAATTCGAACGGCTATATTTGAACGTGGGAATTTTTATTCATTGACCAGTTTTCCTCAGTGAGTTGAAATGTACATTAATATCTGTTGTATGATCAAGAAGGAGGCAGTAGAGAAGGGATGGTGGACTTTGGTCGGTCGTCGCCAGGCCAGATCCAAACCATTCCTTCTTGCTCAAAGCATGGCAATGACCGGATGCGCACATTAAGCATCTTTGTTGATGGCATTTTCGCACCTTTGATATGATAATGTCCATAAAGCAGAGTCTAAACAACTGCATGGGACCAGAATGCCATCGGTGTTGCTGCTTTCTGTATGCTTCATATGACTCCGGCAATTCACACTGGCACTGAAAGGATAATCATATACCACAGCTTGAATTGTCATCACAAGTCTTAATACAATATAGAACAGTCATAAACCATAAGGAAATTTATCATGTACCTCAACACTCTTGCGGTTCCATTGAACCCAAAGAAATTGAGGAATACCCCATTAACCTACTGCTCCACTTCAAAGTGGAAGCACAGATTTATGTTTTGCAGTCTAGTTAGCAAGTTCTCATCCTTGTTTACGAAAGGCCACCTTGCCTGAACTAATCCGACATCCTCGTTGCCCTGGAAGTCCCACATGCAACTAGTCAGACAAAAGAACTTTCATGGATGTACGACAGCATTCGAATTTTTCAGCTATACCTTGAAATGGGGCACAGTTCACTTCAGGAAGTCTGCTTGTGGTTGGAAATCAGCATCAAAGATAACAACAAACTCATAATCTTTTACGTAGCTGCAGTTCATGGCTGACTTGACATTTCCAGCCTTGTAACCGTCACGGATCACCCAGTGTCTGTAGTTCTGTACAATATGCGGACACCCTCCCGTTGCCATTTCTCCACCTCCTCCTTGATATGAGCTGAAGTGGCAGCATCATCAGAATTATCCAGCATCTGCACCAAAAAATTCGAGCTTGGCCAGTCCAGATTGCAAACAGCACCAATGGATTGCTGGTTCACCTGCAAACATATAAATTAATGGAACAAGCTAAATTAGATTCAAGTTTCAAAATAATTGCATAGATTAGCCAAGTTTCCCTGATTCAGGATTGTTCAAAATGAAGCTTTTCTTATCCTTTTTCCTTTTAAAAAAAGGCTCATAGAAATCGATACAAAACACTACAAGAAGTGAACAACATTGCTCTAATTTTTAGCATTTCGTGACTCTGACACAACAGCATGATGGTCCAATAGACATGAATTGGGAAACAGAATGTGAAAATAAACTGTTTGGTAATCAATTCTCAAAGCTATCAAAACAGACAGTGAGTAAAATAATAGTTAATTGCCATCGTATAAAGCTTTCAGAAACCTAATGTCCATGTTGCCTCAATATTTTCCAGTTCCAGTTTCAAGAATATTCTATTCAATATTTTCCAGTTAATTTGCTACAAAGGCATGAAATGAAATTTGCTCCAAAATCATTGAATTAGACAGTCCCTCTCCCACTAAGCAGACAAGGTTGAAATAAATAAAAACAGTAACGAAATTCAAAGCATTTAGGAATAAATCTACTACTCATGTTTCATTGAGCAGGTTGTTGGAGAGTGTAAAATAATCTTTGCCCTCGAGTCATTGGCGCTTGCTCCATCCCATGTATCAACCAGGGAGACACAAAATCTATGGACTAGATAATGATGGCTCCAAGAAGACAATATTGGCATACTCCCAAACAATAACCAATCTCAAGTCATTCCTGGTGTATCACCAGATATCACTTACTGCACATCACTTACTGCGGTGACCCGGTGTTGTTGCCGCGGTTTACTGAGATGCTATGGGTTGGCCACTTGCCGTGGTACATAGACTCGATAAGTGACACGTGTCATCTAAAAATGCTTCTGTGATATGTGTTAGATTTTTTAAAAAAAGTGTGCAAATAGACTAAAAATGCTAATGCTTCTACCTTCTTGGTCTATTGGCTACGAACAAGTAGTATATGTTCTTATCAGTTTAATATCTCATATGGATTACAGACTTTGGAAGGACGAGAAATGTGACGAGGGTGTTAAAGGAATTAGGGTAGCTAAATTTGTAGCTAGAGAATAGAATTTGAGTGCTGACTTGTGCTGGGAAGTTTGCATGCGCAACGAGTGTGTTGAGCTTGATTGTAGGAGCTACCGAGGAAGAATTAAATACAAGTGATAGAACAGCTTTCAGCTGCAATTCTTCTAGGGTGTGTTTGACAGAGATTTAGCTTCTCTCTAGATTCGTGAATCTGGTGAAACTAAAAATTCTAGCTTCACCAGATTCGTGAAGTTGAAGCTATGAGTACATTAAGAGTGTTTAGATAGATCATTTTGTTTACATTTTAGACCAAAAATATAAAGTTAATTCACTTTATTTTAGCCTATAAGTTTTAGATTTCAGGAGAAACTAAAATCTAGTACTAAATAGGCCCCTAGTCTCCTCGAGCTCGGGCAGAAGTAACAAGGAAGAGGCAAGAGAGGATGACACTGTGTTCCATTAAATGCTGTTGAATTATCAAAGGTTCTCAACGCGAACCTGAGGAAGTTGTACAGGTCGATGAATGTGCTGGTTCCTCGGCTCCGGCCGTCATTGGTTGAGCTCATAGGAGCCTACGTACGAAGCCATGTTCTCTCTTTTTAAGTAAATTTTATAAAACTATATGTTTTTTATATAAATTATCAGAAAACTATATATTTTAGCTTCTATTTCACAAAACTATAGATTTTAGAAGAACTTGTTTAACAAAACTACAGGTTTCTTGTATAAACTATCAGAAAACTACAGATTTTAACTTCTATTTCATAAAACTACAGATTTTAGGAGAACTTGTATTATAAAACTACAGGTACATTTTAAGAGAATTTGTATAACAAAACTACATGTTTTAAAAGAAATTATTTCATAAAACTATGGGTTTTGAATTAGCTATTTTTTATATGAGTTTGACAATGTGGGCCCATATGGCTATCTCACACACCCTTATTTCTTGTTTCACTCCGTGTGAGGTTGCATGTGAGCCTAAATTGTGAGATCCATTACAAGAAACGATTAATTCTAAAATATATAGTTTGGTGATATAAGTTCTCCTAAAATATATAGTTTTATGAAATAGAATATAAAATATCTAGTTTTATGATAATTTGTACAAGAAATCTGTAGTTTTGTGAAACAAATTATTCTAAAATCTACACTTTGTGAAATAGATACTAAAATCATAGTTTCTTGATAGTTTGTACAAAAAACCTGTAATTTTGTGAAATTTACTTTTTTAACTAAAGGTAGAAGCTGCTCATTCATTTATTTTAGCAGAAAAGAATATAACACTAACTCTCGAATGGAAACACGAACGGGAAGGAACCCAAACTTGAGCTCCTACCAAGACACAAACAACATAAACAAGACCATCACTTATCAAGAGCTTGATATGTAATGAATTTGATTTTGAAACTTCATACATAGGTATAGTAATCTATGAAGTACATCTATAATTTTTTCTGAATTTTTCATGACTTTTATTAGTTGGTATGCACGGTATGTATACGGGAAGCCATATGTGCACACGGAATATGTTGTCACGATAGAAACCTCACCCAACTAACAAATAATAAAGCCTAGAGCTGGCCAGCAACAAGGAGCTGCACAAACTGAAAGTATCCGAGTTCTTGTAAGGGCCTGAAGCGCAACCGGCGAGCACACACGATGACAGTAGCCACGCCACGGCACCACTACCAAGCCAGGGTCTCCCGAGCTGTGGAACTATAAGCTTATGAGTTCCGTACGTGTTTGTTTTGAACCCAGGCAGCTATAAGTACGTTTTGGTTTTTTTACTGTTTCTCAATTTGGATCAGCACATAAAAGAATCTGCTGATCGTGATCGCCATGCAGCTCTGGCACTTTTTACCCAAACACATGTACTGTCCAGGTTTCCACGGTTGACGCCCGAGGTGTCTCCGATCCATACTCTGCACGCCTCCGCCCGTGCGCCTACTGTGCTGTACGGGCCGGCTGACGGCCAGATTCACTTAGGGTGCGTTTGGTTAGGTGTACAAGGATAAATAATATAGGATGGTACAGGATGGATGAGATATCCTGGATGATATGATATAGGGAAGGTGTTTGGTTGTTTGAATGGAATGATATAAGATTTTGTTTGGTTGCTTGAATGAAATGATACAGGATGGTACGAGATGATGTTTGGTTAAAGGGATGAGATTGGATTGAGGGATGAGGTTGGTTTGAGAGATGGTGCGAGTGAACGATCCTATCCTGGACTGATTGATTCGGCCAAATTTCCTGTACAGGATAATGCAGCATCATTTTAGAATATTCCAAGAATTTGTACCATCTCATCCTGTACTAAATAGTTCTGTTCAACCAACCAAACGCAAAAACAGAATCAAATCCTATACGAGATGATTCAATTTACCCTCATACACCTAACTAAACACACCCTTACCACGCGGGGGACCCCTGCCTCCGTACTAACAATCACTACAACACGCTCCATTTGCTAAGGCCTATAAATGCCCTAGATGCTGTAAATACCCTTAAAAGTTTTTTCTATGGCGTTAGAAGATGTCGAGAAAATGGCGTCGAGAAAAGTAAATCTTGGCATTTAGGTATACCATGGCGTTTGCAAGTGCCCTTGTTTTAGAATTTCACGGCGTTTGTAAATGCCCTCTAAAGTTTTCCACGCTTTATAAGTGCCCCTGTTTACATAATTTCAAAGCAGCAAATGCCCCTGCTTGTACAATTTCACGGCGTTTATAAACGCCTGCTTAGAATTTGCAGACGTTTAAACGCCTGCTTGTACAATTTCCACATTTATAAACACCCTATTTAAGTTTTCCATATGGTTATAAGCACCTTAGTTTCTTAGATTCCATGGCATTTACAAGCACCACGATTTGCTTACCATGGCGTTTATAGGACCCTAGTTTTGACACCTTCAAGAGCATTACATCCCTAATTTTATCTTGATGCATTTGTAGACGTTGCTCCACAATTTATGTATAAGAACATTCTAAAGATGACATTAAATCACATTCAAAGTGAAGATGATTTTTCATAAAGTTGCACTTCGATAATAGTCATGGCAAGTAGTATGATAAATTTACAATGAGTTAAACAACTAGTTCCCAAATATCATCAAGTACTACCAAGCTGCATATTAAGCACATATAGAACCCTTGTTTCGTTTGGGTTCAACAAAAGATATATAATATGTCAACATGTTTTGGGTCATCACAGCACCCCATTTGACAGAAGGTACATTGCAAAAGTATATCTATCTATATCTATAAATATATATTTGTAAGTCAGTCTTTCGCATCATAAATCCCAGCAAGCATGTCCTCTACATCTTTTTGCAGGAATCTGAAAATATAAGAACCAAGATACATATAAGATAATTGCATAAGTTAAGTGTCATCAGTACATGCAAACAAATACAATAGGATAACACACTATTATATTAATATTTGAAGTGCATGAGAGGCTGATCATGGCAATAGATAAGTAGAGTAAAACAAATGGTAAGTATGAAACAAAGGAAAAGTTGCAATTACCATTTGCATATTTCAAACTAGCACGCTTAGAAGTCATTCAACCATTCAACAATAGCACATTCGAAAAATGTTCGAGTATAGGGATAGATTCATGTTAACAAACAATAAAGCAAACAAACAAGCAATAAAGCAAACAAGTACTCCTGCATTGAACCCATGCAGCCATGCCCAGATTCACTTCATGAGAAGAAACAAAAAGTTATAGTTCTTTTCCGGAAGATCAATCGGATCTTGCTTGAATTGAAAACCCTTTTTGCCCAAACTCATACACATACATACACAACCTAAAATTAAGCATGCAGAGTAAATGCCCCAAGACAAAGATACGTAACCATCTCTAAATTTCTTCACAGCAGGCAAATCTAAAGGCAAGCAACCAGAACATACTGTCAAGGACTCATCAGCATAGGGTGGCCAGAAGATGCAGCATAGCAATACGCAAACACCTTGGAGGTAATAAACACTTTACAGCATTACACATTTACACCAGTAATCATTTAGAGTTTCCTCAATACATTTCGCTGCCACACCGCAAATTCAGAGCTCTCTGTCAGCATATTGAAATCAGTAGCAAATCAAACCATACACGCACAAAACCAATGCAACAACCACAAAACGAAACCATCGTTTCAATCACCACCAACCTACTACAACAACATCAACAAAACTATATTTTTTCCCAGGAAAAAGTGGCACACGGCAGAAGTGCAGAACAAAATGGTATATTCGGAGTGATGTCTTGTATAGTCTAGTAGATAGGATTGTTACAATCAAGACATACACAATCAAAGATGTCTGAGCTGCCCTCGAATAAGCGGAGCAGCAACATCTTAAGCTAGCAGGAGAAAACATTCATACATGTCCAAGAAGCATAATTATGGTTGCTACTTATTAGTGTTGAATCCATCCAATAGCATGCTATTCTACTAGCAGTCTACTCCAGCCAAACCCAACTTCTGTTGGGTCCCCAAAGTACATATATGCACATAATCCAAATGACAGAAAGCAACAAAGTTCCTGAATGCTTACAATTGGTCCATTTTCAAGAGCATGCTTACAAAGTTCCTGAATGCTTACAATAGCTAATGTCCTTGCTAGATATTCAAGTCATGAGCAAAGAATGAAAAAGAGATCAACCGGCGAGCGCAAGGCACGATGACAGCAGCCACGCCACGGCACCACTACCAAGCCAAGGTTCACCCGAGTTGTGGAACTATAATCTTATGAGTTCCGTACGTATTTGTCTTGAACCCAGGCAGCTATAAGTACGTTTTGGTTTCTTACTATTTCTCAATATGGATCAGCACATAAAAGAATCTGCTGATCGTGATCGCCATGCAGCTCTGGCACTTTTTACCCAAACACATGTACTGTCCAGGTTTCCACGGTTGACGCCCGAGGTGTCTCCGATCCATACTCTGCACGCCTCCGCCCGTGCGCCCACCGTGCCGTACGGGCCGGCTGATGGCCAGATCCACCTAGGGTGCGTTTGGTTGGGTGGATGATACAAGATAGATGAGATGATTCTGGATGAGATGATATAGAGAAGGTATTTTGTTGTCTGAATGGAATGGTATAATATTTTGTTTGGTTGCTTGAATGAAATGATACAGGATGGTACGAGATGATGTTTGGTTGAAGGTTGAAATTGGATTGAGGGATGAGGTTGGTTTGAGAGATGGTGCGAGTGAATGATCCTGTCCTGGACCGATTGGTTCAGCCAAATTTTCCGGACGGGTTGGTGTAGCATCGTTTTAGAATATTCTAAGAATCTGTATCATCTCATCCTGTACCAAATGGTTCCATTCAACCAACCAAACGTAAAGACAGAATCAAATTTTGTACAAGACGGTTTGATTTACCCTCGTACACCCAACCAAACACACCGCATGGGGGTCCTGCCTCTGTACTAACAATCTGTTGTACCAAGCTAAGCCTTCATTCCTCTCTCTCTATATATATCAGGAAATAATTAAAAAAAGCTAAGCCTTCGTATCTAGTTCATGCAACAGATCAAGCAATTGACTGTTGAATTACGACATGATTTGGTTCTTTCATAAATACGTGGGCTGTGATGAGTTTTATTGATTCGATCCGAGGAGACAAAGCTTTGTCTATTGCACAGACGAATCTGTACACCGAACAGTAGAAGTTTAGAACAGGTAATTAACGAAAATGCAAGACACCACGAACTTTTACATGTGACGTCCATCCTTAGCTGATCTAGTACTCACACGCCCACCCCCACAATTGCTCCATGAAAGTTGAAAAGACTCTCGAGTCCTGACTAAGGAGTTCCATCACAAGTCGTACACGCATTCGCAAACTCATCGTCACTTTGGAAACTCTTGATTATTAAGCATTACTACATAGCTGGATGCATGAACCCTAATGTTAGGGTAGAGATAAGATCGCTTCCAACACCCAAATATATATGCGCTCTAGTCTCTAAAGCAGCTCAGCCATGAGTTTGAACTCCTCGAGGCTGATGGCGCCGTCGCCGTCGCCGTCCATGCAGGCGATGATTGCCATGCAGTCGTCGACGCTCGCGGTACCCATTTGGCTGAGCACCCTAGCGAGGTCGTCCGCGCCCAGCACGCCGTCAGGCCCCGCCGCGGACTCCAGCGCCGGGACCGCGGACTGCAGCAGCGAGCCGAGCGCGCCCAGCTCGAGCTCCCCGGCGTTCATCACGTCCAGGAGCTCCTCCACGCTGAGCCGGCCGTCCCTGTCCGCGTCGGCGCGTGCCAGCATGTCCCGGGCCTCCGACTCCGACTTGTCGAGGCCGAGGGAGGCCAGGAGGCCGCGGAGCTCGGGCTCCGTGACGAGGCCGTCGTTGTCGGAGTCGAACGCCTGGAAGGCCTCCACGAGGCTGCTGACGTAGCTCAGCGCCTCGAAGTCCACAGACAGCTGCTGCGGCCGCGCCGCCGGCGTTGCCATCGCGTGCTCGAGCTAGGTGGCTAGGGAGATCGAACACTTGTTGGCTTGTGCTGTGGCTGCGAGCTAAGATTGGCTCTTGTTGTTGGAGCTCGGCTCGCTTGCATGGGCGCGGTCTTTAGAAGGTAAGGGCGGAATATGATTCTTTGGTCGCTTTGTGTCGACATGGGACAATAATTGAGCATCTTGTTCCTGCGCGGGGATGCCAATGGCATTATGGCAATGGCAGGATAAGCCGTCTGGATTCTCGTGTGATGGCGTGGCGACAACATGGATTCTTTCTAGGTTTTGTATATAACTTTGATCGATGTGGTAAGTTCAGCTGAACACATGCAAAGAGCCCAGCCTTCTCCATAGGTACACTGACAAAAAGACAGCTTACAGTGGCCGTGTTCTTCAGCAAAATCTTTCTCGCAACAGGATGGCTCATAGATTGGGCTTCATGTTTCTTTCCGAAAAGTGTTATTTTCAGCTGCATTTTTCATGGGCCGCAAGTCTTCCAAGCCGATGTACTCGTAGATTTCATTTTCTTCTTTCCGTTTACTTACTTTTGCAAACACAGGATTAATGAACCGGACTATCATTTGTTTATGGGCCAATTCGTATGAGCTCTCGTTTGCTCCAGTTAGCTGCTACGCCTACGGCCTAGCGCCGGTCAAGGATTTTCTCAGGCAGTTCTTCGATAAACTTTTTCTATATTAGTTCGTCAACACTCAACAGTCACAACTCAAGAAAGTTAGCTAGGGAGATCACCATCCGATCTAACACTAGCTGTGCCTCCGACCTCCGTGCAGACTTCCAGAGGATATTTCTGACATTTTTCCACGCGATAACTGATAAGGGTATCCATCACATTTCTCTTTTCAACGCGAACGTCTGACTTGCGTTCCCGCTCCCATTTCTGAGAGCTGAAAACTGGCAGAGATAAACACGATTGCAGAACGCACGCAGCCCCTTATATTGACCGGCCGATCCGTGTTTTTTTTTAATAAACGGCAGGAGCTTTGCCATGCATTAAAAAGAGGAGAATATAAAAATCACAGAATCACAACATTAAACAGACGGAAAGGGAAGACTGGGAGGCGGGATAAAGCCTAGAGCATTACCCCTGGAAAAGAAAGAAGGCCAACCGCGAGACGTTAGCAAAACTATGGACGGACTGTTTTAAAAAAACATCGTTATGTAGAGCTAACCTTCGGGTGTCCACATCCGATCAGTGTTAAGAACACTACAAATTTGTCAAAAGTCGCCAAGAAAAAATTTCAGGCTCCTCAGCAGGCACTGCTCGTGGTTTTAGGTGAAATTAACATAAGTTTTGGCTAGATTAATAATGAGCGGTACGACGGAAGTCAAGGAAAGAGATGGATTCCTAGACTAATAGTACGGAAAAAATAATGAATTAAACAACGTCAAAACTACCATCACCTAATGCCAAGTGCCAAATAGAAAAACCAAATCGTACGTTCACCAAAGATGTTGACAATATATATACGAGACCAAGACCAAGCATGTAATAAGTTGCTGACTGCACAAAGAGATTTGGACCTGTTCTTTTCTTTTTCGGCACAGGTGCATGAACCATTTTTAAGCTCGTGCAAGTTGTAGTACAATTAATTGATTAGTGAATTTCCGTAATAGAAACAGTAGTAGGATGTTTTTACAATTAATTGACCAGTCATTGGCGAGAACGTTATCTTTTCATGAGATCGTGTAGTGCTATCTAAGCAAACAAACCAACATAGTACCCATGTGTTTACATTCTTACTCTAATTTCGTTATAAAAAAAAGGTTTTTCCTCTATGTCTAAGTTGTGAAATCGCTGTCACTCTTAAGCACCGTGAAACATCTCACTCAGATTACCTTTCGATAAACAACGGCTGATGTTTTTCCAGTGCAGTACGTAAGTTAAGAACTTCAGATATCTCCCAAGCACCATAAAGCATTTGTATCGGATAAGATGAGTTTATGGGCAAAGCATTTGCCCGGCAAGCCTAGGTGCTTCTGAGATACGGATCATTAACTTTTAATTTTCATCTGTGCTTGAGCCTGCCGAGGTCGTCTATCCCGACAGAGACGGCCGCTGATGGGCGCACAAGCAAAGCTAGCTCAACTACCACTATACTATGCCGGAATAATTCGCGTCCTAACCACCGGTACCTTGAAATCGCGATCATGTCAACTCGCCATGGCCCCTTCATTATTTAGTCAATCTTCTCGTCTTTTCTGTACATTTTTGCGTACGCAATGCGAGAGGGAAACGTCACTAAATTGAAGGCCTTCCGAACCAAGAGACAACAACCGCAATACATCAACGTTTGGACGCCTTCGTAGCCGCACTCATCACCCAAATCGTCGTCTAATTGTATACAACATACGTCTTCTATACATCCACAAAGGTGTCGTAGACAGTGAAGGCAAGAGTCATGTGAGATACTACCTTCCAAAGACCGTGTCTATAGACCGGCAAGGCAATTTAATCATCTAATCTACCGAAATGCTACCACTGACCCCTTTTTTGTGTCAATTTTAGTCCAATTTTTCACTGCTGCATGTGTTTCTAGATTCGTGCACAGTCTCCTCCGCTTTCGGCTGAAATCCATCGAAAATTTAAACGAGCGATAAAGCCCATTCGTATATTATGTTCTTCGTGAAACATTGCATGAATTAAAAAAAAAGAAATCTCAATGGAGTGATGCTTAAATTAGACTTTAAGAAGGCTTATGATAAGGTTAAATGGGATTTTCTCCAGCAATCTCTTAGAATGAAAGGTTTTTCCCCAACTTGGTGTAAGTGGATTGAAAGCATTGTCAGTAAAGGTAACGTGAACGTCAAAGTTAATGATAACCTTGGGCATTATTTCTAGACTATGAAAGGATTGAGACAAGGGGATCTTTTATCACCGCTTCTGTTTAATCTGGTAGCGGACATGTTGGCTATTTTGATAGCTAAGGCTAAGGATAATTACCAGTTTAGAGGAATCATCCCGCACTTAGTGGATGGGGGTCTTTCTATCCTTCAGTATGCGGATGACACGGTGCTTTTTTTAGAGCATAATTTGAAAGAGGCTTTGAATTTAAAGCTTGTCTTGAATGTTTTTGAACAGCTTTCAGGTCTTAAGATCAATTTCCATAAGAGTGAAATATTCCTTTTTGGTGAAGCTCAAACTTACAAGAAGGAATATGTTCAACTTTTTGGGTGCAAAGAAGGATCTCTTCCCTTCAGATATTTAGGTATCCCTATGCATCATAGAAGAATTAGTAATAAAGATTGGATTTCAGTGGAGGAGAGATTTCAAAAGAAGCTTGCTAGTTGGAAAGGAAAGCTTCTTTCAGCTGGTGGTAGATTGGTATTAATTAATTCAGTACTCTCTAGTCTACCCATGTTTCTGCTATCTTTTTTTAAAGCTCCTAAAGGGGTGATTAAAAAACTAGATTACTACAGATCCAGGTTTTTTTGGCAAAGCGATGAACATAAGAAGAAATATAGATTGGCGAGATGGTCCGTGCTCAATAAACCTAAGTGTATGGGGGGTTTGGGAATTTTAGATTTGGAATTGCAGAACAGGTGTTTACTTGGTAAGTGGTTATTTAAATTGTTAAATGAGGAAGGCCTATGGCAAGACCTACTTAGGAAGAAATACACGCATAGTAAATCTATTACTCAAATTTCTAAGAAGGTTTGAGATTCTCATTTCGTCGGGCTTAATGAGTGTCAAAAGCAATTTCTATCTATGGGTTCCTTTCATTTAGGAATGGGCGTTGTGCGTGTTCAGGGAGGATGTGTGGATTGGTCATGAACCTCTTATAGAGGTGTATCCTAATCTTTATAGATTGGTTAGGAGGAAAGAGGTGTCGATGAGCTAATGTATTTGAATCGGTTCCACTCAATATCTCCTTTCAAGGTCGTTGATGGAAATGACTTGACAACTTGGTTTGATCTAGTATCGAAAGTTGTCAATGTTTCGTTTTCTCAAGAAAGGGACAAGTTTAGATGGGCCCTAAACAATAAGGGTATCTTTTCGGTACATTCAATGTACATTGCCTTGGTTCAGGAAAATTCCATTCCTAACAAGTGTGATATTTGGAAGCTTAAAATTCCTTTGAAGGTTAAAATCTTTCTTTGGTATTTAAGGTCCGACGTAATTCTAACCAAGGATAATTTAGCTAAAAGAGGGTGGCAAGGTTGTATTAAATGTTGTTTTTGTAATTCCAATGAAACAATTCAACATTTGTTTTTTGATTGTCTTTTGGCAAGATATATTTGGAATACCTTTTTCATTACCTTTGGAATTCAACCCCCTTCCAATGTATCTATTTTGTTTGGCTCTTGGCTTAGGGGTGTTAATTCTAAGCTTAAGTCTCAAATTGTACTAGGTGCAAGACCCTTTCTGGTCGCTATGGTTATATAGGAATGATATGATATTCAATAGATGTTCTATTGACTCATTTGCACAGGTAATCTTCAGGGGGACGTTTTGGATCAGAAGCTGGTCCGTGCTGTCTAAAGAGGAAGCGAAGGGGTTGCTGTTAAAGGGATGCAGGATGCTAGAGACTACTATCTTCGAGCTGTTTGCCAATTTTGGTTGGAGAAGGAATCTTAGAATTGAAGCCTAGGGCTATGTCGTGATATTTCTTTTTGGAACCTGTTGTGGTAGTCTTTCGGATGTTGTCTGGCTTGTGTTTTGTGGCTGTATAGCCGGTTATTTTTTCATGTATTTGTGGACTTTGTACCGTTGGCCGTATTCCTCCATGAGTGAAGAGGCCGAATTGTCTTCCTTTATCTAAAAAAATATTATGTTCTTCGAGTTGTAGCTTGCATAGCTTCTCTGACTAGTCCGTAGATTGTATACAATTAATACGTTGAACGTACTGTCACGCTGTGAATGCATGAAATTGATACTCTCTCCGATCACAAATAGTTGTCGTTTTGAACATCGACATAGTCTCTAAAATATAGTTTTGATCAGTAATTTCTATTATAATATATTTATAAAATCCAATAAAATTCTGATATTATGAAAGTACTTTTACAGACATTATATATATTATAATATATATATATATATATATATAGAGAGAGAGAGAATTGCTAATGTGCTCTCGAGAGCACAGATCCTTCCGTGTGCTCTCGAGAGCTTTTCCGAAATCCGTGACAAAAATGTTCGATCCGAACCATTCATCTTCTTCATCTTGTTGAAATGTAGACATCATTTAAATGGTATACTAGAGGTGGGAGTACATACACCCGGGAGTATGAAACCATTTTCCTATATATATATATATAAGGAAGACTTTTTTGTACACCCGGGAGTATATACTCCCACCTCTAATATACCACTTAAATGAATAATTTATACTCTTTTATCACTTTCGGTACACTCCAATAATAATTCTAAGATACTCCAATGTGACATGGCTAAAAAATTTCATCAGAGCCTTTTATTTTTTTTGCTACATACACTTTTCCATATGTAAAAAAGAATATATAAACAAATTATGCTATAAAGGGTGGACTTTAATGAATTTTTTCGTGAAACTCACTTTGGAGTATCTTATAGTCAGTATTAGAGTATACTCAAAAGGATAAAGAGGTATAACAACATCATTTAAACGGTATACTGGAGGTGGGAGTACGTACACCCAGGAGTATGGAATTTCATTTTATATATATATATATATATATATATATTTGGTGAAAATTTCATGAAAACTCCGTGGAAACCACCTGTAGAAGTTTTGAAAAATTCTCAAAATTACCATATGTAGGGAGGTGAACCTCTACAATCTTAAAAATTTGAAGATGAAACTCAATCGTATTTGAAAGATATGAAAAGACAAACAGCAAAAAGAATAGTGCTAAAACAGTAAAAATTACTATTCATGCTGACTTTGTCTTTTTCATATCTTTCAAATGCGATTAAGTTTCAACTTCAAATTTTGCAGGATTGTAGAGGTTCACCTCCCCTACATGTGATAATTTTTTGAGAATTTTTCAAAACTTCTACAGGTGGTTTCCACGGAGTTTTCATGGAACTGATGGTTTTCACCAAATATTTCGCATATATATATATATATATATATATATATATATATATATATAATTTTACTCCTAGGTGCAGTTACTCCCACATCTAAAATACCACCTAAACGAACTTGAAATACTCTTTTATCATTTTGGGTACACTCATATACTAATCATAAGATATTCCAATATGAACCACAAGAAAAAATTGTAAGGGAGTATATGGTTTTTAGCGTATTTTACAAATACCTTCATACTAGCTATATGCCCGTGCAATGCAACAGAAACTCAATTTGCGATAAAAAAATTATTTGCACAGAGCACTAACCTTATCTGAATAATAATGTTCACTCTAAATTTACAATAGTTAAATGTTTAAATCAATACATCAAAGCATACAAATTCTAAGCACCTGTTTACAAACTCGAGTTTAAAATTATCTTTAATTTTATAAACTTAAATAATAACATCACAGCACTTGAGATTGTAAATTTGTAACGTCATAATTCGAGATCGATCGACCGCAAGAGGTATCACATGCTGCCCCATAGGCATAAAGGCATTGAAGAGGTAGGCGTCATCCATATATGACTACCATCATCAGCGGCGTGCGTGGCTCGTACACCTTGCTCCGGCCATACCATAGCCACACCCAATCAACTAACTCCACCGCCTCCTCGCCTTCCCCGTGAGCGCCTCCCTCAACCTATTGACATTATCCACAACAGTGAGTTCCAGCAGCGCTACTAGCCTATCTCGTCGCTCACCACTGGCGACCTGCCTTGCACCGCAACGACGAGATCAGGAATGTCGCCTATTACCTCTGCTTAACGGATAAACTCAACACATCTACAGGAGAATCAAGAAGTAGTGTGGTTATATAGATTTAGCAACCAAGAAGATATCTATGGAATCCAGATTAAGAAATTGTCGAATAGGGAAGGTAATAAAAGGGAATGAGGTGAAAAGAGACCCAACTCTATGAATCGGAACTTTGCTTCCTTAAAAAAGGAATCAATCAATCTAATCCGAAAAGTACCGAGAGTAATCGACGCCAATTCGAATGCCAGATCAATGGGAGAAAGAAAAGCAATAAATGAGGCATGCATATTCATTTACTCCCCGCAACGGAATGATCTAATCCAATCTACCGGGGTGGCCACTGCCTACTTTCCACTCAACCACGCGGGTGCGCACACGTGTCGGGGTGAGGATGGAGAACGAACATACCACCACCAACTCATAATTAGAATTAGTAGAGATATAGACATAAAAAGGAGTACATATGTCCAAAAAAAATATAATACCACCTCTGAAAAAATGTAAATACTACTTAGCTAGTCTTATATGCTCGTATATACTACATGTACATATTTTCCATTGCGCGAGATACTCCCTACGTTGTGAGATACAACGTAGGGATTAATTACTCCCAGGAGTAGAAAAGAGGCTTCCTTTCTACTCCCGGAAGTAATTACTCCCTATGATGTATCTCACAATGTAGAGAGTATCTCGCGCAACGGATGGTATATACGTGTAGTATATGAGTATATAAGACTAGTTAGGTGGTATTTACATTTTTCAGAGGTGGTATATACATTTTTTAGACATACTTTTTTATGTTCATATATAAAGGTATTTGCAAAATGCGTTAAAAACTATGTACTCTTTTGCAATTTTTTCATGTGGTTCATCTTGGAATATCTTATATTTAGTATATGAGTATAGCCAAAGTGATAAAGGAGTATTTCAAGTTCGTTTATGTAGTATTTCAAAGGTGGGAGTAACTACACCCAAGAGTTATATATATATATTTAAACTTTCAGGTTTAAGGTATATACCCATTTATAACAATTCAAATGAAACACATACATTTAAAATAATATACTAAATTTAGATCCCATGCTTTGCTGATTTATATATAAAATCAACACATACTACAATCAAACTATCATCAAAAAAAAAACTCTAGTTTGAATTTCAGTTCAAACTTATTTGAACTAGCTAGTAAACTGGTTAAACTCAATACCTAAAATATATATATATATATATATATATATATATATATATATATATATATATAATCCAACTTAAAATATGTAAAACGATATTGCCAATCTAAGTTTCAAAACTTTGATCATAGGTACTTTAAAACGATAACTATATTAACTGAATGCAGTAATAAAGTGAAGCCTGAATTGAATGACCTGATTCGGATATGACTTGACTTTTCCCCTCTCCTTGGACAGACACAGACGACAGCACGAGGTATCCGTGACGAATCAAATCGCGACGGAGAAATCATTTCTGCTCTTCTACACCGATGCAACTAGAAAATATCTGTGCAGCTACTCCTTTCATAAAAGAAAGGACGCCGTAAGTACAGTATGAATACACAAAAAAAGGTAACATAACAGTCTAGTATATGAATACACAAAAAAAGGTAACATAACGGTCTACTACTTACTAATAAAAAATATCAGAAAACATTCTACTGAAGAACCATATCATTCGGTTCCAAATTTAAAACCTTGCACTTGACTTGGTGGTGTGCCACACAAATTTGTATAGGTTTGCACACCGTGTCGATCCGCAAATCTCGGTTGATCCATGAGGGCATGAGGCTGATTGAAGAGAGAGTAATTTTCATTGCCGACGACAGCACACGGATACCAATCCAAGCACCTCAAAACTCCCATCTCCTATGCACACATCTAGCTACAGCTTACGGCGACTTTGCTTATCTGACCATCTCGTTTCCCACGTTATCTCCCGATGTTTTTCTTGTCATGATCCATAATACATAGGTCATACTCATACGCCGTAGGGAAAGGGAAAACAAACCAGAAAAGCTTTCTGCAGACGTATATATGCGTCATCATCCATCCGGAGCTCCCAAAAGTAAACGCCTCGGGGTCAAGGAGGGGGTACCCACCCATCCCCTCCCTCCCAATCTCGCCATTATCTTGTGCTCCACTTGCTCTCTGATCTTCAATCAGCCACATACATACACATTGACGACGTCGTTAAATTATGCGCGCTCTGGAGATAAGCAAGTGCTCTGCATGCACCTGCCACTACAAGAAAAGAAGTAGTGCCTTGCAGACGCTCGAATCTTCAGCACCGGTTCCTTTCGCACACTGACGACGCCTTTTTCCCTGTTCAATAAAAGGGTTTCAGAGAAGGAAAAAAAGGGTTCCACGTGTGAGGTGAACATCACGACGAAAAAGTGAACAAATTGAGCTTTGCATTTAGTTTTTTTTAAAATAATATCAAACTGTCCTTGGTGAGAGTTCATCGGCTGTTAAATGAATTCTTTTCAAGTTTTGAATGTCATGTACACCAATATTCAGCAAAATTTCCTCTGTCATGAAGGTGGTGAGAGCCATGGATTGGTTTCTTGTCCTTACAGTCCAATCATTGTATTAGAAGATATGCATATAAATATATGCAAGTATAAATTGTACGAGCATGGTGTGATATTCAATTGCAACTTCCAAAGTTCGATGACGATTTGGAGAAGGATAACAACTAACGTTTTTGCACAGGAAAGTTGGACTTTTGCCTAAAATTATAGCTGCCGAAACAAAACGTCAAACATGTGAACTGGGGTATAAAAGTATTTCTTATTTCCCCTCTGCATTGAAAATATTGTGGTGGCAAACGTGTAAAAATCTGATTTGGATGTGTCTATAGCATCTAACTTTTGCCATTTTCTTTGAGGTAGCACGACGAGGAAAGAGCAACAAAACATAAACAGAAAGCAGCTTCTTTCCCCCCATGCTATTGCAGAACGAACCATTGGTTCTATAGCCAATCAGAATCCAAATTAAGCATCCCTGCAGCAGGCGAGTTCCATGAGAGAACCATGCAGCCACTCAATTTGTCATGCAGCAGCAGCAGCAACACCAAACTATCCATGCCTTTCTTTGCCCTTGCTGTTGTCCTCCTGCTCTCCTCTGTCTCTCCCACCAGCTCCTGCACGGAGCAGGAGAAGAACTCCCTTATCGACTTCCTAGGTGGGCTCTCGCCAGGCGGCAACGGCGGCCTCAACGTGTCATGGGTGAGCAGCACCGACTGCTGCAAATGGGAAGGCATCATCTGCAACAGCGATGGCACAGTCACAGATGTCTTGCTGTCTTCTAAAGGTCTCAAAGGGGGCATCTCGACATCCCTCGGCAATCTTGCTGGGCTCTTGCACCTTAACCTGTCCTACAATTCACTCGGCGGCAGTCTACCGATGGAATTGATGTTCTCCAGAAGCATTGTCGTCCTCGACATCAGCTTCAACCGCCTGGATGGTCCTCTGCCGGAGCTGCAGTCCTCAAATCCAGGCCTTCCTCTCCAGGTACTGAATATCTCAAGCAACTTGTTTACAGGACAGTTCCCATCCACAACATGGGAGGATATGAAGAATCTGGTGGCTCTTAATGCAAGCAACAACAGCTTTACAGGACAGATACCAGCTTCTATATGCATCAACTCTCCTTCCTTTGCCATGCTTGACCTTTGCTACAACCAATTCAGCGGCAATATTTCCCCAAGGCTTGGCAGTTGCTCCATGCTGAGAGTGCTCAAGGCTGGCCACAACAACCTTAGTGGATCACTCCCCAATGAACTCTTCGATGCTGCCTCATTGGAACACCTCTCTTTTCCTAACACTGGTTTGCAAGGAGTTCTTGATGGTTCCCACATAGTCAAACTCAGCAATCTGACTGTCCTTGATCTTGGATGGACTGGGCTCAGTGGCAAAATTCCAGATTCTATAGGCCAGCTAAGAAGATTGGAGGAGCTCCACTTGGACAACAACAACATGTTTGGTGAGCTGCCGCCGGCCCTAGGCAATTGCACAAATCTCAAATACATTAGCCTCAGAAACAACAGCTTTACCGGGGATCTTAGCAAAGTCAACTTCACCATGTTGGATCTGAGGATTGCTGATTTTTCAATGAATCACTTCACTGGTACAATTCCTGAAAGCATATACTCGTGCAGCAATCTAATTGCGTTGCGGCTGGCTTACAACAGCTTTCATGGCCAGTTCTCACCAAGTGTTGGCAATCTCAAGTCCCTCTCCTTCCTTTCAATTACCAATAATTCTTTTACAAATATCACAAATGCACTACAAATGCTCAAGAGCTGCAAGAACCTGACCTCCCTGCTTATTGGAACTAACTTCAAGGGTGAAACCATACTGCAGGATGAAACAATTGATGGTTTCGAGAATCTTCAGGTACTGACCATAGATGCTTGCCCATTGGTTGGGCAAATCCCTCTTTGGTTATCAAAGCTCAGCAAATTGGAGGTGCTGGATTTATCTCTCAATGAACTCACAGGACCAATACCATTATGGATTAATGGGCTGCCCCTTCTCTTCTATGTAGACATATCAAATAACAGACTTACAGGGGATATCCCAACTGCATTGATGAAGATGCCGATGCTATGTTCAGAGAAGAATGCTGCCCAGTTGGATCCGAAGTTCCTTGAGTTGCCTGTATATATGACACCATCACGTCAATACCGACTGCTCAATGCTTTCCCTAACGCATTGAATCTAGGCAACAATAACTTGACAGGTGTGATTCCCCCTGAGATTGGTCAGTTGAAAATGCTCAATGTCCTCAATTTCAGCTCCAACAACTTATCTGGAGAAATTCCTCAGCAGATCTGCAACCTCAGAAACCTGCAGATTCTAGATTTCTCAAACAATCAGCTCACAGGTGCACTACCGTCTGCATTGACCGATCTACACTTCCTTTCTAAATTCAATGTTTCTAACAACGAACTAGAAGGACCTATTCCGACTGGGGGACAGTTTAGTACATTTTCAAATTCTAGCTACAGTGGGAATCCAAAGCTATGTGGCCCTGTGTTAAGCATCCTCTGCGACTCAGGAGGACCTTCAGCCTCCATGAGACGGCGAAACAAGAAGGCCATTTTTGCACTTGCATTAGGTGTGTTCTTTGGAGGGTTTGCCATACTTTTCCTGCTGGGACGTCTTCTTATGTCTCTCAGAAGAACGAACTCTGTCCACCAAAGCAAGGGCAACAACAACGGGGACATAGAGGCAACTTCATTCAACTCTGTTTCAGAACACTTACGTGATATGATAAAGGGAAGCATTTTGGTGATGGTACCTCGAGGTAAGGGAGAATCAAACAACCTCACGTTCGATGATATCTTAAAGGCCACAAATAACTTTGACCAGCAGAACATTATCGGGTGTGGAGGTAATGGTTTAGTCTACAAGGCTGAGCTACCCAATGGATCCAAGCTTGCCATCAAGAAGCTTAATGGCGAAATGTGTCTGATGGAAAGAGAATTCACTGCAGAGGTTGAAGCACTCTCCATGGCACAACATGACAATCTTGTGCCTCTATGGGGTTACTGCATCCAGGGAAGCTCGAGGCTCCTCATATATTCTTACATGGAGAATGGGAGTCTGGATGATTGGCTTCACAACAGGGGCAACGTCAACTCATTTCTTGACTGGCCAACAAGGTTCAAGATTGCACAAGGAGCAAGCCGGGGGCTTTCTTATATCCATGATATCTGCAAGCCTCGTATTGTTCACCGTGACATCAAGTCCAGCAATATCCTACTTGACAGAGAATTCAGAGCCTATGTTGCAGATTTTGGCCTCTCTAGATTGATCCTTCCCTATGATACACATGTGACAACTGAATTAGTTGGCACGCTGGGTTATATTCCTCCTGAGTACGGGCAGGCATGGGTGGCTACACTGCGAGGTGATGTATACAGTTTTGGAGTGGTGCTGCTTGAGCTGCTCACAGGGAAGAGGCCTGTCCAGGTCTTATCCAAGTCGAAGGAACTTGTCCAATGGGTACGGGAGATGAGGTCCCAGGGAAAGGAACTTGAGGTCTTCGATCCAGCACTCACACTCAGAGAAAGAGGGCATGAAGAGCAAATGCTGAAGGTACTTGAAGTTGCTTGCAAGTGTATCAACCATAATCCTTCCATGAGGCCAACCATCCAAGACGTGGTCTCCTGCCTGGACAATGTAGATGTGAACCTGCAGGTGGAGATGTAGTTAAAAGAGAAGAAACATATAGGCGGTAATCTTGTACTTCGCCAGACTAGGTGTAACCTTCAGTAGGAAGAAGGTTTTCTAACAATTGTACTGTTGTTTGTAGTGTACATCTCTGAAAAGAAATGGCTCACAGTTATGAGCCTCTGTATTCAGTTTTCCCCTTTTTTTGTGCGTAAATATTGCACCTCCAAACTCGATTCCATGAGCATGTAATGTGATTTAAAAGCTTTTGAGCTGTTGTTTAATTCATCTTCATTTTTTGAGTTGTTCAGTATACATCTAAAAAAAATCCTGCAAAACAAGGTGTAGAGATGTGGATAATATAATGTCAGGAAACACGACAGATTTCTTTGATTGCTCTAGAAATGTACAAGACTCAGAACGTGCTTAGTTCAGCATTATAGCACTTAGATGCTGCTACTGCGCTATGAACTAATATTCAGAATCTGTTCCATTTGGAAGCATCTTAAATTCAGTAAGCTTCTGTCAACACTTTTTACTTCAAATTGATGGTGTACCCTATGATGCTTAAGTTATTTCTGAGATCAAAATCACATACATAGCTAGTTTCCTTCCAAATTGTTAACCGCTAATAACTGTCGGAGCGTCAGTTTTCAGCTCGGTACAACCACCGAAGCGCAATGCTAGGGGTGATAAAAGCATCCATTTGATTCAGAGTAGAAGAAATTCAGCCCACACAGGGCACAGGCAGCGGATTCTAACAAGTTTAACGATTTTTCAGAATGCCATGAACAATCGCCTCTACAGCGTAAGGCAGGTACCGATGGACAAGCACCGACAAAAAATAATCAAATGTCTGGGCCATCAGGTAGGTGATTCTTGTACTGACCCTTAGAAGTCGCGCTCTCGCGGCGGCTCGCCTCCGCCGATGGCTGTGTCCCCGGCAAATCTGTGGCGGAACGGAAGCGGCTACTCGGCCTCGCCACGGCTGTCAGGGGGGTTGCGGTGGGAAGGACGGGAACACGAGAACCAGATGGCCCATTTGGATCGCCCGAGCGACCTAGGGCAAGCTGGACCGAGCGTGAGCCGTCATAGGCTGTACGGGCTGTTTCAAACGCCGCGGTTGGAAGTCGAGCGGGGTGTGCTCGCGGAATGGGCCGGAGGACGGAAGGCCCCGGCGCACCGTAAAAAAAATTCCAAAATCTTGGCACAGATTTCATCTAGGGTCTGTAATTTGTTCTACCTGACATCAGATCTCAGGTAGAGCTTTAGTTTTCAGCTCTACCTGAGATCTGAAACTCATAGACTAAAATAAAGTGAATTAAGTTTATATTTTTAGTTTAAAATATAAATAAGATAATCCATCTAAACACTCTTAATGTATTCATAACTTCAGCTCCACGGATTTGATGGAGCTAGAAATACTTAGCTCCACCAGATCTACAGAGTTGGAGCTCTACCAAACACACTCTTAATACTATGAATTTATCTATTTTGAAAGCCATGCTTGCATTTGAGCTAGACTCCCCACCCCCCCCCGGGCGTGACCCAAGATCCAACCCGTCGCTAGTGGTCATAGTTATTACACTAGCACAGGCCACAAACACAATCTGGCGCAACTTAAGTGGTTCCCACCGGTCTATTTATAGTCTTGTAGTAAAACACTGTTTATCTTATTTTTAATTGATTTAGATCGTCCGATGCTTTAATCAGATAACCCATATCTATATAAAGATTGTTTAAGTTACGGTCTCCATAGAGACCCCACCGGATCCGTGTTCACCGGCCACTGAACTCCTCGCTCCCGTCCCACCTAACCAAAACACACAGGAATACTACAGGATGAGTTCTTCCAGGGTTTCTCGGGCAGCGTTACTGCTTGTGCTGCTGCTCTGTTTGAACTCGTCATCTTTAGCGGCGTGCACGGAGCTGGCTGCTGCTGCTGGCAATGCGGCGGCTGCTGGTGTCGCTGCCGTCGACGTCGAGCCGGCAGAAGGCAGAGCAGCAGCAAATGCGAGTCGGCGGCCAGAAGAAGCCCTTCGCGCAGACCGCCGCGAGCTTCGGCCAGAGGGTGCCCAGATCCGGCTGGAACCCCATCCAGAACAGATAAAGGTACGCGGACGAATGGGTGTACTTGCTCATCAGTGTGTCATCTAAATTGGCTTGTTTCAGAGAAACAAAACTGCAGCATCTCTCTCTCTCTCTCTCTACATATGTGCAGATAATAATTAATTTCGCATCATTTTTTGGTATGACTCGTAGGTTTATTCTCTCAACAGGAACTTGGAACATCGACTGGTTTCTGCTTGGTGTTCTTGTTTCAGGGAATAGAACGGCTTAAAGTCACTCAGCCTAAGCATCGGCCCTATTTAAGAGTCTTTAAACCACATTCAGTTTTTGAAAAACCAATAAACTCCTCAAATAGCTCAATTTTTAAGCCGGATTTAGCATAAACTATAAATAACTAGCAAAATCCAAAAACTGAAAATTGAGCTGGATTTCCTTTTGTATTAGTAAAATAATTTTTTTATAAAAAAAACTATAGCTACTTTTCAATCCAAAAGATTAAAAAAACAGTATTTTAAGAATTTACGGCACCCCAATCAGACCAATCGTATGGCGAGGGTACACATGAGAAGGAAATCACACATACATTGAGCTTAGGATCGTTGCATCTGCGTGTACTACTTTTCAATTTTGTGGTGCTAGTTTTCGTTTTTTTATAGATATTTTTTAGTGTACTTTAAATTAGCAAGCTAGCTAGTAGGATGGTAGTAACAGCTGGTTACGACATTTACATCTCGTGCTACTACTTGCTCTATGCGAAATTTAGTCTAGGATTCTTTTTTTTGAAAAAAAAAGGTATGAAGACTTCTATGTAATTTCGGTTTCCTCGAAGGGTTTTTTAAAACAATGTACTCGGTAGAATTATCGGCAAAAGTGTGCACCATGGGATACTGTGGAGAGTCTATTCGTGAATATGCAGAATTACAGGGTTCTTTTTGTAAAATAACCTGTAAAAGAACCTAGACATAATTTTAGATTCTTCAAAGGGCCTCCTCGCGAAGGCACATGGCATGGCTGAGAGAGCTTGAATTCATTCAGCTTTAAAGAGAGTAGTTATTCTTTTGTTGAATTAGCAGCTGTAATATAAGTTGGTGGTACATGGAAGAAATTAGTACTGTCCTTTTGCTATTCGGTTACTTAATTGTGACTTTGTGAGCATCCAACGTGCATGTGTTGTCTCCGTACTAGAAGCCATCGACATCTGAAAACGCTACAATATCTTAAGTATGCATGCACATAATGTACTGCACACTAAAGGCATGTTTGGTAGAGTTTTAGATTTCATTTCATCTGAAATCTGAAACTTGTAGTCTAAAATAAAATAAATTAAGTTTATATTTTTGGTCTAAAATACAAATAAGATGATCTATCTAAACACTCTTAATGTACCCACAGCTTCAACTTCACAATTTCGGTGAAGTTAGAATTTTTAGCTTCACCAGGTTCACGAATCTGGAGAAGCTGAATCCCTGCCAAACACACCCTAACATGTAATTGGAATAATGAAATTATGAGATGATAATATAAATTAAAAATGTTATGTTATGTTACGTTTACTGTTTTGTTATGTAAGTATTTGGGAAAGAAAATTTCGATCACATGCAACAAGTATTGAAAAACGGAATGAGTATATTTTCTTCTATAATATATATATAGGTAACGTGAGAGGTTTGAACTAAATAAAGAGTTACAAGAATTGATGTTATGCTTGAAAGAATAAAAAAAAGAAAAAATTCTCTCCCACTTCTACATTATTCATACTTTGAGTAATCTATTAGTTATTTTATATCAATATATATAGGAAGTCTCTTTTCTACTTCCAAGAGTAATTACTTCCTATGTCGTATCTCACAACGTATGGAGTATCTCGTGCAACAGAGGGTATGTACGTGTAGTATACGAGTATATAAGATCATCTAGGTGGTATGTACATTTTTCAGAGGTGGTATGCATATTTTTTTGGACATACTCCTTTGTATGCACTTATATAAAGGTATTTGCAAAATACGCTAAAAATTTATAAACTCCCTTACAATTTTTTCTTGTGGCTCACTGTCGGCGTACTTTACGCCAGGGTACCCTCTTCGTCGCACAAAAGCATGCGTGGCTCACGTGGCGATCTAGCGGTGGTGGGTGTTTACACCGCCTCTGACGTCGGTCCACGTGGCGCGTGGGCGGCAGTGGCGACCACGCCTGCTCGCTCGGCGCCCGATCCACGTGGCGGCCGGGCGGCACGCCCGCCCATCGGGTGCCGGCCCACGTGACGCGGCGAAGGCGGCGGTGGCGACCACGCCTGCCGCCCGGCGTCCGATCCACGTGGTGGCGGCGGCGGCGGGCGAGCACGCCACGCCCATCGGTGCCGGTCCACGTGGCGCGCGGCGGCAGGTGGCGACCACGCCTGCCGCCGGCGCCCGATCCGTGGCGGCGGCGGCGGTGGCGAGCACGCCTGCCCATTGGGTGCCGGTCCCACGTGGCGAAGCGGCGAATGATGGGCGGCCACGCCGCCGCCGGCGCCCGATCCACGTGGCGGGTGGCGAAACACGCCTTGTTTATCCTGCCATGCAAAAAGGTGGATGCGGTGGCTTGCCCCGAAGTCTCTTCCCCGACGTCTGCGTGTCGAGAGCAGCTCATTGTACTGCACGCCGATTCAAGGAATTCTCGCTACAAGCCTGTTCCTCGACGCCCATACCTACCCGCCATGAGGGTCACATTCCGGAATCGGGCGAAGGCATGCGCTGGCATTGATTAGGGCTGAAGGAACGGGACAGCGCATAAAGGCGAAGTAAATGCATGTAAGATAGGCATGATGACGATCCCTCCTCTAGCTGACCCATGTAAGCCCGTGCATATAAGGGCACTTGAGGGCATACGAGAGGGGGGGTCGAAAAGGAGACTCAACAGAAGAGCTGGTCATCAGTGAGCTCTGTAACCAAGCCCAAAATACTCAATCCAAAATCAGACAGGACGTAAGGCTGTTACCCTTCTTGTAAGGGGCCTGAACCTGGGTAAAATCGGTGTGTTCATCAAATTGAAGGGCACTAGAATTCGTTAGTGTGAGAGGTACTGGGGTTTCCCTCTGCTAGGGTTTGCCAATTATCAAAGCCACCCCCCTATCGAACTAAACCCGGTCTGTAGGCTCGGGCATGTCAGGTGGAATACGCCGACACTCATATTGGAGTATCTTATAATTAGTGTACAAGTATACCTAAAATGATAAAGAAGTATTCCAAATTTGTTTATATGGTATTTCAGAGGTGGGAGTAACTACATGCTTTAAGAAAGATACACGTAATGCACGGGCCACCTTGCTAATTATCGTAGTAAGTCGTTTACTGCTAGTAATAAGTGTTATGTCTGGAAAAAGAAACTTAAGCCCAGTTACAGCTTTACTCTGTTAATTAGACCTCATTCTCCAACATACTTGACCCTGACGTTCGGAGCTGCTAGAAGCCAGACAAAAGATAGCCATAAACAGAACCGTTTGTGCCTACATCATCTTGATGTCACAAGCTATGCTAAAAGGAGGTCAGGTTATACACAACCCCCTTTATTGGTACACAACATGCAAACGAACTGATGGCCTTTACAGACGAAAAAGAATCACCCCAGAACTTACAAAATGTACAGCTAATATTTTCATTTTTCAGTGTGTCAAAATGCCTACACTTGGTTTCTCTTCAGTTCTGGGACCTAGTGTTGTCAGGCAAGAATAGATACCGGAATTTTGAGTCGAACGGGATGATGCTAAAACTGCGCGCTCCAAGAAGCCGCTGCTTGCGTGACGACGAAGTATCTTGGATCGCTGCGACTTGATCCGGTGTTAGGTGACGGCAGATCCAGTCGGCGAGCAGAGAGTCCTCCACGGTGCCCTTGGCATAGCTCTGCAGTAACTTTGGGACTATGAGCTTTCCTTTGTCATTTATACCTACTGATGCTTGGATGTAGTCTGTCATTGATTCTTGAAGCTCCCATCGAACATTCTCGGCGGAGAAAATCCTGACCTGTGTGATAGCAATTTGTCATTTCCAAAATGCGGATTGGCAGGAACTAAGATTTCACGATTCTTATGACAGTTTTTTTTTTGCTAAGGAAACTGTAATGTAAAAGAAATTTCAACACTAGCTCTGAGAGATTCATAGTCTTATCATGTTTAAGAGATGTATTGTAATACTCAATTGTACTAAAGTATGTAATACTAGCAGTTCATGAAGGTTTTTAACTCTCAAGAACTACAGATGAAAGCATATGAAGTATTTTATCTGAGTTATGAAGCCCACCCTTATAGTTGATTCTAACCAAGAGCATGACAAAAACATACTGGTAGCTTTGGCTTTAACAGATTGCCTGTGTATACATGTTGACAGGGCAAACTAAGATATACTCAATTCACTTACAGCAGGTGAAGAGAACATTCCACAACTAAGTGCAAACAGCACCAGGGGTTCGGTGTCATCGATTGAGTATTTCTTGTGCTCCTCAGTAACACTGAACTTGTGAAGGGCTAACATCAAAGACTGAAAATGAGGAAAACAGTAAGATGCATCACGACTTGCATGATAAACAAATGAAATTGACGAGTGAGGAACAGGGTAATACAAGCTGTGGCCGGTGTACTGGAGCCTTCATCTTTAGAATCACAAACTCTATTTCAGCTGCACTGAAGGACTGCCCACCAACCATGTAACAGGCCTGCAACATTAGCTCAAGTTCGTTAATATCTTATTAAAGAAACATGAGTATAAAACAATGAGATACTATATTAGACAAACCTTTTGCATTAGTGAAAAAAGCTTAATGTCATTCCCAGGAACACCATATGCTAAATATGCCTACAAGAAAGCATGCACAACATTCAGCAAGTAAGCAATCATGAGGAACAGCAATGCATGGTCCAGAATAAATGACACTACAAACACAGAGCAGGAACTGGTTTTTCAACACGACATTCACTAGCACTACTAAGAAAATGAAACTATCACAAAAACTATGGTGACATAGTACTAAGCAATGTTGCCTTCAAAACTCCCACCTCATCAAAACAGCAACACTATTTTGCTAAGGAAGAATGAAGACAAGTTCATCTTTCCATGTATGATAAACAAGTCAATAAGTAACAGATGATACCTACATGCATTATTAAGGCATTGTACAGGTTAATCCAAAATGCTAACCGCTCATCGCAGTTCATACAAGTAGGATCAACCTTTGATAGTTGCTCCACAAGGGGCCTGCAGATAAGAATAGCTTAAAAAAATAATGGTAATTGCATTTAAGTCATGTTATAACATGAAGCACATCATTTCTTCACAAAACAAACTACTGGTGCGTTATTGCATCACAAGGCAGAATAAAACAATTCTGAAAAATTCAATTACAAATGCAGCTGTACGGTAAACATTTTTCTCACATATGTAATAAAGCATCATACCATGTGCTTCAATATATTCATTTTCTCTAGTTTTTCTAAATTCGACCAGACTATCAGTAATTCAGTATTAATAGCTTTAGACAAGGATTCAACAGGAAACCTGTACTTCTTGAGAGCATGGGATGCATATTCAAGTTGCTCCTTGCCAACACACATCCAAGATACTTCAGCAACTGAACAATAGTTTCCAATGTCCCTTTGGGCTTCCTTCCCATTAACATTGTATGGATCGAGGTTTCCTACTTCATCAATAATATCACCATTGTAGTTCGAGTGAACTGAAGGGCCTCGCAGCACTGAGGCTATTAAAGATGAATCTGACACAGACGTCAATGTAGAGCCAAATAGACGTTTTGCTGATGAAGGTGAACTATCAGAAGACACCTTTGGTGACATCTTGGATGATTCAGATAAACGAAAGAAGATATCTCTCATGCAACGCACCATCTCTTCAGAGAGCTGATTTGGATTGTTCCACACATTTCCATTCATGCTGCTTTTCTTCAAATTAGATTGGCCAAATGATAATGCATCTATTATCTGATCTTCTTCGCCTTCTTTTTCCATAGAGCATGGTTCTTGCATCTGCAGGAATAAGTTAAATTTTGCTTTACTGACAACTTCAAATATTTTGCATAGAGCACAAGCTCAAGTACGCCTAAAACTGATAAATATGCATGAAATAGGACCTCTTCATCTTGGTATTTTTCCAACAATATATTTAAAGGGACATCTTGGTGCTCTTCTAGCAGCCCATTTAGAGATACCATCTCTATGTCTTCACTCTCTTTTTCAACATACTGTTGGCCTTCAAGTTCAGGGAATAAATCTTCTTGAATTGAATCAGATTCTCCAAACTTCAAATCTCTTAGTGTTGATATGTGCTTAGGAAAGTTGAGCAAAGAAATTATCAGTAACTGCATACCAAAAGAAGAAATTTAAAAATGAGATTAATACAACAAAGAAAACTTACTTCTTCCCATACACATTTACAAGTTGATGATGGCTGGCCATATGATGGTGTAGATAGTGTGCATCCTGGATATTTTTCTGCAAGTAGCCTTTCATTCCTTACATGACACAGCTGGCAGCGTAAGTCATTTAGATCCCTTTCAAGCTTTGAGACAGTAATCTCCAAGGAAGCTATGCTAATTATTAGCTCCTGCGACTGGAAATGAAATGTTAAAAACAATATCAGAGGGTGGCTATCTACAAACTCATGAAACAAATTACTAATATATTTGATGTGTGTACCTTGTATGGAAGCTTTGTAGAAGATTTAAGTATCAATGTGGCATTATGTGTGATGGCATCCGTCAATGCCAGATGCAAGTCGATCTCTTCTTTGAGTTGCATCTGCAATTTCCTAACCTGTAGTATGTAACCACATCTGAGAACAATAGCTCTTATTCTTTTGAATTTGCAAAATATTTTATTCCATCAACTAAGTTACACATATGTGTATCAATTTAATTAAAACTGTTTTGAGTAAATGTCAAGTATAAGCATAATCTATTTAGAGTAAACCATGCATATGAAGAATAGCAATTGCTGATAATAAAATCTGGGTCTTAAAGATGCAATACTTGAGAAACATAAGGTGGAATTTCAACAAACACAATATGGATTTTTGGAAACACGTCTTAGAGACTAGAATTCATTAGAGGACCACTCCCATAAGCAAATTTCAGTGAAGCCACGAATTAAAATCAACATTATTCTGCAAATATCAAAATTGTAAAGATGATGAGCCAAGAAAAGCACTCACTTCCTGCTCGAGCTGCGATCTGTACCGCCGCATGCCGCCCCTTTGGCTCCCTTCCCTCTTGCCAGTACAACCATTGCTGCTATCATCCTACAAAGGAAATACTCACAGCAGTCAGGTTCACGGATCACCTGAAACAGTCCTAGAACCAACAAACAGACAAGATTGCCGGTTGACGATACAGCCGGGGCCGAAACCATCCAAAAAATTGCAGAACAGAATGCAGCGAACAGAGAGTCAAAACCCTGCATCTACAACACGAGACAGGCGAAAAACAGCAAGGGGAAAGTGACATGTCATCTGGGCCCCTCAAAATTTGTGCACGCGAGCAGACAGCTTGTCTGAAGCTGATGGTGCCCTGCGCTGCGCAATACGGGATGCACAAAAACAACACCCCATTAGCAAATTTCTCGGAGCAAAAACAATACGGTGAACTCGCAAGTCAGTTGTACGGATACTTGACACTTATATCAGATGGGATGGCAGTAATTAATGCGAGTGCAGGAGAAGCTACAGGGAAAGAGTGGGCTTTGATAAAGAAGACAAGAACCAACCTCTGAGCAGCTCGCCGACGCCGACGCCGACGCGTCGCCGCTCCCCGCCGCCAGATGCGCCGGTCGCTGCGTCACGCGCGAGCAACCGCCCGATCTCCGGCCGCCGCTGCCCATTCTCTGAATCGCCCTCTGGATCGAGCCGCCCCTGCACACGCACAGACCAAGAAAAGAGCCAACTTTGAGCAAAATTCCAAGAGCCGAAGCATATTTGCATGACCCAGAGAGAGAAGAGGCCGAGACAGACAGGGTCACGGAACGCGTCTTGTCGGACGCCACGGCCACGGCTGCAGCGGCGGCCAGGGCGTCGTCCGCGCGGACGCACAGCATCCACCACCACAAATTCTTTAACCTCCCAGAGTCCCAGCACTGTAAAGCCTCGGCACTAAGCTAACCCACTCAATCCAGAAAGCCGGAACAAGGCAAACGGCAGGGAAGCACTGCACAAATGACACAATCTATCGCTAATCTCCCATTCACCCTGTGAAACGGAGCCTCCGTAGTCCGTACTACAAGAGGCTGGTGTGGCGTTGGTGGTGGCGATGATGGCCGCCATGAGCCCATGACTAGCTAGCTACTAGTAGTAGTAGTAATAGCCCATAGTCCCACCCACGCCAGCGACACCACACCTATCGCCGCTTCTCCCCAATAATTATTTTGTGGAGTCATGGCGGGGCAGGTCATCTGAAAAGGGTAACGGGAATGGTAGCAGCTCAGGGCTCAGCTCAGCTTCAGCTCACCTTCGGGTTCGTCAATTTTGATTGGGCTGCGTGCGTCGCCTGTGGGGTCCACTGCGCAGCCAGCGAGAGAGGTGAAGAGGAGGTCGAGCGAGCTGCGAGCGAGAGATGGTCCGGTGGAGCTGGTGAGCACGTTGGTAGAATAGTAGAATAGACAGAGCCCCTGTGGCCGCTCGCACTTGAATTGGTCCCCAAAAATGCAGGGCGTGTCGGTACTGGAATCCTTTGATTTCACGCATGTGGAGCCGAGCAACTCCTATTGCCCAGTAGACCGGGCAGTACTATAGTTATCGGTGTTGTACAAGCTATCTCTGCCTCTGAAAAGAGCTTGTTATTATAGTGTTTTGTATAACAACTAAGATATGTATACAAAAAGATTATCCTGCCCTTTTGTATTTGGTCGCTTATTGCTATAGGATATTACGTGTACTATAATCCATAACAGTAAATATCCTGGAAATAGGAATGAAAGGATACGCTAGCTAATGAAAAAATGGTTTAGAGTTACCTAAAAAATGTGAAGTAACATATATTGAGAAACAAAATTTAAAAGCCAGAATGATATGCATTCACGGGAGAGTAGCTGATAGCAGGAGTGTGCTTTATATTGTCTACCTGTGGCTTTGTAGTATAAATGTGTTTAATACTGAGGGTAGGGTTCAATCTGTTGTTGTGCATGCATGATTGATCAAGTGGTCACGCAGACGAGTTACGAGTGTTTAATGATGCCATTAGGGTTTGCAGTACTAATCCTAGGTGGGCCGGGGCTGCCTCTAAAGCTTGAACGCAACTTGCCATCTTCAAAACGAGAGCGACACTGTCAGCAGCACCGAGTCAAGAAGCGCTGGAGAGGACGTGAAGCAGGCGGTCTGAAGCAACGAAGACTTGGCGTGAAGACTTCACACAAATTCTGGAAGGCCCACAATCGAAAGAGAGGCGAGCCCACAAGCCCAACAAATACTTCATCGGTCTAGATGGAGAACCTAGGGACATCGTTTCTTGATGTATATACTGAATGCCGAGAGAGACACAAAGTGCGAATAGGCTAAGAGGCGTGAGGGTGTTTTTCTTCTTGTGTTCTGCGGCAATACTCAAAGGCGACCGGTGTTCTTGGCGGCGGAGTACTCCGAGCGTGAGTGTGTTCTTGGCGGCGATATTCAGCGGCGGTGAAGCACAGATTCGCTTCTAGAGATATACCATACCATTCCTTGCTAATACTTTGAATCAATATACACCTTCCTCGTTGTTGGTCCGATTACTTGTCGTTGGGATCTAACATCCGTATCGAGCCAATCCATCGCCACCATGTTGACCGAGGAACAAAGAAGCGATGCTCGGCTGTCATTGTGGAGAAGATGGAGAGAGCAATCAAAGGACGTCTGCCGCTGATGAGCTTAGGGCCTCGCTACAAGATTGGCGGCAATCGCGTTAGCGCCGCTCTCCGCCTACAGACGGCTCGGCAAGCAGGCTGACCACGACCACGACACCTCCTCTTCCTCCTCATCCACTACGCCCGAGAAGATCGTGGCGTCCGCTTCTATCACCACTAACAAGATGTCGACGACGACCTCCCTAGTGGCGCCGTGCCTTCCCCAACCTCGAGATCCACCCCACGACGCCGCCGCCACCTCCATCGCTACCACTGGGACACCACTGGCGACGCCCACCAGTGTTCGACGCCGGCCCTATCAAAGCCACCAGCATTCCCAGATCTCTGCGCCATGTTCTCGCTTGTCCCTACGGCTTCCTTGGTAGCGACGCAAGCTTCCCCAACCTCTGCTTCACCAAGGGATGTTGTCCTAGCAAGATTCACGGACTCCTCACGAGCAGCTGCAAAGAAACCACACCAAGTGCTCGGAGTCGGTGTCAACATGGGCATCTGCGTTCTAGCACTGTGATGTTTAAAGAGGTTGTTTCACTAGAGGTCCTCAACAAGCTCAACATGCCGGTGACCACCAAGCGCCGACACCAAGTTCGCGGTATTTCGCTTATATTCCCTCTCGCAACAAAGCCCATGCTCGAGATGTGCATGTCTCGATGTTGCTAAGCAACGACTTGAGACCATGGCCTTCTTTCAATTCTTCGCAAGCCCAAGTACAGTTGATAGCAGCTAGCATAGACGGGATATTAACAATTGCATGCCAGATGATGAATTCTGCAAGTAGAATATTGTTTCATATTGGGCAACCCAGCAATTATCTCCAATCGGTAGAGCCTCTATCACATATGGTGTTAGATGGGTGCATAAGAAAGAGGAGAGACTTCATATTGCTTAACAGTTCATGGTTCAGAAAGGAGCAAACTAGCAAGATGCCAAAACCTCCATGGTTGTTTTGTGCAGGGAGGTGTTTGCATCGGTGTGGGATTTTTGCAGAGTTCAGTGGCTCTGAAGATACATATTGGGCTGCTCATGTCATCAATTATGTTAAAGCTCTTGAATGCATTAACAAATACAATCGAAGCGCTTGCGGTTCTTTAAGTATCAAGATGACCAATCTCTTGTCATCAACTTGGCTTACATGGTTAGAATTCAAGACTCTGAACAACCCCGGTCTGCATATGAGGAATTCGTTTGTCTAGGCTTGCATTTCTGAACGGTGCATGATCCAATCAGTTCCAAAGACAATATGTTTGGTGGTGCTTAATCGTGCTAACAACATTGCCTGTCAGAGAAGTATATGTTCTATGGGATCCTGGTGATACTCACACTGCAGTTCCCTCCTGTGAAAATTCGGTTCGTCAGACATTTGGATGCCACAAAATCAGCAAGACCGGTAGTGGAGGACGTCCAATGTCAGGTCAACAACCGAAGAAACGGACATACAAAACCTCATCATCTTCACTGAAGTCAAAAAGAATAAGATGTAGCTGTCATGTTGATTGTTACCAAGACAAGAATCGAAATGATATCTGTGACAACTTCCTTTCTATTAGCAACAAACCTGAGCATGAAGGTTCAATGCATCTGATTCCTGAAGAACTTTCTACTCCTATTAGGGTAGCTAATATTGATGTTAAACAAGAGACACCAGATGGCCATGGAGAAGTCATATGCTTTAACATCTACTCTGGCAATTCTGATGCTGAAGCTGATTTTGGAAATGGCAAAACATGCATTTGGGTGGATGAGTTGGACAATGATCTGTGCTTGAAAGACAAGTCAAATTTTACTTACCAGCTGGAGTGTCCAATTGCTCAGACTCAGCTTGGCGGTTGTGTTTTGTATGCTCATGAGGAACAAGGAGGTGTGGGCCTGAATCTTCAGGACCTAACACGTCAGACTCTGCAAACTTCATATGATGTGCAGGATGACGAATACCAGGATGGCGCCAAACCGGCCAATGGAGCACGTTACCAGCGAGGACGAACAATCTATCAAGGAGCAATTCGGCGCGCCCGACTGGGGGTCAAGCTGGTCATCAAGGAGGGCGGATGTCGTGAAGACTGAGTCAAGAAGCGCTGGAGAGGACGAAGCAAGGCGAGGCTGAAGCAAGTGCGAAGACTTGGCGTGAAGACTTCACACAAATTTCGGAAGGCCCACAACGAAAGAGAGGCGAGCCCACAAGCCCAACAAATACTTCATCGGTCTAGACTGGAGAACCTAGGGACATCGTTTCTTGATGTATATACTGAAATGCCGAGAGAGACAGCGCGGGCTAATAGGCTAAGAGGCGTGAGGGTGTTTTTCTTCTTGTGTTCTGCGGCAATACTCAAAGCGACCAGGTGTTCTTAGCGGCGGAGTACTCCAGCGTGAGTGTGTTCTTGGCGGCGATATTCGCAAGTGGCGGTGAAGCTCAGATTCGCTTCTAGAGATATACCATACCATTCCTTGCTAATACTTTGAATCAATATACACCTTCCTGTTGTTGGTCCGATTACTTGTCGTTGGGATCTAACAGACACTTGTTTGGATTACATTGGAGCGAGGTACACGTAGCAATAAAACAGTACGTAGTTGTAGTAAACTAACCACTCCTGGTAGATCCGTTTTGATCAAGATCTGTTTAGCTGGGCATGATACTTCCTCGGTAAATCGAGTCCGTACTCCGTACTACTCAACCAACCATCTGGGACCTCTGGGTGATGGCTCCACCATGGCCGGGATCTCCGCCGGGAGCGGCAACCGGGCAGAGGCAGCTTTCTCGTCTTGACACCGTCAGGGCGACGCGCTTCCTTGGCGTCTTCGCGTTGGTCTACTCCGTCGGAAGCTGATAGGTAGGTCAGTGCCGTCAGTGCCAGGTCGTGTGTATGCACTGTGCAGTGGCAGTGTCCAGCGCTCAGGAATCACAACCTCCATTGCTAGCTGCTGGTGTTTTAATTACTTTGTGTTTTCAACGGGGGAGCAGAGTAAGCAGTGACCAGAGCGAGTTGTTTCGATCGATTCAATGCGGCCGGTCGGCACGGAAAATGCGATGGCCTCTATTCAATCCCTATGCGAGCTCCACGGTTCCATTGTTTGCAATCCATTACTCCGTTGCTGGTGTCCTAGGAACAGCCTTTTGTCAGTATTTACCTCGCTTTCAAAAGCTTACTCACCGCTAGAGCTTGAGCTTGTACGTACGGTTGTACGGTACCTCACACTGCGAGACTGTGTGCGTGTGTGCGTGACACATAGCATCTCTGAATGGCAGCTTCAGGAAAGTCTGGGGCATACTCAGCTGAAACTACCGTCTTAAAAAAACCGGTCAACTGTATAGTAGCTTCAGAATGTTTCAGGATAAGCCTGTAGCAAATATTATGCAAAGCTATGCTAACTCACTACAAAACTCGGGATTCAGGAAAGAATAGCTCCGGATTATATCCATATGAATTAGCTACAGCTAGTGTAGCTCTATTTGAAGCAACTATCTATGTTGACGTGGCATTTTTCTCTAACCCACCGTCTAAGAGTATGTAAAATGGTACACGTCAGTTGTCTGTAAACCAATACTATGTATGGCCATATCATTACTACAGAAATGTACATCACAACTGATTCTTTTTCATCATCACAGTTGGTTTTGGTGACGATACAAAGTCATTAGACAGTGATAATGAGACGTTATCACGGTCGATTTTCGCCCGATTATGATAAAAGCATCATCACAATCAATTCTAAACAAGAACCGATTGTGATGAGCCTCTTATTACAATCGGTTCTAGCTCAGAACCGATTGTGACGAGGGGGTGTGCTATTTCTCATTTGTGCATCCTCCTAAAAACAACACAGATAACTCAAAGTACGCACATATTACATTCACACAACACAGATTACACATAATATGCACATATCACGTTCACAGAACACAAACACTTTATAATACACATATCACATTCGTGCACAACATAGAATATAAGCATATTTAACAGTCAGTACACATATCGCATTTACATATATAATATTATTTACATATGGACTAGTAGGAGCCTGTTGGAGCTCTAAACCTACCGTCCTCGGCTATAAATTTTGTCCAATACCACTAGTGGAAATGATCTTATAATTTGTTGAGTTCTTTACTTTGTAAGCTCTTGAGAGGGATATCAATCTTTCTGCAAAATAGAAAAGAGTGCACTAATTTAAAATTTATATGTAAAAAGCTAAGTGTAATATTATACATATACCTTAGGGAGAAGGTCTACGTCGCTCACCACGACCACCATATAATGCATGACGTAGAAGCCGCACAGATTGTCGCTGCGCTGTTGATGACATTGTGAACAAATAAAATAAAATTAAGAGACAAAGAATAGATGTCAAAAAAAATCTTATATATGCTAGGCATTTGTACATTGAAGCGCTACCACTCTAACTGGTCACCTTGTTTGTCATCGTGTCGCCCTCCTTTAGCGATGTAGGACGAGAAACTCTTACATATATTGGAGAGATGCCATGGAGTCAAAAAAAAAATGAAGGTAGTTAAATACAGAAAGTGTTAGATTAAAGGAATGTACTTACTTCTGCAAAGCAAGCTTGATCGCGTAGGCCATCAATCTCTTTTCGAGCAAGTTAAAAGTGTAGACTTTATTTTTACTTGGAGCGAGCACAAGTAGAACCCAATGGTTACTTATTAAATGGTATGTAGCATAAGAAAATAAGTTTATATACGGTTTAGCTGTGTACAAGTAATTGAACGGTTTCTTATGTAAAAGCCGATTGTGATGTGAATGGTACATCACAATCGGTTCTAATGTTAGAATCGAGTGTGCCTAAAAACCAATTGTCTCTCTTTAATTATTTATCATAATCGATTTTTTCTAAAAACTTAATTAAGAACCGACCCGGATAGTGTTGTACCATTCAGTAATAGTGTATAGATGGCTTTAGATTATTTGTACCATTACATAAATAGTCTATTAATTATATGAGAAGTTATTACAGATGACTATATAGACAATTTATTTTATAAATTGTCTTTAAGACTTTCTATAGATGATATGGATATGTATTATAAATAACTAGTGTCTATGTCATATTACACCTATAATACCGCCTGGGAATGCCGGGAGGAGAGGGTGGCCACGTGTCACTCTTGGCGATTTTGCGAAAAACCCTCTGCATTTCTTGAAATTGCGGATAGGTCCCTGTAGATTACGGATAGGTCCTCCACGATTTTTTGTGAGGGGAATATATTTTTCCCCGATTCGCGTTTGGGTCCCTCGCGCGTTGTTTTACGGAAAAAAACCGCGTTAAATTCAAATCGCGAGCAAGCCCTTTTCTTATTTTTCAGGATAGCGGACATGTCCAAAAATATAACAAATAGATCATGGCTCCTTACGTTTAGGTCCTTTCTCCGTTTTTTCCGGGAAAAATGTTTTCGATATTATTGCTCGGTGAGCGCATAGAGTGTTAGACTCGACAAAAGAAGATTGTCATCTCTAATAATTTTTCGCCATTTTTCCTCTAGACTATCTCCAATATCTTTTCAATAATTCATCGAAAGAGATATTTCTACAACTCTATGTCTCTATTTTTTTCCCCGTAACTTGGTTTCTGATATTTTCCAGAGTGAGAAATATGTGCACGGTTGTATGTTTATAGTTTTTTTCCCAATTTAATCTATAGGATTTTTCGAAGCATATATCTCTAGACTTTTTTCCCAACTCGATTTTCCAACTCGATCTCTAATATTTTTTAGAACACGTGTTATTACTCGGTGAGCGCGAAGAGTGTTAGACTTGACAAAAGAAAGTTGTCATCTCTAATATTTTTTCACCATTTTTCCTCTAGACTTTTTTCCCACCTCGGTTTTCCAACTCGGTTTCCAATATTTTTCAAATAATTCGTCGAAAGAGATATTTCTACAGATCATGAACAAGTCCTTTCGCCAATTATTTTGCAAAAAATACCCCGTAATTCCGCAAATTCAGCACGAGCGCCGGTTCTTTCAACACAATAGACTGGAATTACGATTTTTCTGTAAAAATTTGGGTCGTTTTTTTCATGCATGCATCGCATCGCTTAACTCAACTGGTTTATACATATCTACTATATAGTAGCGTCTGGGCTCGGAGTCCTCAGCGCGCTGCCGTTATCGCCGAGCTAATCGCGCTTGTCACCCTATGGACACCGTAATCACCTTCTCCACACAATCAATGCTTCACTTGTGCGTATACTTGTCTTAATACTTATATGCATCTTTACTACCTTACCTACATTCCGTCCCTATTTTCACGTCCACACAGCACGACGTGCAATAGCACGTTACCATATCTAGTATATACATGCTCTAAGCATCGGAGATGTTCCTAGGTTCAAGCAACCTCTGGGCACGGCCTAGGCCTTCCGGGCCACCGAAGCAACGCCAGCCAAAAGTTCGATCATTAGTTTGGCTGGACTTGATATTAGGCCAAGCCCATCAAGATTAACCGTCCTTCAAGCATAAAACCTTGCACTGAACCAAAAATTTGAGCCCATTGTGGCCGGAATGGGTCATGCTTGGTTAGGCTTGCCTACACGCCATTTCAATCGAGACCAAGTCCACACAGGCACCACGCTTAGTCAAAGTCCACACACCGACCTCACCTAACGAATATATACGTGTCGCGCCCCTGCACGTCAAACGGCGGCTACGATCGAAGAGTCGAGTTGTAGTTGGTCACGCTGCAGCCCGCAAGAACCGGGAAGGAATGGCGGCGAGCCCAAGGGACAGCGCGAGCAGTAGCCTGTGGGGCACGCTGGGGCAGGCCTCCAACGTCGCGCAGCTGGTCGGCGTGGACGCGCTCGGGCTGGTCTCCATGGTCGTGCAGGCAGCCCTGGCGGCCCGCCGCCACAGGGACGCCTGCCGGCGGCTCGCGCAGCACGTCGAGCTCGTCGGCGGCCTGCTGCGGGAGCTCGAGCTCGCCGAGCTGATGCGGCGGGAGGCCACCAGGCGGCCGCTCGAGCAGCTCCGCGCCGAGCTGCGCCGGTGCTACGCGCTCGTCAGGGCGTGCCAGGACAGCGGGTACCTCCACCGCCTGCTCTTCGGCGCCCGGATGGCCGACGAGCTCCGCGCCGCGCAGCACGAGATCGACATCTACATCCGCCTCATCCCGCTCATCTCCCTCGTCGACAGTACTAACTCTCGTCGTGTCACGGTACGCATTTGTCAAGCTTGTCTTTATTAGTAATCTCGTTGGTTCATATCAAAATTGAAGCTTGTGATGTATGGATTAAGGAGATGCACTGACTTGAGGATGATTCATTTTATTCGTAATCCGATCGAAGTGATCTAGTCAAGTGATCCTAGGAATGGCTGTCCCTGAATTGGGGTCCTATAGCAATTCCAACTGCCAATGAAGTTAATAGTTTTGAATTCACAGGATGTTCCTTATATTTGTGCACTGTTAATTTCAAGAAATCATTTAAAAAAAGGTTAATCTAATAAGAGAAAAAAGGCTATGCTGGTCAATTGTAATACATGAATAATATTTGTCATTTTCTTTATCCTTGTTAGCAGGCTACTGAGGGGAAGCCAAGTGTAGCCACAAGCTATTCATACCTTCACACAAGGTTGGGTACTTTTTCATTACATAGTTATCAGCTACCGATTCTTGCTATATTAAATCCAGAACCTTATCGTGTCTTTTGATAAAATGGCAATGTTGAAGGTGAACTGCTGCTGCTGATGTTGAACACTAGAGAAACGTTTGACCATATCTGGTTGATTACTGATTGACCACAAACTTGTTGGTATTTTGAGTTTTCCTCTAAATTTCTGGAAAAGGCGAACGAGCCAGCGGCTCGTTGGTTAGCTTCGCCGATGTCGCGAGGCCGCCTGGTTCGATCCTCGGATCGCCTGTGTGTGTGGGTGTGCTGCGTCTTGATCAAGGCGTCGTGCGTGCGTGGGTGGGTGGGTGGGTGTGAGTGAGTGAGTCGATCAGAATCTACATTGTTCTCTTTCTATCTTGAATGCCAGAGCTCCTGGCCATATTTCAAAAAAAAATTCTGGAAAAGAAAGAAAAAAAATGAGAGCAGGCAAACTGGCCGGCTCGGCCCATACGGCCAAGCCAACCCAGCTGGCCCAACCGGCAGAGGAAAAGTCTGTTGCAGCCCTGTGCTGCCTTGGTTTTGACCGAGTGAGCAAAGGAAACGGTGGATGAGGGGATTGCGCATGGGGAAGAGGCGGCGGCTTCGCCCGCGTCGCATGGATCTGGAGGCTGCGTCGGCATCTACCGCGTCGCATGGCGCTTCATCTGCGGCAGCTGCGGGCGGCCGGTGCGGCGTCGGTTGCCCTTTATCACCTCCTGAGACCCTTTATATTCCGCGGTCTGGCCTCTCGGTGAGATCAATCCAATTCCCATCTTCGATCCGAATTTCCCACAGTCTGGTTGGAGTTCTTGTAGTGTCTTGTGCATCTAGCAATCTCTGGCTTTCCCTGGCTCGATCTATGCTTGATTTAACCTGTGGATGACCGCATTCGCGTGTAACCCTAGTTGAATCTCTGTCAGATCGTGAGGCCTAAGTTTCTTGCGTGTTGATTCTAGAAGTTGCACAAGATAGAACTTCCGGTTGCACAGAACTATTTCTGCCCTCTTGAGCCGGCTAATTGTGGTTGTTTTCGGTTTGATTTGCTTGCGCTGGATATTGACCTGTGCGGTCTGTTCTTGGCACTCGGCTTGTTCATCCGTTCGGCCGAAGGGTTGATCCTGTGGTCCTGAGTGGTTGCGGTGCATCTCAAATCTTCCGGTGAATTGCCTCACTGAGAGGATTGTTTGGCTTTGTATCTCCGAAGACATTCGCCTGCGAGGTCTGTGGCATTATAGGGGCGTTGTTGTTTTCTGGGTTAGTGTCTTCGACGTGCCTAGCTATTTTCACTTTCATTTAGTCAGCGATCTGTAAGTATATTCACACTGTTGTGGTTGTTTCCTTCTCCGTGAATGCAAAGGGGGCCAGTCAATTCTTTTGGCTTGGGGACCTTGCATGTGGGTTTAGTGTTCAATGATGATTTTGGGACTGAAATAGGCTATTTGTGGCAACAAATCTTGACAGTCTGATAATTTTGATATATATATACTTGATTAGCTCAATTGCTATCCTATGTTATATGCTTAAATAGTGAATCATTCGCTTACTGTTAGTCTTATGTTCATGTTCTAGTGATTGTTCCAGTATCTTGCTCTGTCTCGTATAACTTGGCATTGATTAGTTGTTCTCTGTTAAAATCGCCAATGCATTCATGTTAAAGATACTCTGTCTAGTAGGGTTGTTAACTTGATTCTCTATTGTGTGCATATAAGATAATCAGTTGAGTAGAATTGTTTTAATATGTCAAGTATATATTTTGATAATTGAGGTCAGGTTGCCACAAGTTAGCCTATTACTCGTCCCTTGTGGCGAGGAAGGCCTTTAAGGTAACCCAATATCTGAGAACACTCAAATAATCAACTTGAGCTTTAAACTAGTTGCTTTGTTCATAATTATGTAGATGTCCAGATGTCTGCTATGAGCATCTTAAATATGATACTGTCCTCTGTCATGATTCAATTCATATGCATGTACTGTTGTGAATCTCTTGATCCATGGTTATTGTCTGTGCTTGGAAATATTATCTTGTTAAAATTGCTAATACCGCGCAGAAAACAACAAAACTTGCCATCAAATTGAACTTATTTATCTTGAAAGTCCAACTGCTATGAACCTGCTATTTTGTTAACGACTGAAGTCAGAACCTTTTCTATGTTTTGGCATATGATGATGACATTTGCCCGATTTTAGGCTTCCGACAAGAGTTTTGGAGTTCACTGAAATATGTGTTCAAGGAGCCACTAACCCCTGTGAAATTGGGGAAGAGCCATTAGAAGGTAGTTACTTTCACAATTTTCCTACCGTTCTTAATTGAGAACTAAAAAAACCAAAAATAAAATAAATGTTATTCTCATTGAGAACATATAAATTGTTCTGTCATTTGTCAATGTTATACTGTACTGCTCATGCTTAGGAATATGTTGAAACAGAGAAAATTCAGATTGTTTATATGACGAATTTCAATTCATTTTAGTCATGCATACATTCTAGCTGATGACTCATGAGCAAAACATTGGATATTTGGATCACATCATAGCGTTGTACTATGGTTAAAAATAAATAAACACACTTCACACAAGAATACCAGCTTGTGTTGACATCAACTCATAAAACAGAAGTTCTGTAAGTGGATGGGATGCAGAAAATAATGAAGGCATCGTGCATTTTAACACTATACAACATATGCATATTGATGCTATTTTAGTGTGGTTCATTTCATTTGTTCTCATACGTTTTTTTCTGAGGAAATTTGTTCTCATAAGTTATATATTCTGAACACCATGAAGTCACTAGTTATTGTGCAAGCCAGATGAGCATTTCTCATGTTAGTAATTGCAATATTTGTTGCAATTTCATCGGTGACATGGAGGGATTACCCATCATTCAGGAACAGTGGACCTGCAAGAACAGAAAATCATAGACATGGAGGAATTGTGGGAGCTTTGTACCCGTACTGAAGAGAACTGCTCGAGATTTAGGAAGTTTGGTTTCTTTCAGATTGTGGATGCCACAGATAATTTTTCAGAAAAAAGAATCTGTGGAAAGGGTGCATTTGCTACAGTTTACAAGGTAATTTAATAATTTACAAATAGAAACTGAAGAAACAACCAAACAGATGCATACTCCCTTGTCTTCCTAACTAGTGTTGATTTATTATAAGAGAATGTCACATAAACTCTATTGATAACTATTGCAGGGTCAGTTTCCTGACGGACTCACAGTTGCAGTTAAAAGGTTCGATGAGCATGCAACAGCATTCGATTTCAAAAGTGAATTGCAGCTTACAAGGCTTCAGCATACCAATATAATTAATTTATTGGGGTGGTGCATCCATGGAAAAGAAAGGATTTTAGTGTATGAGTTCGTGCACAATGGCACCTTGCACAATCTCATATTTGGTACGTTTTACCTAAGACCATTTTTCTTTCAAGATGTGCTTCATCCAATTCCTAATAAATATGCTTTTGAATATAAAACAACTGTAACCAAATGGGAGGTTAGAACAATTCTTGATTGACTTGATTTTTGCTTTGATTTTGATAGGAACTCATTTGAAATTATGTTAATTTGATTTAGGACAGCATGGAAACTATAACTATTTTCTCTGAAATATATTTCTTGTTTAATCATTCTGCAGAGAAAAGAAACGGGGCATTGCTAAACTGGTCCAAGCGACTTCAGATAATTAAAGGGCTAGTCGAGGGGCTTGTTTACCTGCACAAGCACTCAATGTTATGGATTGTACATAGGGACTTGAAACCACAAAACATCCTCTTAGATCATGATATGAATCCGAAGATTGGTGATTTTGGATCGGCTACAACACTGAGTTCAGATATAAAAGAAGAGCGTACAAGCAGGGTTGTGGGAACCAGGTAACAGCTTCACAAAATGTCAATAGTTGTGCAATGCAATATTTGTTTTCCAATGTGCTAATGTCACCTCCCATATATACTTTCAGTGGTTACAAAGCTCCGGAGTATGCATCTCGAGGCCTTTATTCACTCAAGACAGATGTGTTTAGCTTCGGTGTCCTAGTTCTAGTGATGATTAGTGGACGAAAGAATACCATAATGGAGCAGCAAGGGGATACCGTTGGTAATCTCATTCGTGATGTGCGTAAACATACATTTAAAGCATGCACATTTTTTGTGGTTTTGTTCTCACAATATTTGTGTTATCATCACACATTTACAAGTTTGGACTTACTTTAAATCATCGTTGATATCAAACAAATTGCGACATATTTCAGGCATGGCATAAGTGGAAAGATGGAAGGTTGCATGAGCTTGTAGATCCATCATTACTTGATGGATGTGAACTTGCCGAGATAATGCGATGCACTCAGTTGGCACTGCTCTGTGCTCAGGAAGATCCATAGAATCGCCCAAAGATGACGGATGTTGCTACAATCTCGAGCTCAAAGCATAAGCTTATTATTGGATCCTAAGCAGCCAACTGAGCTAGTTAATGGTGGTACTAGTAGCGACATGTCATCGACATACATTGGTCAATCAAGCAATACAATTGACATAACCATCACGAGTTCAGCTCCAGTGACAACTAGAGTTCGAATCATTCTAGGCCCAGAGGTTTGATACAAGGAAAATTACTCAGTACCAGATCAATGGTTGAAATGTGAATAAAGATCATAGGCTTTCACCGTGCAGAATAATGTACTTATTAGAAAGGTTTTTTTAGATGATGGAAGATTGTAGCTTCCGGACTTATTAGAAAGGTGAGTTCAATGTTTTGGATTTCATCTATTTATATAAACTTATATCGCTATTAAAGGGTACAGAATGACAATAATAATCACTCCTAGAAACATAAAATATCAATGAGAAGTGCTTCAATACTCTCTCAAAACAAAACTGAACTAATATAAAAGCAAGGTGATCGCAGGGAGGCGAGGACGTCGGGTGGAGGAGGCGAGCTACGGATGACGGAGGAGGATGTGAGGACGTCGAGCGGAGGAAGAGGCGAGCGATGGGAAGTGAGTGGTTATGACAGAAGGGGATCATGGGGAGGGCGTGACGTTGGGTTAGGGCCGGGCCGGGCTTCGGATCCACGGGCCCTATTCAGAAGCTTGAATAACTAATTTGCCCTTTGTCTTAATTAGTTGAGGTGCTTCTAGATTAGTGTAGTTTCACTTTGGAAGAGCATTGAAGCACTTCTCAAGAACATTGAATCCTAGGCTTTGGCTAGAAGCTGCAAACATGCATGCATCTATAGTACCTAAAAGCAACAAGTAAAAAACAAGCCTAACTTCACAAATTCTATAGAGCAATACCTTAATCGTTGTGCAAGAAGAAATGCAGGGGGCGAGGACAGCGACCACCCTTGCTGCTGCCCCAGTAGTACGCCCATATCAGCAGATGGGCACTAAGAAGATGACTGTCGAGTGAGTATTTTTGGGGGAATCCTCGTTAACGTTCTTGAACAAAACAATGTCCCGCGGGACTATTGGCAATTATTTTTTTTAAAAAAGGACAAATGAGGAATTGCAGGATCACCAAATATTCTTGTTATTAGTCCATAGTTGTATGTAGCTGAAAAACCGAAAATAACGATCAGAAGAGTGAAAGAATGAATTTTTAGAGAAAATTAGCTCTAGGACGGTACTACCACTATTTCACTGTTCATCCTATACTACCGTGCTGCAGTAGTGGTAGTACCAGATGAATAGTAAAATTAGGGTAAACAGGAAAATTAGCACAAGTTTAAATTCAAGAATTTATGTAACTTTTGATTGGATGATCCAAAACTCATGAAACTTTATATGTACCTTCCTATGGATGTCAGAAACATATTTCAACCATCGATTGCATATATTGATATCAAAGTTTTGACATTTTTTAAATTTAAAGAAGGTTGCACCAAAACCGGATTAAATCCAAAAATTTTATTCTAAGCTTCCTCGTGGGGATTTGATGATTGATATGATCTCTTACATGTCACATCAAGTAAGAACACCAAAGAAATATCTCTCAAACGTGTAAGAACAAGATCTACCGCTTGTTCTTCCTTCTCAAGCCAAAAACTAACTTCCTGAGAAAACTTTGATTATCAAGTGAAGGCTTGCCTAGATGATTAGGATATGATCTACAGATGATTCATCCATCAATCATTCATTCTTGGCAACCCAAGATCAAAAAAGAAATAAACTAAAGAGAGATCAAAGGCGCAAGAAGAGAAAGAGATAAAAAACAAGAGCAAGACCTTGAGCACAAATTTGTTTTCTATTTTAGATTAAGAGGGATGATTACAAAGGCTCTTTAAAGAGGGCAAAACTCCCAATGAGCACTCACACACACAAGAAATAAAAATATTGTTCTACCACTTTGTGCTCTAATTCCTCTCTAGTTAATTGCCCTCTCTCTACACCTCTAAAGCCCTTATATAAGGGAGACAATCCTACAAATCTAGACATGGACACACAAGTGAATATTATCCACACTCACATGGGCTAACCCAATAACCCAAAATATAACATGTTTTACACATGCACGCTTCTCAAAGTGGCCTTCTCTGTGACGCCCCAATTCACTCTACGAGCCCAAATTGCATCCATCTCCACTTTAGCTTGACCTAAACCACTTAGGCCACCACCCTGGTCCACCTTACCATTGTTCGCCATATCTATCACCAGTAGTTCACACTCTACGCTCCTTGTCTTCATTAATAATATCACCATTGTGGTTCGAGTGAACTAAAAGGCCTCGCAGCACTGAGGCTATTAAAGATGAATCTGACACAGACGTCAATGTAGAGCCAAATAGACGTTTTGCTGGTGAAGGTGAACTATCAGAAGACACCTTCGGTGATATCTTGGATGATTCAGATAAACGATGGAAGATATTTCTCATGCAACGCACCATCTCTTCAGAGGGCTGATTTGGATTGTTCGACACACTTCCATTCATGCTGCTTTTCTTCATATTAGATTGGCCAAATGATAATGCATCTATTATCAGATCTTCTTCGCCTTCTTTTTCCATAGAGCATGGCCCCTGCATCTGCAGGAATAAGTTAAATTTTGCTTTACTGACAACTTCAAATATTTTGCATAGAGCACAAGCTCAAGTACGCCTAAAACTGATAAATATGCATGAATAGGACCTCTTCATCTTGGTATTTTTCCAACAATATATTTAAAGGGACATCTTGGTGCTCGTCTAGCAGCCCATTTAGAGATACCATCTCTCTATCTTCACTCGCTTTTTCAACATACTGTTGGTCTTCAAGTTCATGGAATAAATCTTCTTGAATTGAATCAGATTCTCCAAACTTCAAATCTCTTAGTGTTGATATGTGCTTAGGAAAGTTAAGCAAAGAAATTGTCAGTAATTGCATACCAAAAGAAAAACTCTAAAAATGAGATTAATACTACAAAGAAAACTTACTTCTTCCCATACACATTTACAAGTTGATGATGGCTGGTCATATGATGGTGCAGATAGTGTGCATCCTGGATAATTTTCTGCAAGTAGCCTTTCATTCCTTACATGACACAGCAGGCAGCGTAAGTCATTTAGATCCCTTTCAAGCTTCGAGAGAGTAATCTCCAAGGAAGCTATGCTAATTATTAGCTCCTGCGACTGGAAATGAAATGTTAAAAATAATATCAGAGGGTCGCTATCTACAAACACATGAAACAAATTACTAATATATTTGATGTGCTACCTTGTTTGGAAGCTTTGTAGAAGACTTAAGTATCAGTGCGGCATTATGTGTGATGGCATCCGTCAACGCCAGATGCAAGTCGATCTCTTCTTGGAGTTGCATCTGCAATTTCCTAACCTGTAGTATGTAACCACATCTGAGAACATTAGTTCTTATTATTTTGAACATGCAAAATATATTGTTCCATCAACTAAGTAACACATGTGTGTATCAATTTAATTAAAACTGATTGAGCAAATGTCAAGCTTAAGAATAATCTATTTAGAGTAAACCGTGCCTATGAAGAATACCAACTGCTGATAGTAAAATCTGGGGTCTTAAAGATGCAGTACTTGAGAAGCACAATGTGGAATTTGAACAAAGACAATATGGATTTTTGGAAGCACGTCTTAGAGACTAGAATTCATTAGAGGACCACTCCCATAAGCAAACTTCAGTGAAGCCACGAATTGATATCAACATTATACCGCAAATATCAAATTATAAAGATGATGAGCCAAGAAAAGCACTCACTTCCTGTTCGAGCTGCAATCTGTACCGCCGCATGCCGCCCCTTTTGGCTCCCTTCCCGGTTGCCACTACTACCATTGCTGCTATAGTCCTACAAAGGAAACACTCACAGCAGTCAGGATCACGGATCACCTGAAACAGTCCTAGAACCAAGAAACAGACAAGATTGCCGGTTGACGATACAGCCCGGGTCGAAACCATCCAAAAAATTGCAGAACAGAATGCAGCGAACAGAGAGTCAAAACCCTGCATCTACAACACGAGATAGGCGAAAAACAGCATGGGGAAAGTGACATGTCATCTAGGGCCCCCAAAATTTGTGCACGCGAGCAGACAGCTTGTCTGAAGCTGATGGTGCCCTGCGCTGCGCAATACGGGATGCACAAAGACAACACCCCATTTGCAAATTTCTCGGAGCAAAAACAATACGGTGAACTGTTGTTGTGCATGCATGATTGATCAAGTGGTCACGCAGCCGAGTTACGAGTGTTTAATGATGCCATTAGGGTTTGCAGTACTAATCCAAGGTGGGGCTGCCTCTAAAGCTTGAATGCCACTTGCCATCTTCAAAACGAGAGCGACACTTGTTTGGATTACATTGGAGCGAGGTGCACGTAGCAATAAAACAGTAGTTGTAGACTTGTAGTAAACTAACCACTCCTGGTAGATCCGTTTTGATCAAGATCTGTTTAGCTGGGCATGATACTTCCTCGGTAAAACGGGTCCGTACTCCGTACTACTCAACCAACCATCTGGCCATCTGGGACCTCTGGGTGATGGCTCCACCATGACCGGGATCTCCGCCGGGAGCAGCAACCGAGCAGAGGCAGCTTTCTCGTCTTGACACCGTCAGGGCGACGCGCTTCCTTGGCGTCTTCGCGTTGGTCTACTCCGTCAGAAGCTGAGCCGTTCTTATCAATCCACGCCCAGGTAGGTCAGCGCCGTAGGTGCCAGGTCGTGTGTGTGCACTGTGCAGTGGCAGTGTCCAGCGCTCTGGAATCACAACCTCCATTGCTAGCTGCTGGTGTTTTACTTTGTGTTTTCAACGGGGGAGCACAGTTGTTTCGATCGATTCAATGCGGCCGGCCGGCACGGAAAATGCGATGGCCTCTATTCAATCCCTGTGCGAGCTCCACGGTTCCATTGTTTGCAATCCATTACTCCGTTGCTGGTGTCCTAGGAACAGCCTTTTGTCATTATTTACCTCGCTTTCAAAAGCTTACTCACCGCTAGAGCTTGAGCTTGTACGTACGGTTGTACGGTACCTCACACTGCGAGACTGTGTGCGTGTGTGCGTGACACATAGCATCTCTGATGGCAGCTTCAGGAAAGTCTGGAGCATACTCAGCTGAAACTACCGTCTTAAAAAAACCGGTCAACTGTATAGTAGCTTCAGAATGTTTCAGGATAAGCCTGTAGCGGATATTATGCAAAGCTATGTTAACTCACTCCAAAACTCGGGATTCAGGAAAGAATAGCTCCAGATTATATCCATATGAATTAGCTACAGCTAGTGTAGCTCTATTTGAAGCAACTACCTATGTTGACGTGGCATTTTTCTTTAAAACCCACCGTCTACTCCTAAGAGCAAGTATAATAAGGTGAGGTAAGCAGGCTGCAAGGATTGTCACATCAGATTTATGATGAGTTGGAGGAGAGAGGAGAGGAGAGAGAGGAGAGAAGCGGGCTACAGATCTACAGCCGGCTGCAGCACGGGCTCCAAAAAACTTGGTGAGAGAATGAGTGGATGAATGTGGGCCAAGTATTAATGGCTTTGTATGTATGTATAGCTAACTATTATATGGGTGGGCTGTTAGGTTGGCTGTATATGATATGGCAATGAGATAAAGCCTGCAGTTGGCTCTCTTATTAGCCTTGCTCTAAGAGCATCTCCAATGGTGCCACTTCAGTTAGCTATAAGGGTGCCATCTCACCATTTTGCTTAGGTGGAAGAGAGAAAATAAGGAGAGAGATATAGACTGGCTACTAATGTATAGCCAGGCTATAACTGATTCCAAGACACTTATTATCTATTACATGTGGGCCAATATTTAATTTTATAGGCAATACTATAGCTATTCCATTGGGGAGATTGTCTATATGCTATCTATAGATGATATGGATATTTCTTATAGCTAGCACCATTGGAGATGCCCTAAGCATTGTAGATTTCCTAGGCTCAAGCAACCTTTGGGCACGGCCTAGATCTTCCGGGCCACCGTAGCAAGGAATAATTGATGATTTGTTTTTACTTACTTGTGTTATTGATTATTTGTCCCATGATATTTTATTGATATACAGACCCTATGATTATATGTCAATAAGATAAATAAGATAAATTATCAATTATACAAACGAAAACCGAATAAATGATGAGGTCATATACTCATGCTTGGTTAGGCTGCCTCCACGCCATTGAATCGGTCAACCGAGAGTCCGGGAAGTCCACACAAGCTGACAAGCACCACGCTTAGTCAAAGTCGCCGTTTACATAAATATATGCGTGTCGCGCCCCTGCACCTCACAAATATATACTCGAGTTGTACTTGGTGACGCTGCAGCTCGCAAGAAGCGGGAAGGAATGGCGGCGAGCCCATCGGACAGCGCGAGCAGTAGCCTGTGGGGCACTCTGGGGCAGGCCTCCAACGTTGCGCAGCTGGTCGGCGTGGACGCGCTCGGGCTGGTCTCCATGGTCGTGCAGGCAGCCCTGGCGGCCCGCCGCCACCGGGACGCCTGCCGGCGGCTCGCGCAGCACGTCGAGCTCGTCGGCGGCCTGCTGCGGGAGCTCGAGCTCGCCGAGCTGATGCGGCGGGAGGCCACCAGGCGGCCGCTCGAGCAGCTCCGCGCCGCGCTGCGCCGGTGCTACGCGCTCGTCAGGGCGTGCCAGGACAGCGGGTACCTCCACCGCCTGCTCTTCGGCGCCCGGATGGCCGACGAGCTCCGCGCCGCGCAGCACGAGATCGACATCTACATCCGCCTCATCCCGCTCATCTCCCTCGTCGACAGTACTAACGCTCGTCGTGTCACGGTACGCATTTGTCATGCTTGTTTTTATCAGTAATCTCGTTAGTTCATATCAAAATTGAAGCTTGTGATGTATGGATTAAGGAGATGCACTGACTTGAGGATGATTCATTTTATTCGTAATCCGATCGAACTGATCTATTCAAGTGATCCTAGGAATGGCTGTCCCTGAATTGGGGTCCTATAGCAATTCCAACTGCCAATAAAGTTAATAGTTTTGAATTCATAGGATGTTCCTTATATTTGTGCACTGTTAATTTCAAGAAATCGTTTTAAAAAGGTTAGTATAATGAGAGAAAAAGGCTGTGCTGGTCAATTGTAATTCATGAATAATATTTGTCATTTTCTTTCTCCTTGTTAGCAGGCTACTGAGGGGAAGCCAAGTGTAGCCACAAGCTGTTCATACCTTCACACAAGGTTGGATACTTTTTCATTACATAGTTATCAGCTACCGATTCTTGCTATATTAAATCCAGAACCTAATCGTGTCTTTTGATAAAATGGTAATGTTGAAGGTGAACTACTGCTGATGTTGACCACAAACTTGTAATCAAATCGAACTTATTTATCTTGAAAGTTCAACTGCTATGAACCTGCCGTTTTGTTTGGACTGAAATCAGAACATTTTCTATGGTTTTAGCATATGATGATGACATTTGCCCCATTTTAGGTTTCCGACAAGAGTTTTGGAGTTCACTGAAATATGTGTTCAAGGAGCCACTAAACCTTGTGAAATTGGGGAAAAGCCACTAGAAGGTAGTTACTCTCACAATTTTCCTACAATTCTTAATTGCGAACTAAAAAACAAAACTAAAATAAATGTTATTGTCATTGAAAACATATAAATTGTTCTGTTGTTTGTCAATGGTAAACTGTACTGCTGATGCTAAGGAATATGTTGATCTCCTTAATCCAAAAAATGCTTAGGAATATGTTGAAACAGAGAAAATTCAGATTGTTTATATGACGAATTTCAATTCATTTTAGTCATGCATACATTGGATATTTGGATCACATCATAGCATTGCACTTCAGTTAATTATAAATAAGCACACTTCACACAAGAATACCAGCTAATGTGTTGGCATCAGCTCATAAAACAGAAGTTCTACTAGTGGACGGGACGCAGAAAATAGTGCAGGTATCGTGCATTTTAGCACTAGATGAAGTAGACAACATATGCATAATGATGCCATTTTAGTATGGTTCATTTCATTTGTTCCCATAAATTTTTTTCTGAGGGAATTTGTTCTCATAAGTTATATATTTTGCACACCATGAAGTCACTAGTTATTGTGCAAGCAAGCTGAGCATTTCTCATGTTAGTAATTGCAATGTTTGTTGCAATTTCATTGGTGACATGGAGGGATTACCCATTATTCAGGAACAGTTGATCTTCAAGAACAGAAAATCATGGACATGGAGGAATTGGGGAAGCTTTGTACCCGTATTGAAAAGAACTGCCCCGGATTTAGGAAGTTTGGTTTTGTTCAAATTGTGGATGCCACGGACAATTTTTCAGAAAAAAGAAACCTTGGAAGCGGTGGATTTGCTATGGTTTACAAGGTAGTTTAATAATTCATAAATAGAAACTGAACAAACTACCAAATAGATGCCTATCTCCCTTATCTTCCCAAAAAGTGCTGATTTATTATAAGAGAATGTTACATAAACTCTATTGATAACTATTTCAGGGTCAGTTTCCCGATGGACCTACAGTTGCCATCAAAAGGCTCGATGAGCATGCAACAGCATTCGATTTCCAAAGTGAATTGCAGCTTGCAAGGCTTCAGCATACCAATATAGTTAGTTTATTGGGGTACTGCATCCATGGAAAAGAAAGGATTCTAGTGTATGAGTTCATGCACAATGGCAGCTTGCACGATCTTATCTTTGGTATGTTTTACCTAATACCATTTTGTTTTTCAAGATGTGCTTCATCCAATTCCTAAGAATGTAAAACAGCTCTAGCCCAAGAGGAGGCTTGAATAATTCCCATTTCACTTGATTTTTGCTTTGATTTTGGTAATAACTCATTTGAAATTATGTTAATTTGATTTAGAACATCATGGAAATTATAACTATTTTCTCTGAAATACATTTCTTGTTTAAACACTCTGCAGAGAAAAGAAAGGGGGCATTGCTAAACTGGTCTAAGCGACTTCAGATAATTAAAGGGCTAGCTGAGGGGCTTGTTTACCTGCACAAGCGCTCAATGTTATGGATTGTACATAGGGACTTGAAACCACAAAACATCCTCTTAGATCATGATATGTATCCAAAGATTTCTGATTTTGGATCAGCTACAACACTAAGTTCAGATGTAAAAGAAGAGCGTACAACCAGGGTTGTGGGAACCAGGTAACAGCTTCACAAAATGTCAATAGTTGTGCAGTGCAACATTTGTGTTCCAACGTGCTAATGTCACCTCCCATATATACTTTCAGTGGTTACAAAGCTCCGGAGTATGCATCTCGAGGCCTTTATTCACTCAAGACAGACGTGTTTAGCTTCGGTGTCTTGGTTCTAGTGATGATCAGTGGACGAACGAATACCATAATGGAGCAGCAAGGGGATACTGTTGGTAATCTCGTTCGTTATGTGCGTAAACATACATTTAAAGCATGCACATTTTTTGTGGTTTTGTTCTCACAATATTTGTGTTATCATCACACATTTACAAGTTTGGACTTACTTTAAATCATCGTTGATATCAAACCAATTGCGACATATTTCAGGCATGGCGCAAGTGGAAAGAAGGAAGGTTGCATGAGCTTGTAGATCCATCATTACTTGATGGATGTGAACTTGCCGAGATAATGCAATGCACTCAGGTGGCGCTGCTCTGTGCTCAGGAAGATCCAGTAAATCGGCCCACCATGATGGATGTTGCTACAATGCTGAGCTCTGAAAGCATAAGCTTATTATTGGATCCTAAGCAGCCAACTGAGCTGGTTAATGGAGGTACTAGTAGCGACATGTCGTCGACATACATTGGGCAATCAAGCAATACAATTGACATAACAATCACGAGTTCAGCGCCAGTGACAACTAGAGTTCGAATCATTCTAGACCCAGAGGTTTGATAGAAGGAAAATAATTCAATAGCAGATTGATGGTTGAAATGTGAATTAGGATCATGGGCTTTCGCCATGCAGAATAATGTGCAAATTCTAGATGTAGAGCAATTTTGTGAGTGGATGTACACATACATTTGTGGTATGAGCTGCAATGAATATGACGTATTAGAAAGGTGAGTTCAATCTTTTGGATTTCATCTATTTATATAAACCTATATCGCTAATGCCTCAATCGAGTAAAGGGCATAGAAGGACAACAGTAATCACCCATAGAAACATAAAAGATCAATATTGAATCCAAGGATTTGTTAGAAGCTGCAAACATGCATGCATCTATAGTACCTGAAAGCAACAAGTAAAAAACAAGCCCAATTCCACAAATTCTGTAGAGCAATACCTCAATCGATGCGCAAGAAGAAATGCAGGGGGCGAGGATAGTTGCCACCCTTGCTGCTGCCCCAGTACTGCGCCCATATTAGCGGGTGGGCACTGAGAAGACGACCGTCGAGTGAGTATTTTTGGGGGGAATCTCGTCAACGTTCTTGAACAAAACAACGTCCCACGGGACTATTGGCAATCATTTAAAAAAAGGACAAATGAGGCAATTGTATGATCACCAAATATTCTTGTAACAACTAAGAAGATCGAAATGTCTTTGAATTGTATGATCACCAAATATTCCGGTTCATTTTCATTCCATAGATGGTCTCCGTCGTAGCTTACGGTGTAACGTTAAAGCTGCTGATGGTACATTCTTGACAGATGGTGATGCATTACGCAAGGCCATGCGGAGAACTGCGGTGTGGAATTTGGATGCTGATTCAGGGATCCCTCCAATGAGAGACCATATTCGTCTCCGACTCCTTTCCCTCATGAGACTGGTAAGTCAACATGTGCCAATTCTATCTCTTTTGTTGCTATGTCGGATGAGCATTGTGCAGCGAATCTGGAGAACATAGGATTTCGTCTGAAAAAGAGTAGTAGTGGCTCTAATCTATCAATTAAAGCGTTAAAACGTATGGAAGTGGATAGGTTAAAACTAACCCAATATGTTAGACAACAGGCTACCAACAGGACTTTGTCGGGCAGCAGGGTGGTTAACCCTTTTGAATCAACTGATGATGAAGCCGCTAATGTTGATAGCGACTTACTCGTGCATTTGGCCAGGGATGTTTCAGAAGTTGACGTAGGGACGAAGGATCTATACATGAGAATTTGTGATCTAATGGTCTTCTCTCGTAAGTCTCGTAGGAACCGGCATTCCAAAGAAAAGAATAGGTTAAGATGAAAGGTTTTTTCTAGAATAGCAGAGGTCTTTCGGACTTGGCTAAATTTAGGTACATTTCGGAGGCTGTCAAAGACTATAATTTGGAGTTTATTGCTGTTATGGAAATAGGCAGGCAAGATATGTCAAAATCGAATTTGGCACGACTTTCTGGAGGTGTGGATTTCGTTTGGCATTGTCTTCCTCCTAAAGGTAGATCAGGTGGGATCCTTTTAGGGATTAAATCGGCGTGTTTTGATCTGCTTCTGGTTGAGGGAGACGAATTTTTTTATCAAATTCCATCTTAGTAATAAGGTAGATAAATTTAAGTGGATTTTAATGGCAATCTATGGCCCAGCTCAGGATGACTTTAAAGCAGCATTTTTGGCTGAACTGGTGAGAACTTGTCAACACAACCATTTACCGACACTTATTGGGGGGGATTTTAATATTATGCGGAGAAGTACAGAAAAGAATAACAATAGATTCAATCATCGTTGGCCCTTCTTATTCAATGCTATAATTGACAGTTTTGATCTGAGAGAGATCGATCTCACGGGTTGGCAATTTACCTGGGCGAACTCTTTACCCAATCCAACTTATGAGAAGCTGGATAGGGTTCTCATGACTACCGAGTGAGAGTTTAAATTTCCACTTGTTTCTGTTCAGGCGTTGGACAGGGGCATTTCGGATCATACCCCCCTTCTGTTAGACACTGGAGTTCCTGCTTTCTCTGGGTTAGCTAAACAGTTCAGATTCGAACTTAGTTGGTTTAACCGAAAGGATTTCCATGACAGGGTGGTGGAGATTTGGAATAAGCAGATTAGAGGGAATAACTCCGTACAACGATGGAACCGCAAAATGGGGGCTTTGCATAGATTTCTTCGGGGTTGGGCTCAGCATACTAATGGAGATTATAAGAAAAAAAAGAGAACTCCAATTAAGAATAACCGAGTTGGATACTATCGCTGAGGGTAGGGATTTATCTGATGTTGAGCAAGAGAATCTTGCTCAGGCTCGAGATCACCTGGCCAAGCTTCTCAAAGAGGAAGAAATTAAATACTTTCAGCGGGCTAAAGCGAATGATGTTCTATTGGGCGACAATAACACTAGGTATTTTCAAATGGTTGCCAATGGCAAACATAGGAAGAAAAGAATATACTTTTTGGAACATGAGGATAGTAAGATTGAGGGACAGGCTAACCTGAAATATTTCATAACCAAGTTCTACAAAGAACTATTTGGGGAACCAGCAGAGAATCTGCTAGCTCTCGGTGAGGAAGATAATCGAGATATTCCGCAAGTCTCCCAAGAGGAAAATGCTCTTCTTACTGCTCAGTTCACTGAGAAAGAAGTTAGAGATGCTGTTTTCCAGATGGAACATAATAAAGCTTGTGGTCCAGATGGTTTTCCTGCGGAATTTTATCAGAAATTCTGGGATACTATCAAAGGTGATCTTTTGCTTATGTTTCAGGAACTATTCTCGGGAGATTTACCACTTTACAGTCTGAATTTTGGAGTAATTACTCTTATTCCTAAAGTTCAGGAAGCTAATGTAATACAACAATATAGACCAATATGTCTACTTAACGTGAGTTTCAAAATATTTACCAAGGTAGCTACAAACAGGTTGACTTTGGTTGCTGATAAAGCAGTTAGTCCAACTCAAACAACTTTCTTGCGGGGATGAAACATCTTAGAAGGGGTCATTATCCTGCATGAAACAATCTATGAGATGCATAGGAAAAAGATGAGTGGAGTTATCTTTAAAATTGATTTTGAGAAAGATTATGACAAAGTTAAATGGCCCTTTCTGTTTCAGACTTTGCGTATGAAAAGATTCTCATCCAAGTGGATTTCTTGGATTAAGTCCTTCATTTCGGGGGGTAGTGTGGCGGTTAATGTCAACGATGATGTGGGCCCCTTTTTCCAAACAAGAAAAGGGTTTCACCAGGGTGATTCTTTATCACCATTGTTGTTTAATATCGTCGCTGATATGTTGGCAGTGTTAATTAGACGAGCTAAGGAGATGGGGTTAATCAGTGGTGTGGTACATCACTTAGTTGATAGTGGTTTATCTATTTTACAATATGCGGACGACACAATTTTGTTTATGGAAAATGATCTGGCTAAAGCTTGTAGCATGAAGTTATTGCTTTGTGCGTTTGAGCAAATATCGGGTCTCAAAATAAATTTCCATAAAAGTGAATTATTTTGCCTGGGTGTCGGCGTATTCCACCAGACAGGCCCGTGATCTACTGACCGGGTTTTGTTCTACAGAGGCGTCTTGGCGATCGGCTAATCGAGAGGGCGAAAACCTAGAGGACTCCGCGGAGGGTTTGGCGCCTATGAACTAAGGAGAACAACCCATTTTACCTGTGTTCAGCCCCCTTGTAAGAAGGGTAATAACCTTACGCCCTGCTAGATTTCAGTATATGATGCTTTGAACTAGTCTGAGTTCTCGTGTTACAAGCGCATCCGCCACTTTCTCTAGTATTGCTTGGTCGACCGATCTAGGATCCGATCCCCTTCCCCATGCACCGAGGGCCCTTATATAGGCCAAAGCTAACGGGTAGGTACAAGGAGGGCCATCATGCTTGATCTAAATACATTTAATGCTTTCTCTCGTCTTTCCGTTCCTCGGCCTCATTAAATGCCTACGCTGCGTGCCCTTGCCGGCCCACGGATGGGACCCCTTGTGTGATGTAGGTGAGAGGCGTCGAGGAATGGGCTTGTTGCGAAACCCTTACTCTTGATAAGTTCGCTCTGGCAGAACTGCTGTTTCGACCGCAGACGGCGGGTGGAAGGAGCTTCGAGGCGGCCACCGTGTGCCCACCTTCTGTTTTGCGGCGGGCGAAAGTGGCGTCCTCAATCGCTGCCACCATCGCCACGCGATCGGGCGCCGGGCGAAAGCGGGCGTGCTTTCGCCCTTCGCTGCCGGGCGCCACGTGACCGACGCTGGCGGCGAACGCGACGCCGCCGATGGCCCGGCCGCCACGTGGGCTTGGCGCCGGCGGCGATGCGTTTCGCCCACTGCCGCCGGGCGCCACGTGGCTGGCGCCGGCGAAGCGGCGTCTTCGCCCCGCCGCCGGCGCCACGTGGACCGACGCTGGCCGTGAACGCGATCGCCGCCGATGGCGGCCGGCCGCGTGGCCGGGCGCCGGCGAGCGGCGTGCTTCGCCACTCGCCGCCGGCGCCCGTGGACCGACGCTGGCCGGGCGGCGTGATCGCCGCCGATGGCCCGGCCACCCGTGGACCGCACTTTATGCGGTGGAGAGGGTACCTAGCGATATATCTGACAAGCCGGGCCTGCCCTAGAGCGCAGAGCCTCGACTCCTTTTAGAACCTTCACTTAATGCACTTCAATGCTTGGTGCGCTCTTGGCGGGCCACCACTCATGAGGATCGACCGCCGGTCCCTCGCGTATCTGCGGTTTTCCCTTGGGACCAAACAGCGATAATTTTGTCCTTCGTGAACCGTCGATGTAGAATGCGCTTATATAGATGCATCTGCATTGAGCGGTTCACGCTTACATTTTCTTGCGCACTTTGCTTTCTTGTTCCTTCGCCTTTTTTCCCAAAGCTCTTTGTCTTCTTCGAGCCACCATGGTGAACTCCATTCCAGCCTCTCCTGTTGACGCCGCCGCCGTGAGGCGGATGGGGATGGTCGCGCCGGAAGGCACCTTCGATCTGCCGTCCGGGGCGCCACGCCTGTGTGCCTCTCCGACGAGATCGTGCTGCACACTTGGGCCATGATGGCGGGCCTTCTTCCGCCCTTTTCTGAATTTTTTCTCACCGTCCTCCATTTCTATGAAATCCACCATCTTCATCTCACCCCCAATTCTATCATCTTCCTCGCCGTCTTCACACTCTCGTGAAATGTTCATGGGGGTGATGTGAACCTTCCTCTCTTTCGCCACTTCTTCATTCTGCGCGCCACCAACGACAGCCAGTAGTGGGGAGTTGCTATTTCCGCCGGGGCGGATGGCCTCCCGCCACATTCCTTCAAAGCCAGTCCAATCGGGAGGGCATGGCGCGGCCATCGGGTCAGACATCGGGATGCCAATGAATCGACGCTGGGTGCCGCCGGACCGGCGCACGCTGAGAAGCTGAGCTCACGGTCGAAGAGACAGCGAGCTCAGCAATGGCGCCCGCGACGGCGAGTTGCGGGCGCACGCCGGGTCGAACGGAGGGTGGTAGCTCGACTACGGCGGAGGATCGCCCTCTTCACGTAGCGTCCGGCCCTCGTGGCAATACACGGCGATAACGACCGACGCAAGACGTGGCCCGGACGTAAGCCCTTGTATTCTTCTAGCTTCCTTTACGCACATGTTTCTCCTGCGGCTTCCTACCAACCGACCGCCATCTTTTTTCCTTTCTTGCGGCAAAGTAGGGCAACTTTGAGGAGCCAAACTGGGCGGTGGCTTGTCAGATCGATCTTTGCGGTCCCAACCGACACACCTTTTTCCGTCGGAGGCCCGGCCGCCGACCGAGCACGCGGAGCGCCTGCGGGTTGTTAGGCTACTCCGCCGATGGACTCCACGGACGGCCGTGATCCGCCTCATGCCCTCGGTGATCGAGGGGCGCTTGCCGCCGGGCGATCGGTCATGAACAGCGGCGGTCGCCGCCGACACCATGGGCTCGGACCTAAGAGGGTTTCGCCACGGACCAAAGCACCACCACCACCGGCCGGCCGTGGCGTACCCTTCAAGGGCGGGGCACAGAGGCGCCCATGCGACTTCACCTCAGCCGCCGCCTTCCGCAAAGACCGCTCGGAACCTTCACAACGGCGCCTTCTCCTTCGCCGACGATCTGGGCGCCGACAACCCCGCATGCGGAGCTCAGCACCGCTTCAGCCAGGCGGCCTCACGCTCCGACGGCCGCTTGAGCTTGAGGGCGCCACCAAGGCGGCCTCGAGCTCAGAACGCCAGGGTGCCAACACCTGGCGCCACCGAGACGGCGGAGGCCTCGCGCAGCGCCTCCGCCGCCACCGCCGCCAGGCGGAGACATGCTCGCACCGCCGCCGAGTTCTTGCCCGCGCCGCCATCGCCGCCCATGGCCGCGCCGTCGAACTCTTCACCCAGTAAACGAGATGCGCGCACTAGGCACCATTCTTCTTGCCGCCGCTTCGGGCATGGTGCTCAGACGCCCAACAGCTTGCCTCGAGTGGCGGAGCCGAGCGGAGCGGAGAGAGGCGGCAATGAATCGACGCGAGAGGGCTAACACGACCGCAATGCGGCCGGGCGGAACGGCCGAGACACGGCGAGAGGGCCGAGGCGCGCCAAGACCTCGACACTTGAATCTCTTCCGGCGCGCAATCTCGCGACCATCTTTGAAGAAGGCGTTCGAGCGCACTAAGAGGTGCTCGAACCCCGGGCGTGAGGCCGCCTACGCCGAGGACTCGGCGCTTCAATTCGCCCATGCGACCAACCAGCCGCGGAGGCGTTCGAGGACTCCCGCCGCCTAGCCGCCGCTCCGCCACGGAAGGGCCAGTCGCGATCATGGCCGCAACCTCTGCTGGCTTTCGCTGCGCCACCGCGACGCCGCTTTTGATCCCATGGCGGTGGTGACGGCCGGTGTCGGGAGACGCGAGCAGCGGCTTTCGCGGAGGCGCTGGTGCACGCTTGCCGCCGAATACGTGGCCGAATCTGCAGGGAGCAACCGGTCATGGACGTCTCCACCCCGCCGGCGGCGCCGACGAAGAACTCGACTTCGGCGGGGCGAGGAGTGAAGGCGCGCTTTTCTCGCTTCCCTTTTTTTGTTGCTTTTGTTGATGAACTGCGTCCGAAAACCCTTGGACAACTTTTGGATGAATGTTAGATGTTTAATCGTTATTCATGCGTTTGCTCATTTTGCATGCTTGAATTCACCACATTTGCTTGTTAGGCGGCCGTCATTCGATTTAGCCAAGACGCTTTTTAGAAACACCTAATTTAGGTAGCGTTTCTAAGTCCCGCCAAGTGATTTCATGCGCTTGTTGTGATCGCGAGCATAGATTATGCGGACCACATAAAATGTAGGCTAAAAATGCCCTTAACTCGAACAAGGAATAAGACATAGCAAGGTCTTAGCGTCAATTTCAGCGAGATCATCGCAGTTTCAACCTTCCGGAACTTATACCGATGATCGCTCAAAATATGCTACGGCAGAACGCGCGAAACAACAAGTTCTCGGAAGTGCTATTAGGCGTAAACACTCAACGGAGACGACGGTGGTGCTTGAGGAGCCAACCGTCTGCGCCGAGCCGTAGGAGTCTTGTGTCTAATCGACACTCAGATGACTTGGTCTCGCCGGACGTTAACATTTAGCACATTTTCTCTTATCATGGGGAGCCGTTGGGTTTCAACATTTGCGATAACCATGCACATCTTGACCTAACCCAGGATACGATCGCAAGAGAATGGCCAAAGAACGCGGTATAAAGCGCTTATCTTATTTCGTATGCCGCGGGATGAGCGACTTGACGCTACGCGAAGCACGACGGAATGGCTGGCGATGAAGGCAACATGGCGAACGACCCGAGAGCCATCGGGCGACCAATTTTTTCTGAAGCCAGGCGACCAAAGAAACCGGCGCCGGCGCGAGCACGACGGAAGGCTGGCGAGCGGCTCGCAGACCTTCAAGCGACCCGAAACCAACTGAGCGACCGACCTTCGACTCGAAGGCGACCGACAAGCCGGTAGCCAAGGCGGCGACCCCGAGCCATCGGGCGATCAATAAGACGCAGGCCTTCGAGAAGTAAGCCAAGATCGTTATGCTTACCTCTCAAGGCGTCTGACGGCTGACTCTGAGAAGGTGAGTAGGCATCTGGAGAGGTATACGCAAGGTAAGCTTTAAAAACATTCTAAGCCCCAGCATGAAGTGTCCTGGCTCGCCCTGTTTGGACCCTAAGTCCTTGTGAAATACCAAGAATTCGATCCGTGGCGCCATGTGCTCAAGCGGCGAGTTTCCTGGGGGTGGCATTAGGCCGACGGCGCTCGCGGTGACGACCAACGGTGCTTCAGGGAGCCAACCCGAGGCGTGCGAGCCGCGTCTGAGCACCGTACCTAGCCCGCCCCCCAGTCGCCTAAGCCAAGTATACCCAGGCGTCGAGGATCGTCATGGACTCCACAAAGGAATTAGCAAACGCACGGAACCAGCGACATTTCATGCGCATATTCGCCACTCAAGGCACAATCGAAGAGGAATAATAATGGCGGCTAAAGAGTTTTTCGCAACATGACCTTCTTCGATCGACGCCAATGACGCGATCACCAGAGAGGGACGACCTCAAGGTCGGCCGAGCAAACTGCTGGTACTTACAATTCCCTAAGGGTAGAACTTCCGAGCAACTCGATGTTGTAGGAGTTAAATCGACTCCTCGCCGTCTCGATGGCTAACTGCATCGTCGCCGAGATATCTGAGACCACCTTGAAGGGCCCTCCCACCGGGAGACAAATTATAACCTCAAGATGCGTCAATTCTGCGCAAAGACCGTGTCACCCACCGCCATGTTTCTCTGAGACCCGGGTGGCGTGGTACCGCTGAGCTCTCACAGTAGCGGGCGGCGCGAGAGAGCAAAGACGATCCCGCACCTCCTCCAGAAGGTTGACATCTTCTCGCCGGAGATCCTCTTGGTCCTCTTCGTTGAAGGCGGAGGCGCGCGGCGAGCCGAAATGAGCGACAGCTCGGAGGGGAGAACAGCCTCGGCGCCATACACCAAGAAGAAGGGTGTCTCACCAGGCGCCTACGGTGGGGCGTGGTACGGCGACCACAAGACACCGGAGTTCTTCCGTCCATCTTGCACCCGCTTGTGGAGTCGATCAAACGCCCTTGTCTTGAGGCCCTTCAAGACTAAGCGCATTGGCGCGTTCCGCCTGACCGTTGCTCATGGGATGGGCCACAAAGCGAAACATACCTTGGTGCCCATTTCTTCACAGAACTCCAGGAAAGCCGCGCTGGTGAACTGGGTGCCGTTGTCGGTGATGATGCGGTTGGCGACTCCAAAGCGGTGAAGATCCCGCGATGAACTTAATAATGGCAATGGCCGTGATGGCTCGCCTTGCCGCCGGCCGACCCACTTGGTGAACTTGTCGATGGCGGCGAAGAGGTGGGTGAAGCCCCTGTGTTCATGTGAACGGACCCAGATATCCAAATTTCGACCGCGAACGGCCAAGATAGCGGGATGGTTTGCAGAGCTTGGGCTGGTCGGTGGGTTTGCCTGGCGAAGAACTGACAAGCTTCGCACGTCCTCACCAGCTCGCAAGCATCCTGGAGGGCGGTAGGCCAATAAAATCCTTGGCGAAACGCCTTGCCGACTAGAGTCCGGCCGGACATATGGCTCCCGCACACGCCTCCATGGATATCAGAGAGCAAGCTGCTCCCCTCTTCCCGAGTGATGCACTTCAGTAGAACTCCGTTTCTGCTCTGGCGATATAGGTCCCCACCTACCAGAGTATAGCACTTGGCCTTTCGTGCAATCTTCTCGGTGAGGCATCATCGTCGGGATCACTTGGTCACGCAGAAGGCCAGATAGGGTCCATCCACCGATCCTCCCGCCCAAGGGCGGCGACCACTCGGTGCTCGCTGGGGTACTCCGGTAGAAGCTTTTCCTGTCGCTTCCTCGGACCGCTGCCTTCCCTCCCGGACCCGGGCCGAGGCGGGCGTTGCCTTCCCTCCCTGGATTGGAGGTCGTGATGGCATCGCCTTCCCACTGAGCCGGAGGTCATGACACCTTGCCGTCGTCCCCACTGACCGGGGCCACGACAATGACACCATCATCCCCACCGAATTGTGGGCGGCGATGGGCGGTCGCGTAGTCTTTCCTCGAAGACCCGATCGAACAGAGCCCTTGAGGATGCAAGCCGGGACGGCCCGTCAAGGTGATTGTCACGCCGAGGATATGAATATACCCCAAACCTTCAAAATGACGTTCCATTCTTGGACCTCCGCCAGTACGCCGCCATGGTGGGGTCGGAACATTGAACTCCTTCCGAGCTTGATTAATGACCGAGGGAATCTCCTTGACTTAGAGCGCCTAATGCCCAAAGCAAGCGCAATTCGGCCAGCCAGACCTTCATACTGCAATATTGTTGGTGGCCTTGAATTGAGGGCGACCACGTCTTGGAGGGTGTCACCGGCCGGGAGACCAGACAACTCCAATTTCGCCGCTTCGGCTGAAAGACCCATCAAAGAATAACGTCTGTGGGAAGGCACGCGCTTCTTCACCAGAGTGGCGGAGTCCACTCGCATTTAATTCGCCAACTTTTGACTCTTGATGGCGGTCGCGGGCACAAACTTGATGTTAAATTCCCCAGCTCCACCGACCATTTAGCAATTCGCCCCTCTGCTTCACGGTTATGGAGAATCTCGCGCAAAGGGTAGGTCAGTGACCACGTAATTTCCGCCTTGGAAATAATGCCGCAGCTTCTGGGCGCCACTAGGACGCATACAACATCTTTTGAGCTGCGGATCTGGGTCTCTGCTTCATGCAATACTTTGTCGATGTAGTAGGCGGCCTCTGAACGCCTTCCTCTCTGCGATCAACACGGCGCTCACCACCTCGGGTGGCGGCAATATCTGTATAGAGGCTCACCCGTGAGGGGAAACCAAAGACGGGGGAGAGGAGAGGTACCGCTTCAAATCTTCAAATGCCTTCGCGCGCCTCGTCCATCTCGAAGTAATTAGTCTTTTTCAGCAGCTTTGAACAGAGGCAAGCTTTTTTTCTCCCAATCGGACAATGAACCGCCTCAGGAGGTCAAAGCGACCGCCAAACATTGGACTTGCTTGAGTCATACGGGCGGCTTCATGTGCTCGATGGCCGATATCTTGTCGATTGGCCTCAATGCCCCTGGACACCGAAAACCCAACACTTTGTTTGAGGGCACACCGAACACGATTTTTCCGAGTTGAGCTTGGTGATTCATCCGGAGGTTAGCAAAGGTCTCCTCCGTGTCTTGGATCATTTCTTCGCTTCTTCTTAATTTTCACCACCGGTCATCAACATAAACTTCAAGGTTCCGCCCTATCTGGGGCGGAAGGTAATATGCATAGCACGCCGTAAGTAGAACACGTGATTCTTTAAACCAAAAGCCATCCTTACATAACAAGATACAGGTTGGGGTTACAAAGCGCTTTTCTTCGTCTTGAGCGCCATGCTAATCTGGTGGTACGGAGTATGCATCCAAAAGCACAATTCACACGGTACCGTGGAGTCTACGATGAGGTCGACTCGTGGCAGGGGATAAGGATCTTTCGGGCAGGCTTTGTTGAGGTCGGTGAAATCGACACACATGCGCCACTTCCCGTTGGATTTCTTGACGAGCATGGGGTTGGCAAGCCACTCAGGGTGAGACCTCCCTGACTATTCCCACGCTCAGCAGCTTTCTCTACCTCCTCTCGAATGGCATCCTGCCGCTCGGCCCTGCCTCCGGACCTTCTGCCGGATCGGGCGCGCTCCTGGGAGCGTTGCCAATCGGTGCTCGATCACCTCCCTAGGGACCCCAGTCATGTCGGACGGTTGCCAGGCGAACACGTCTGCGTTTGACTGGAGGAAGGTGACGAGCGTCTTCTATTTGGCGAGGTTGGCGCCAATCTTGACGATCTTCGGGTTCGCCCCGCTCAGGCGACCACCTTTACTTCACCGTGAACCGGGTGAAGCACGGTCCGGCCCGAGGGGCTCCTCGAAGTGGCGTCGTGACCGAGCGCAAGTGGTACCGCCAGATCCCAAGCTTTGCTTGTGGCGGTAGAGAGGCTTCGAACCTATCCACGTTGATAACAATGGGGCCGCTGGGCCCCGGCATCTTCACCACCATGTAAGCGTAGTGGGTAGCCGCCATGAACTTGACCAGCGCCACCGACCAAGTAAGGCGTTGTATGGGAGGTCGAAATCTGCGACCTCGAAATCCACCATCTCGGTGCGGTAGTTATCCTTCTCCCCAAAAGTGACGGGGAGGCAAACTTGACCCAAGGAACAAGCCCGCATCTGGGGCCACCCTCAAGAACTGGCAGGCTCGGAGTCTGGCGCTGAGATCTGCGGCGCCATGAATGCCGACGCAGACGGGAGGTTGAGGAGCTACCTCCATCCATCAAGACTCCGCCCACCAAGACATTCCGGACCGTGGGTGCGACCACGATCGGGAGAGGCCCTAGGCTGAGGGTGCATTTAGGGTGGTCGGCCCGACTGAAGGTGATCGTTTGCTCCGACCACTTCAGTGTCCGACCGCCCACGAGCTCGGCGCCGTGGCTGCACCTCCTTTTCACCGCTTATAAGCGGTGTTGAGGAATGGTGGATGAACCACCATAGATATGCGCCACACCGCAGTGATCCGCTTCTTTGAAAGCCGGGGGGCGGGATCTTCATCTTGATCATCATCGTGGCGGCGCTCCTTGAGCCGCTTCTCCACCATCACGCCCACGACCCGGCAGCTTGTCTAGGTCATGGGTATTGGTTTATGTATCGGCGAGAGGGCTCGCCTCCTTTTGATCGCGGCGTCGCTTTCTCTGATCATGGCGGTCATCAGCGCCGATCACGGCGATCGTCACGCCCAGTCCACGACGGTCGTCGCGCGCTTCGGGCGGTCATTCGCCCGATCGGCGGTTGCGCTCGAGGCGCTGGGTCTTCGTTCGTCGTCGCTTTCGGCGTGCCAAGACCGCCTGGGCTCCCGCCTCGCGCTTCGCGCCTTCTTACTGCGGCCCGACCTTTCGATGTCCGGCCTCGTCCTGCCTTAGCCACCCTTGGGGCGGGCCGCCCTCGCCTCCTCAAGAGCGCGACTTATGTCGAGGGAGAAAAGCTTCGGAGGTGGGCCGATGGTACGGTGGCCATCTTCTCCTTCATCTTCTTGATGCGTCGCCCCTCTGCGATGACGATCGATTGCTCGGAGATGTGGGGATGGTGTTCTGGCGATGTGAATCGCCGGATGAAGTCATGGCGACTCCCTTTCTTGTTCGGTATGTGGAGGTCATCCTCCACACCGCCTTGAAGGAGCCTCAAAATTAGCGACAAAATGTCGCGACAACCGTCCCCACGAGTGCACCGACCCTCGGGAGATTCAGCACCAGAGCGGCGTAAACTCGTCAAGGCCGTTGGGAGGTAGTTGGCTATGACCTTTTCAGATCCGCCACCGCCCGCACCATCGTCGTGTAGATTTGGAGGAACTCCTCCTGTTGGTGGTGCCGTCATATTTCTCTATGGTCACGGGCGAAACTGTCCCGGCCACCCTGCGCGGCGCAGCCACCGAGAAGGCCTGCACCCGACGCCAGAGGGAGCCGAGCCGCCATCGAAACCGGTCCGGGATCCGCAGGGAGCGCGAGGCCGCTCTTCAAGGAGTCGGAGGAGGACCTCCTCCGGTCTGGGCGAAACCACGAGGGGACTCTCATTGTCGGCCGCCACACCTTGCCATGGCGACGCTCTGGTCCGGATGGCGCGGCAGACGACCGCGAAGGTCATCACCGCGCTGCCGGCGGCTTTCGTCCAGATGAGAGCGAAGGTCCTCACGGTTCCTCGAGGAGCCGGGACCGGGATGGCGCGCGCCCGTTCCTTGACCCCGGCCCACCTGGCCAGGGCCCTTCTCGTTGGGGCGACTCGAGGCCTGAGAGCGCCCTGCATGCGCCTTAGGCGCCGAGGTACGCCTTCGGTCGACCGCGGGAGCCCTACCCGGCCGGGCCGCACCCACGAGGCCAAGATGCGCGCAGCCCACGGAGTGGCGGAGAGTCCCGCGAACTCCACCGGTGGGTGGTCGAGGAAGAAACACGGCGCGGCGTGCAAGATTCTGGCGGGTGGCGCCCATGGCCAGCCTTCAACGCACGGCCGCTTCCACCGCTTCGGGAGCAATGCGCCATCTGCGAAGGCGAACACGGCGGTTCCTCGACCGGGCGCGACGGCCGAGGCGCTTTGTCGTCGCCGCCCGCGAGATCTCGGTGCTGCGGATCCGCCATCTTCGATCGCGGAGCTCGTCAATCGCGAACACCGTCCGCCGGAGTTAGCGGGAAAAGCCAACCACTAGCCCCCTACTGGCGCGCCCTGCCGGCCAGATTCCACGAACAGCCCGTGATCTACAGACCGGGTTTTGTTCGGCAGGAGGGCGTCTTCGCGGTCGGCTAATCGAGAGGGCGAAAACCCTAGAGGACTCCCGCGCGGAGGGTTTCGGCGCCTATGAACTAAGGAGAACAACCCATTTTTACCCAGGTTCAGGCCCCCTTGTAAGAAGGGTAATAACCTTACGTCCTGCTAGATTTCGTATATGATGCTTTGAACTAGTACAGAGTTCTCGTGTTACAAGCGCATCCGCCAGCTTTCTCTAGTATTGCTTGGTCGACTGATCTAGGATCCGATCCCCCTTCCCCATGCACCCGAGGGCCCTTATATAGGCCAGGCTAACGGGGTAGGTACAAGGAGGGCCATCATGCTGATCTAAATACATTTAATGCTTTCTCTCGTCTTTGTCCCGTTCCTCCAAATTTCATTAAATGCCTACGCGTGCCCTTTGCCCGTCCATGGGATGGGACCCCTTTGTGAGTAGGTGAGAGGCGTCGGAGGAATGGGCTTGTTGCGTAAACCCTTACTCTTGATAAGTTCCAGCTCTGGCAGAACTGCCCGTTCGACACGGTGACGGCGGTGGAAGGAGCCTTGAGGCGGCCACCGTGTGCTCACCTTCTCTGTTTTGGCGGGCGGCAGGCGCCTCGCCAATCGCCGCCACCCGCCACGCGATCGGGCGCCGGGCGGCGGCGGCGTTTCGCCACTCGCTGCCGGGCGCCACGTGGACCGACGCTGGCCGGCGAACGCGATCGCCGCCTGCTGGCCGGCGCCACGTGGTGGGCGCCGGGCGCGTAGGCGCCCCGCCACTCGCTGCCGGGCGCCACGGGCGGGCGGCGGGCGAAGCGTCTTCGCCGCGCCGCCGCCGGGCGCCACGTGGACCGACGCTGGCGGCGGCCGCGATCGCCGCCCGATGGTCCGCCGCCACGTGGCCGGCGCCGGCGTAGCAGGCGTTCGCCACTGCCGCCGGCGCCACGGACCGACGCCAAGCCGGCGGTTGTCGGATCGCCGCCGATGGCGGCTGGCCACGTGGACCGCACTTTATGCGGTGGAGAGGGTACCCTAGCGTATAATACGCTGACACTGGGTGATGCTCAAGATTCATTAGATCAGTATATGAATTTGTTTGGTTGCAAGCAAGGAGAGTTCCCTCTGCAGTATTTAGGAATTCCTATTCATTTTAAGAAATTACGAAACTCAAATTGGAAAAGGGTGGAGGAGCGATTCGAAAAGAGGCTAAGCAGTTGGAGGGGGAAACACCTTTCAGTTGGAGGTAGACTAACACTTATAAATTCAGTATTAAGTAGCCTTCCAATGTACATGATGTCCTTCTTCACGATTCCTAGAGGTGTTCTTAATAAACTGGATTACTTCCGATCTCGTTTCTTCTGGCAAGGGGATGAAGGTAAAAGAAAATATCACCTTGCAAAATGGAATATCTCTGTCAGCCAAAAGATCAAGAAGGACTTGGGATTCATGATTTACATGTTAAGAACATTGCACTTCTGAGTAAGTGGTTGTTCAAGTTTTTAACATCGGATGGTACTTGGCAGCAACTTCTTAGAAATAAGTACCTTGGTTCTAAATCATTGGTCCAAATCGAGGGGAGACCAGGAGACTCACATTTTTGGTCCAATTTTATGAAGGTGAAGCGAGATTTCTTTCGCTTTGGTACTTTCAAAATCAATAATGGATCACAGGTGAGGTTCTGGGAGGACACCTGGCTTGGTAATTATGCTTTAAAAGATCAATATCCTGAATTATATAGCATCACAAGGCATAAATATGTAACTATTGCTGCAGTTCTCATATCTCCTCAACCTAACATTTCTTGGCGATGGTCATTGATTGGATCTAAGTTGGTGGAGTGGAATGATTTGCTTTCACGCATCGCCAATTTACATTTAACACAAGAAGATGATGAATTTCGCTGGAATTTGTGCCAATCTGGACAATTCTCAGTGAAGTCTCATTACTTGGCATTGATTAAATGTGATGTTCCTAATCTCAATAAGCATTTATAGAAGTTAAAGGCTCCACTAAAAATCAAAGTGTTTCTGTGGTACCTTAGAAGAGGAATTATTCTGACTAAGGACAATCTGGCCAAACGCAATTGGCAGGGTAGTAAAACATGTTGTTTTTGTCATGAAGCGGAGACTATTAGGCATTTGTTCTTCCACTGTCGATTTGCTCGTATGGTTTGGGGTTTCTTGTACCTGGCTTTTGGCATTTCTCAACCTGTTAGTGTTTCTCATATGTTTAGAAGTTGGCTCGGTTGTTTTGAGAAGGGTACTAAAAATGTCGTGTTACTAGGGGTCGTAACCATTTGTTGGTCTATTTGGTTAAACAGAAATGATATTGTCTTTGGAAAGAAATCAACCTCATCTCCTTTGCAGGTTATTTATGCTACTTCCCACTGGCTGCGTACTTAGGCTGTGTTGCAGAAGTCAGATGTGCGAACTATTATGGTGGAGGCTACGCACCGGTTGGTACAGGTAGCCAAGAATTTCTTTTCCCAGGCGCATCGGTGGCGGTTTAGTCTTCGCATTGAAAGTCACTAGAGTGTGTTTGTGTTTTTTTCCTTTTTGTTGTTAAATGTTTTTTCTGGGCTGTGTGCTTCTTGCTAAGCAGAGGCCGGAAGAAATTTTAAGGATTTGTATCTTCTTGATGTAGTGTTCTTGAAATTAATAAATTCTTCCTTCATCCAAAAAAAAAAGAATCTAACAAAAACCTTTCGGAGAGATGCTTCCATGCATATTTTCACTCAGAATTTCTTTGGTACGCTTAACTTGCTTTTTGAGCTTAGCCATTGCCTTTGGAGACCTGACGGATGTCAACTGCATTACCAAACTGCTTAGTAAAATGATTTGTGAAATAACTGACCAGACGCAATTCCATTTGGAGGCCACCACGTTTGGAGTTCCATTTAACATCCTTAACCTGCAGATAATTTACCATACTCCCTATGGGCATTGCATTAAACAGATAATGTACACCTATAAACAGAGGCGATACTAGGGGGTGCTGGCCCTGGCAACCTAAAATTCTGAGAAATGCTACAACATTACCTCTTCAGTAGACTAAATTTATTGATTGAATTGGCTCCAATTTCAGTGGTTTGGGATTTTAAGACCTTAGAATTATTTATATTGTACTTTTAACAAATTTTAAATATATGTATTGGATTTATGATATTGCAAAATCATTATGCAAGAATGTAGAGTTGTACGTGTGAAGTATGCACCCCGTAAGAAAATTTTCTAGTTCCTCCACTGCCTCTAAAATGCATCACAACAATTACTAAATCTGTTGTGAGATCATATAATTGAAATGATGCATTGTAACAAACAATTAAAAAGAGCTGGCTATACATAGAAATGGAAGGAAAATAAAAATAGATTGGGATTTTCTTGTGTTTAGTCCACACGTAAGTATGCATACATTCAACTAATGATGGCTAGCTCATTTTGTTTTGCTGAATAACACACTATGATCTCCTTCCACATGCAAAACTGAAACCAATCATCTATTCAATGGAAATAATGCCCCAAGATTTCACATTGAGAAAACCCAAAAGATTCACAGTGGTCTACGTATAAGAACGTATAGTTGTTATAGCGAGGACATAGGAGAGAAGAATCCAATACCCTTCCCAAAGTCGAGGCCGTTGTGCTTCCCGTCGTTCTTCATTCAGTCATGCACATTCCAACAATGGAAAATAGATTAGCTCTGTAAAGGCATCTCTGGAACCATCCAGGGCTTGGAATATAAAGCTCGGCTTTGGCCACTTGAGCTCCCACATGGCTGCACCACAATCATCAAAATGTCAAAATAAGTCCGATAAATTCAAGAACAAAATAAAATTCGAAGGCTTTTTTTTTACTGTTTAGTCTTCCTGGGTTCACCTCTAGGCTCTAGCACGCCGAGACAGAACAGAGCTGGAGGCTTCCATTGTCTAGGATGCAGGTCAACGGGAAGGGTGGTACATCCACCCACAAAAACTTTGATTGTTGCACATCACCGACTACAACGGCGCCTCGACAAACATCTAGAGGAAGGAGGTGAGACACCTAAAATCTAATACCGAGACGACAAATCCAGTTCATGGTGTAATATTAGAACCAGTAAATAGAACCTACCATCTATGACCGACTGCACTTGGATGGCGGCCAGAAGGAACTAGGGGCGGGACGCAAGAAGAAATGCATGCAGAAGGCAGCGCAGCTCGGGCTGAGCAATGCAGCGGCACCACCGACATCCATCCGCAGCGACAAAAAAGACAACTCGTAATAAAAATAGGGAGTAACTTCTCAAGCTCTTAATATCTCCTTCTCTAGCCGCTTTTCTTTGAATTCTACTTGGGAGTATGCTTCTTGGTCTGGGACCTTCACTGTATCTGCTTCAGCTCTCAACTTTGCTGCTTTTGCCTGGTTAGAGGTGATGGTGGCGGGCAGACGGAGCTGGAAAGGGACCAATGGCGGTGGCGGGTAAGTGTGGAGGAGACGCCGCGTTCCTAGCCAGATCTGGCATGCTTGGTCATCCTCGTCTGTGTGTTGTGCGATCTGATGGCAGTGCGATTTTGGAGGGGGCAGAGGAGGTGAGGGAGGGATCGGTGGGGAAGAGGCAAAGAGGTGGCAGCAAGCGGTTGCGAGAGAGGATTGAGAGAGGACGGTGGCGGTGGAGCTGACGGGAAGGGGGTTGTGGGGAGGAGGGGATGGCAAGGGGAGACGGCAGCGAAGGAGAAGAGAGGGGAGCGCCACGGCGCCTGCAGGAGGTAGGACGCAGGGAGGAGGAGGGAGTGGCTTTCAGAGGAGGAAGAAGATCGTGGCCTTTGGCCCTTTACATGAGGTTATTTAGACAGCAATGGGTGAAATAAACTTCTTTTATCAGTTAACATATTTGGGTTTTCAGTATTGAAGAGTTTTAATGTAGGTATAGACAACTTGTTTAAATCTTTAGCAAAGTTTTTCAGTGAACTAGCAGGTGACCCACGCATTTATCTGGCTAAATTTTTTAACAGTTTATAGTATCAAATGCTATAACTTATATACTTAAGAATATATTAACAAATTTTATAGACTATTTAGATGTTTAAGACATTATAAACATTAGAAATGACAATAGAAGTTTGAAGAAAAATTCAATTTAAGGGATGTAATTGAAGTAAAAGCTTTGATGAAAGGAAATTATTGAAAATAATAAGTTGTTGGGAGTTCTCGAAACATAGTAACTCCTCATCTTGTATAGATCATATAAGCTATATACATCTGTTTTTCTCTATTAGTAACTCTTTTTCAAAATATATGCAACATATGTACTTCTATTTAATCTCAAATAATACGTTGATTATTTTACATGATATTAGAGTACATTGCTCACGTATACACTGATACATCATTGGCGACTCGCTTTGAACGTATCTTCCTCACATGTTGGGTGCCCCGCAAAACCATGTGTCTTATATCTCTTATTGATCGTCTCACATAACTTTTCTACTTTAACTGCTAATAGCAAGTTCAATTTTTTATCGATGCCTTTCAACTGCTACCTTTTTAATACAATATTTTATCGTATAACTATCTTCTATTTCTCTTCAATTATTACTTAATATTGAACGTTATGACATCAACATACAATGCATACATTGATTATCCCTACTGGGGATACCTATCATGCTCTCACCAGTGGCCCCAAGCCTATTATACTCTCACCAGTAGTCCTAAGCCTATTATATAGAATAGTGCCATCTCTACTTTGAGTTTTTCTACAACTTGTTTTGATTCAAAGGAATTCATGCACGTATGTACACATTCAAGATATTATACATACTTGATTTATGCTTGTCCTATATCAGTCGCTTCTCTTATTCGATGTTTGCCAACTCAACGATGTTGTTTCTTCACTGACACGACAACCTCCTATCTTTTATTATGCTAGTATGTTTGCTTTAGTTGTTATCTAACAATATGAAGAATTTTCCCAGTATCGTGTGTGATATTATATCTCTCAACAATGATGGTACGTTTCTACCTACCCAATAGATATATATATATATCCTCTGTAGCTCGGCTTCCATGCAAAACTTCATCTAATCTCTACCAGGGTCTCCTATCATTAAGCTTCTTTTGCTACTGATTTCTTCAACAATACAGACGATCACCACTAGTCATCACGGCCTTTGGCTTTTTCGACTTTGACATTTCTCCTTTTATTTTATCTTTATTCTAAATTTCAGTTTTTTTGTTGAATTCATACAGAAATCCCATAGCTAATGTTCCTTTAATTTTTATGTCATATTATATTTATTTATGGATTTTATTTAGAAATTTATATGAAAATTGAATTGAAATTCTTGTTCAAAATAAAAGGTGGTTGTAGCTTTTTTAGTTTGCTTTCTGAGCTAAAAAACGGCTATAACTTTTTTTATAAGAGATCATTTAATAAATAGACAATTTCCCTCAGCAATAAGCAACAAAAGTAGCTTCAAATTAATCAGAGATCGCTATAAACCTTCGATGAATATGTGTTTTTTATGAAGACGTGTTTGTTTTTTAAAAAATGGGCAGTATGACCCGTCGTGAATATGTAGATTGATATAAACCGAATCTGTGTTTTTCGGAGGACTTGAATGTAAACTACAGGGAGACCTAAACATATTTTGGTTTTTTCGGGTTCTTTCTATAAAAAACCGTTTGAAAGATCTAAACATGATTTTGAATTTTTCAAAAGGTTTTTTTGCGAACCATTGACGTGGCACCCTGCATGCGAGAGATTCTCTCCGCTTTATATATAGTTACTAGATAGGAACCAGCTACGCCATTCATAGACGAATTTGGTTCGCCGATCCTCTCGTAAAAAATAAAGCCGAGGACACGCACGCTGAATATACTGAAACCATAGTTTTTTCTTTGAAATGGAAAAATAAAGGCGAATGACCCATACGTTAATATACTGAAACGATAGGGCCCTTTTGCAAAACCACCGATCAAAGGGCTGGATGTAATTTTTATTCTCGCAAAACCACCCACCGGTGAAAAATAGTCTAGAGGAAAAAGGGTGAAAAATTATTAAAGACGACAACCTTCTTTTTGTCGAGCCTAACACTCTATGCGCTACCTGAGTAATAATACATGTGTAAAAAATATCGAGATCGAGATGGAAAATCGAGTTAGGGAAAAAGTCTAGAGCTAAAAATTTGCACACATATCTCTAGTGACAAAAACATTTTTCCAGAAAAAGCGGAGAACACAATCTGCGAATAAAAAACTACTAGATTTTTTTTTGGAAATGAAAAAATAAAGGTGAATGACCCAGACGTGAATATATTTAAACGATAGGGCCCTTTTGCAAAACCACCGATCGAAGGGACCGGATGCATTTTTATTTCATAAAACCACCCACCTAGAAAAATAGTCTAGAGGAAAAAAGGCGAAAAATTATTAGAGATGATAAGCTTCTTTTGTCGAGCCTAACACTATACGCGTTCACCGAGTAATAATACACGTTTAAAAAAATATCAGAGATCGAGATGGAAAATCGAGTTGGGGAAAAAGTCTAAACATAGAGCTGCACACATTTCTCTCGGTGTCAAAAAAATCTGGAAAAAGCGATTTTTTATGTATTTCCTTTCTTAAAAATTCGCTTTCGGACCAGCAGGCTAATCCATGAACCACTATAAACCTTCGACGAATCTACGAAACGATAGAGCCCTTTTTGCAAAACCACCAATCGAAGGGACCTGATGCATTTTTTATTTCCGCAAAACCACCCATTTGGCCAAAAATAATCTAGAGGAAAAAGGCTAAAAATTATTAGAGACGACAATCTTCTTTTGTCGAGCCTAACACTATCTGCTGCTCATCGAGTAACAATACACATTTAAAAAATATCGAGATCAAATGGGAAATCGAGTTGGGGAAAAAGTCTAGATATAGAGCTGCACACATTTCTCTGGTGCTGAAAAAACATTTCCGGGAAAAACGGATTTTTTTTATGTATTTCCTTTTTTAAAAGGCTGTTCGGACCCGTGGGCGAATCCATGAATCGCTATAAACCTTCGACAAATATGTTTTTTTCATTTTTTGGTTTTTTTTATTAAAAAAATGGGTCGTTAGGACCCGCCAGCGAATTTATGGGCCGCTATAAATCTTCTGGACTAATCTACATTTTTTTAAAAAACCGCTAGCACGACCTTGCTGGCAAATCCATAAGTTGATATAAACCTTCGATGAATCTGTGTTTTTTTAGGCGAAAACATTTTTTGGTGCGAAAACATTTTTTCCGTGTTTTGGGTGGCTAAAACATTTTTTCCGGTTTTTTCGATGTGATGAAAACATTTTTCCGGAAAACAGAGAAATGACCGAACGTAGAAGCGAGGACCTATTTGTTATTTTTTGGACCTGTTCGCTATCCCGAAAAATTAGAAAATGGCTTGTTCGCGATTTGAAATTAACGAGGGCTTTTTCCAGTAAAATTTCGCGGGGACCCAAACGCGAAGAAAAAATATATTTATTTGTCTCACGTAAAATTACGAGGACCTATCCGTAATTTCAAGGAACGGAGGGCTTTTCCCGTAAATATCCCAGATGACACGTGGATGGTAATGAGCTCCATTTCTTCCGCTTGTAATGGGGGTATAATTATACATACATACATGAGATCTCTACTTTAACCACGTCGTTGTCACGTATGTATTGCGCGATATAAATGTTACTAGATTCATAGGAAGTGTGTCTTGTACTAGATATGGTAGCGTGCTATTGCACGTCGTGCTGGGTGGATGTAAAAATAGGGACAGGATGTAGATAAGGTAGCAAAGATGTATATAAGTGTTAAGCCAAGTATACGCACAGCTAAAGCATTGATTGCGTAGACAAGGTGATTACGATGTCCATAGGGTGACAAAGCGTGATTAGCTTGGTGATAACGGCAGCGCGTTGAGGCCTCCGAGCCTAGGCGCTATTATATAGTAGATATGTATAAACCAGTGAAGTTATGCATGACGCCACCACGTGGCAAAAAATCGACCCAAATTTTTTGTAAAAATATGTAATTCCACCATCGTGTCGAAGAACCGTAAGCTCGGTCTTTGAATTTGCGGAATTACAGGTATTTTTTGCAAAACAACCGTGAAAGGATTTGTTCGTGATCTCAGAGAAATATCTCTTCGATTTAATTATTTGGAAAACATTGGAGATCGATTTGGAAAATCGAGACGAAAAATAGTCTAGAGGAAAAATGGCGAAAATTATTAGAGATGACAACCTTCTTTTGTCGAGCCTAACACTCTCACGTTGCTCACCGAGTAATCATACATGTTTAAAAAATATCGAGATCGAGATGGAAAATCGATAGGAAAAAATCTAGAGATAGAACTGCACACATATTTCTAGTGGTGAAAACATTTTTTCCGGGAAAAACGAAGAAAGGACCTAGAACTGCACACATATTTTTAGTGACGAAAACCTTTTTTCCACAAAAAACAGAGAAATGACCTAAACGTAATGAGTAAGGACCTGTTTGTTACGTTTTTAGGCATGTCCACTATCCTGAAAAATAAGAAAAGGGCTTGCTCGCGATTTGTGCCCTGATTTCAAATCTAAGTCATTGTAGATTCACGCCGGTCAGACATTTTTAGCTTTTACCATTAATATGCAAAGAACTACTCCCTTCGGCCACACAAAAAATGTTGTTTCGAGGTACGTGTAGTTAAACTTTGGCTATCAATACCTTTTTTTTTAATTTTTCAGAGGTTTTATAAATATATTACAGTAGAAATCAGATATCAACATTACATTTCGAGGATCGTGTCAATGTACAAAACGATATTCTTTTGTGGCTGAAGGGAGTATAAAGATTCACAACATGAAAATGGCATTATTAGATTTATCATTAAATATGCTTTCATAATGTACAATTATATATATATTTTAAAAACATATTTCTTTATAAATTGATGGTCAAAGTGTCACCTTAAAAATTGCATCAATGTCCAAACTACTTTTATTTGAGCTAAGAGATAATACTATTTTATATTTTGCTTCTGAAATATAAACCAAAAGTAATGTGCATCACACTATCACTTCTTTCGTCCTGGCGAAAGCTGTTTATACCACTAGGAACCTAGGGAGGGCGCCGCGTAGCGTGGAGGGCCCGGAAGGACTGACACGTGGAGGGATCTCAAAGGAGCGATCCCATGGAGCATTACAGGCCATCGGACGGTAACCGCGGATCCGATCCGCGTGGACGACTGGACGGACGCGTCGACGTAGCGATTGGCCGAGAAACGCGCCGTGCGCACGACGCGAAGCCAGCGGGCCTAAATGCAACATCGGGATCTCGGAGGGCCTCTCCGCAAAAAACCGACGTGGATGGCCTGGGAGTGCGGCAATCCCAGGCGCCATTATATAGAGTATATTTCTTGTCACGTGACCCTTGGTAGAAATCGAACGAGCTCTGGCTCCCTCCCGGTGATCACACGGCGTAGGCACGAGAGCAGCGGTAGAACATTGTAGCTTCTGTAGTTAAGCACAACTTGTATATTTATCCATGTAACTACGTCGTTAAATGTTATGATATATTTATTTTTGATATACAATTCTATTTACTATAGTTGAAATACAATTGTATTTGTTATATAACTCTGATATCTATATATGTTTAATTTGCACCGTATCAATTTGACCTTACTAAAATAAGTGGCGGAGATTCTTCACTTTTTCTTTAGATTAATATAAAAATTTCTAGAATTTTTCTTTTTATGATTATTATGAGATTTTCTTGCCCTTAAAATAAATGAGGTGCCTTAAATATTATCTGTTGTTTTTATTTATACAGATATGCTAGGTTGGTGCTCGGCCCAATTCATTATGGACCACTGTGCCCAAACCTTCAAAAAGAAAGAAAAGAAATCATCACTTCTCTATCTTTGTAGCAAATTCTTTTTTGTAAATTTGATCTTTTTACGAACATAATTACAAAAATAACTTCATACCTAACCGCGGAAGTTTCGAAAAGTGACACGTGTCGCTTTCCATGCTCCTACGTCGCTGAAGCACATATCACGCTCTGGGAGCGCAGCAAGTCATCGAAGCTAGTGTGATCCAGAGCACAACAGGTGCTTCTACGGTGTGGGAGCGTGAAAGATGACGTTATCACCTTTTTGTATTAGAGTATGAAGGAATTTCTAAGATTACATTCAAAAGAGGTCAGATTTTTTTTAAATAAAAAATCAGTGGCATGTTCGAAAAAAGAGTCTTTCATTGTTTGGATTGAAAACTGTGCGAAGCCCAAAAAGGGTGGCCCAAATTTCCAAGCGACCTTCAAACGGGCCTGAGCGTCTGACGGCTGATCAAGATGGGCCAGGCACACATGCAGCCCACCCAAGTCAAGAGCATGCATGATCCAGCACGGTAAGCTAGGACACTGACCTGCAGATGCACATATGACATATTTCTTTGGCGATCAGACACTTCTTGTAATATTTTTTTTAAATATGTGTAATATTTTTATTACATGTGTGCAATATTTTTTTCATCATCTGCAACATCTGTTTACTGTGTCGACTTTTCTACTGTTTATACTGTTATCGAAAGAAAATATTGCACGTGTAACAAAAAAATATTACACACATATAAAAAAATATTGTAAGTGTCAAAAAAAAATAGCGCATCGGACGTCCGAGCATAAAGCAATCTGCATTTCTTTGCGGCGCTGTGGCAGCACGGTCGACATCTAGGACACGTTTAGCATTTGCCAGGCTCACAGTCACAGGTGATAGATCACACGCAGAACTGATCACTCGTCTGATCGCTTCCTTTATTCTGTTTTTTTTTTCAAAATGATGCCTTTTTCATTTTTTTTAAATAATCTTATCCTATGCTACAGTATTGTGGAAAGTAATGTTCCACACTACAGTAGCATAGAAAATGCACTGTTTCGTAAACCTGTCTCGCGTAATTGGCTCGCCACGTCGCTTCTCACGCCTGCTGAGTGTGGCAACTAGCATTCTGCGGCTCTAAAGTGTGGCAAGTTAGTTGGTGCCACGCTCAGCGCCGTCTCTTGTGTCGCCCAGTTGCCACGGTCTCATGGTGCAGGTTCTTGGCCTTCCGCAGTTTCTTAGTGCAGAAGGTGCCAAATGTCAGCCTATGGATCTTCCACACTGGGGAATAGAGCCAGTTTTGTAAAAAAAAATCAGAAGGGAGCCAATTTTGAAAAAAAAAAGTGAAGGAAGGGGCTAGAATGCTAGATAAGTGAACAGTTCCCACACGCATGGTTTTTTTATTACTGCTGGGCACTAGTTTGATTTTTTTTGGTTACATGTAGACCTAGGTACGGGATGGTGGCTATTTTTTTTTTTTTTTGGAATTCATCATTTATCTATTCCTTGTATTTTGATTTTTTTTTCTTTACAAATCTAGCTTTTCACAGGTGTACTTATAAATTTAATCGATGTTAGATTTGTAAAAAACAAAGTAGATAACTAGATAATCAATTGATTTTCAGTTTTTGTTCATCAGGGCGGCACGAGATGAGTTCCCTTTGCACAGTGGAAGCGGTGGCAAAAAGACGACAGAGAGATAGACCCTTACCTTCCGCTGCTGAAACGCTTCCTTCCCTTCTTCATAAGCAACTGCCGCTCCACTCTGCTGTCTGCCACTCGCACCCACACGCATCTGGACTCGTTCCACAGCCGTACCACTGTATGAAAAAGAAGAAGTACGCAAAAATGGTCTCTAAGTTTAGACACACGACTGCGCAACCTTTCATGTTAAAACTAATGGCAAATGGTTTGACACATCGCACATACATAGGTAATCACCATTTTTCACCGAATCACCTCTTGACTACTAGTGACCCTAAACACTGATGCATTTCGTTATCGAGTACTCTAGTCTCTGGTGTAAACTTGCAAGCTACAATCGTTTGTGTAAAGGTTTAATGATTTTCATAGAATATTATGTAAGAGGTGCTTCTGTACCTTACTTTTTGAAAGGTGTATAATAAAACGAAAGAAGGATGAGAAATACTTATTCTTTCTCTTATTTTAAAATGTATGCAAATTATAATAAAAAGATGATGCATAGAAACGCCTACAAATGCAAATTAGTCTTTGGGCAAAATGGTGAGCAGGCTCCAGTTTTCAGATCAACAGCCTTTGCATACAGCAGTATTGCACGATACTCTCGAAGACACGAGCAAACCCCACGTCGCAAATGCACACGACAGTGAACTCCAAGCCCTGCTGCTGCGCGCAACCTCGGTCCATGGAGCACCGTGTCCATGCGGGATCAACCGAGCGTGCCTCCGAAAAACGCCAGGCCGGGTGCATATGCTTACGACTTGCGCGACCGCCTCGTTTCGTTTGTACCCGTCGATGCATTCCTCCTCCTCCCACACGACCACCACCATCACAGTTCACAACCAGGTCGTCTCGTCTCCCTCCCCTTCCTCTCCTCTGATCAGCTCACTCTCCGGACCCAGACAGCACACGATCGATCCTGACCTTTTCCAGTATTGTCCTCAGTGATGAAGGCCCTGTACCTGAGGAGCAGCGGCAGCTTCAAGAAGCTGCTCCTCTCCATCGGCCACCGGGCCACCAAGCCCGCCGGCGTGGGCGACGCCAAAGAAACGCACGCGGCCGCGGCGACAACGCCGGAGTCGCCGCGGAAGTCCGCGTGGCGGTGCTTCTCGTACGACGAGATACACCGCGCCACCAACGCCTTCCACAGAGGTACACGCACACGCGCTGCGTTCTCGATACAGAGCGTGACGCAATGCGTCGCTCCGAATTGACACCTGAGGTGTTGCGTCGTGCAGATAACTTGGTGGGGAGGGGCGGGTCGTCGGAGGTGTACCGCGGCAAGCTTTCCGATGGGCGCGTGGTGGCGGTGAAGCGGCTGATGGGGGCGTCGGCGTGCGAGCGGCGGGAGCGGGACTTCCTGGCGGAGCTCGGCACGGTGGGGCACGCGCAGCACCCCAACGTGTGCGCGCTCCTCGGCTGCTGCGTCGACCGCGACCTCTACCTCGTCTTCCACTTCTCCCATCGCGGCTCCGTCTCAGCCAACCTCCACGGTACCACCATCCAACGCAGCGACACTAACGGCGCACACTAAGAAAGAACTTGCCATGGCCATTAATGGCGTTTGACGTTTCTTGGTCCATTGATGTGCGTGCAGACGAGAAGTCGCCGGCGATGGGGTGGGAGGTGCGGTACGGCATTGCCCTCGGCACGGCGAGGGGGCTAGAGTACCTGCACAAGGGCTGCCAGAGGAGGATCATTCACCGGGACATCAAGGCCTCCAATGTGCTGCTCACAGAGGATTTCCAGCCTCAGGTCAGTTGCCACATTTTTATCACGACTCTGTTCCTACAGAGAAATTTACATAAAACTGATTCAATTTCCTTTGTCGTGTGACAGATTTCTGATTTTGGTCTCGCGAAGTGGCTGCCGTCGGAGTGGACGCACCGGGCGATCGCGCCGATCGAAGGGACGTTTGGGTAAGTAAGATTACTCGTGGGTGAAATTTAATCGGGTTGACAGCGAATTGTGATGCATGGTTTTGATCGATTTCAGGTGCCTGGCGCCGGAGTACTACACGCACGGGATCGTCGACGAGAAGACCGACGTGTTCGCGTTCGGCGTGTTCCTGCTGGAGATCACGACCGGGAGGAAGCCGGTGGATGGAAGCCACAGGAATCTTCTCAGCTGGGTAATGCACAAACCAGTAAAACATTTGGTCGTTGTACTAACTGCAATGCAAATTTGTCCAGGCAAATACTCTGGATCACCGAAACTACTTTGTGAATTGCGAACAATGCAGGCTAGGCCTTTCCTGAACGAAGGCAAGATCGAAGCCTTGGTGGATCCAAGGATCCACAGCGGCTACGACGCCGAGCAGGCGCGGCGGCTCGCGTTCGTGGCGTCGCTGTGCATCCGCGCGTCGGCGATGTGGAGACCATCCATGAGCGAGGTACTTGATTGGGATCCATAGGAGTATATCTTAAGTAGGTCGCATCATGTTCCTTAAGAACGCAACGACGCTTGTCCATTCCTCAAGCAGGCTCGCTGGAATGGAAAACTACACTACTGCCTACTTGCAATATTTTGTTCATCTCGATGTGTGATGGGTTAGCATTTCTAGGGAAATTAGTCATAATTTAGGGCAGAGATTCATGACAGGGCGCCCCTAGGCACATGTCTCCATGTAGTACCTACAAATTACTCCTCTGTTGTTGCTTAATTTACGTGTAACAGTACCGGTAACGCACTCCCTCTGTCTAAGTTTCTAAGACATATTTCTCGGCAAATAGACGAGAAGATATAAAAAATAACTAGATTACTCCTAATTATTATCACTAAACACTATATTCAATGCATACATATAGTGAATACGAAGTAAAAAAATAGATATTTATGAGGGGTATATAAGAAACATCACACTAATTTTATACTAAATATAAAATGCATCTTATATTATGAACAAAGTCATTAAAAAATAAGAGTTATAAACTTGGACACCGAGAGTACTAGTCTATGGAGTGACTATATACTGACGGTGGCAGGTGTTGGAGCTGTTGGAAGGCGTCGAGATCCGGCGAGAACGGTGGGCGATGCCCGAGGTGGAGGACGACGAGGAAGAGCCGTGGTTGGTCTTCGACGACCTTGACGACGACGAGGAATTCGACACTCCATCACCTTCCTCCTCCGCCTCAACCTTGACCACTCAGTAGTATCTAAGAATCTCAGATGCCTGTGATGCTCACAACGAAATTTTTGCTAGTTGCTCCGTTGGGCCCACTTGTAAATAGAAGCTTTTCTTCTCCATTTTTGTTTTGAAAAGCAAGTAATACCAGTCCCATAGGATTGATCATGTCATGAACAGCAAAGATGTACTTGCGTGCCAATAATACGGGGGAATGTGTGTTTGTGTGTTAACTCAGGAACCAAAATAAAATAAAGTAAAAAGCAGGCAAACTGAGATTTTGTCGGCCAGAGACTGACCTAAATAAACCTGGAGAGGCTGGGCCCTCTCAAGAGTTAGTAGTACTCGGCAGGGTACTTGCTACACCTGTTGGGTTACAGTTGTGCGAAGGTGACAAAGCGTGGCACTAATTTATAGTGAGCAGTTGGGTTCGTTGCCAAGTGGGCTTGATTTGGATGCGTCAGTTACACGAGGAGAGCTAGCTGCAGCCGCATTGGCATTGCCGTGGCATGGCAGTTTGGGACAGGTTGAGCTGTGCCCCTTAAAGCCTTGGAGGCGTGTAGCGCGCTGCGTCCAAGCTAGGACTTGTACAGCAGCAGCTCTTGGACCCCATCCTGACCTAAATGGCCTATGCTGGATGCTAGATGGCTTCTGTGTGTGTGGCGGTTGTTGATGTGAGATGTTCATCTTTCAGGGCTCTGGAAGTTGTTGGACATGCCTAGCTAGAGATTGACAAGCAAAACTTCCTTTGAGAAAGTAAGGTTTTGCTCGAAAAGCTTAAAGTTGAGTGCAACGCACTGGTGTTCATGCGTGTGATTTAACTATTTGCCTCGGTTTTTGGTGCGTGCTCCTCAAGTTTGGAGTGGTACAATACTGCTATTCGATGTCACCCAAACATGAAGCCTTTTTGTGCTTGCTTCAGTGTTCTGCCAAATGATTTCGTCTGAAATAGTTATCTGACAGAAAATTGTGCTTTCTACACCTCTGACTCTGGGAGATCGGCACAAGAATAGAATCTTGCAGAATGGCGCAACGAGTGGTAAATGAGAGCAAGATGGAAGCACTTATAACAGGCCTTTTAGGTACCCAAAAACCAAATTAGAACGAACACATGGCAAACACTGATCCAAGCGTGCAGAGCCCGACATAACTGAGTCATTGGAGAAAGGAACAGGTGTTTGTTTCCAAGAAACGACAAGTGATGGGGGTTCAATATTGGAACACAGTCAAACATACCATGGCCTAGCTAGCATATATGCTTCAGAAAGATAAAACCAAACTGGGATTGCTTCCAGTGCCTCAGGTCATAAGGCGCGGATAGCGACCTGGATATGCAATGGCTTGTGAAAAACAAAGGAAACATTTCTACTGACCAGAAACACAAATATTTACATGATTGGCAAGGAAAAAAGAAGTAGAGAGAATCCCTATTATTATCATAACACCTCAACATGGATTTCGTCCATTGACACGAGCGATTTAGCCATCTCTTTCTCGTTAACAATCTTATGATGAATAATTTGCAGGGTCATCACATCATGCAAAGTTGTAATCACTTGCACAGCTGCACCAACTAAATGCCTGACAAGAACTGATGATGGTTCACCAGCAAATGTTTGACTGGAATGAAAGAATGTGATGTTCGACAATACCGTAAGTTCTGCTTAAATATAGCTAATTTTTTTTGGATAGCACTTCCTGCCAAGAAAATTGTTTTCATTTACCTAATTTCTTTGTTGATGTCTCGTGCTGAAATAAGCTAACAAAAGATCAAATCTACAATTATTTTATTTATGATGCATCAGTCCATTTTCCTGTAGTATATTTTGACAATGCCAGATTCCAGGAAGTCATCTGGAAGTCATCTGGGCTTTGTGTCGAGGATTTGGATAACGATTTACTCGCACACTTAATAAAAGACGCTACGGAGGTTGAATTTGATGACGTAGAGCTCGACACAAAGCTATGTGATCTGATGGCTTCTACGCGCAAACAGAAAAAATCATCGCGGAATCGGAAAGGCTTGAAAGATAGCAAGAAGTCCAAAAAACAGTTAGTTCCTCAATGAAAGGAGTTTTTTGGAATAGCAGAGGTCTTTCGGACTTGGCTAAACTTAGGTACATTTCCGAGGCGGTTAGGGATCTTAAGTTGGACTTCATCGCTGTGATGGAATCCGGAAAGCAGGATATGTCAACATCGAATCTTTCACGCCTCTCGGGAGGGATTGATTTTGCTTGGCATTTCCTTCCTCCTCGGGGTAGGTCCGGGGGGATTCTATTGGGTCTAAGATCTGATAGTCTGGATATATCCCTTATGGTCCAAGGTGATTTTTACATCAAACTTCATCTTAAAAATAAGATGGATAATTTCAAATGGATTTTGATGGCTGTCTATGGCCCAGCTCAGGATGTTTTCAAGTCAGCCTTCCTAGCGGAATTGGTTCAGGCTTGTCAACTAAACCAGTTACCCACCCTCATTGGAGGGGATTTCAATATCTTGAGAAGTAGTAAGGAAAAGAACAATAACAGATTTAACAATCGTTGGCCGTTCCTTTTTAATGCTATAATCGATAGTTTTGATCTAAGGGAAATTGTTTTATCGGGTCGTCAATTCACTTGGGCTAATTCTTTGCCTAATCCTACATATGAAAAGCTTGATAGAGTCCTCATGTCAACAGAATGGGAGCTCAAATACCCGCTAGTCACACTTCAGGCTCTAGATAAGGGGTTATCTGATCATACCCCGTTACTACTAGACACTGGAACTCCGGCGTTATCAGGGAAAATCAAACATTTCAAATTCGAACTTGCTTGGTTTCATCGGGAGGGTTTTGACGACCGAGTTACTCAAATATGGAACAACACAAACAAGGGGAAGAACTCGGTTCAAAGATGGAATAATAAGCTGAGTGCCTTGCGGAGATTTCTAAGGGGTTGGGAGGCTCAAACAAATGGTGAGTACAAGAAAATGAAAAGGGATCTCCAAAGTACTATCTGCATGTTGGATACCATAGCCGAAGTCAGAGATCTGACCGAGAATGAGCTTACTCGGTTGGCTCATGCCCGGGATCATTTGACTAAACTCCTTCGTGGTGAGGAGATCAAGTGGTACCAACGTGCCAAAGTTAGGAATATTCTTTTGGGAGATAATAATTCTAGATATTTCCATATGGTCGCTAATGGGAGATTTAGGAAGAAGAAAATCTACTCACTTGAAGATGGGGACTGTAAGATTGAGGGACAGGCTAACCTCACAAATTTTATCACGGGGTTCTATAAGGATTTATTCGGCGAACCGGAAGAAAATTCCTTCACTTTAGATGAATCTTGTAACCATGACATTCCCCAGGTTTTGGAATGCGAGAATAATCTCCTAACGGCTAATTTTACGGAAAAAGAGATTAAAGAGGCAATTTTCTCATTGGAACACAATAAAACGCCAGGACCTGATGGCTTCCCAGCTGAATTTTATCAGCATTTCTGGGATATCATTAAAGGGGATCTGTTATTGATGTTTCATGAATTATCCATTGGAGACCTACCTCTTTTCAGTCTCAATTTTGGTATTATTACCCTAATATCTAAGGTTCAAGAGGCTAACATCATTCAACAATATAGACCGATTTGCTTGTTGAACGTGAGCTATAAGATTTTCACCAAAGTTGCCACAAATAGACTAAACTCGGTGGCAGACAAAGTGATTAGTCCGACTCAAACGGCTTTTATGAAAGGTAGAAATATCACTGGAGGGTGTTGTGATTCTACGAAACTTTGCATGAACTCTATCGCAAGAATCAAAATGGGATAATTCTTAAATTAGACTTCGAGAAAGCCTATGATAAAGTGCGATGGCCCTTTACGCTCCAAACTCTTCGTGATGAAAAGTTTCTCGCCTAAATGGATCTCATGGGTTAAGACTTTCATTTCGGGGGGAAGTGTAGCGGTGAATGTTAATGATGATGTCGGGCACTATTTTCAGACACGAAAAGGCCTGCGTCAAGGAGATCCCTTATCTCCATTGTTATTTAACATCATAGCCGACATGTTAAAGGTGCTCATAAGCAGAGCAAATTTGGACGGGCAATTTAATGGGATAGTTCCTCATCTTGTTGTTGGGGTCTTTCGACCCTCCAGTACGCAGACGACACAATCCTATTCTTGGATCATGACCTGGATAAAGCTCGAAACTTGAAGCTTCTTCTCTTTGCGTTTGAAAAGTTATCGGGTCTTAAGATTAACTTCCATAAGAGTGAGATATTCTGCTTTGGGAAAGCCCAAGAGTATCTAGATTACTATTCTGATCTATTTGGTTGTAAAGTTGGTAACTTTCCGATCAACTATCTTGGCATTCCAATTCATTATAGGAAGCTTAGAAATTGTGATTGGAAGAAGGTCGAAGAACGCGTCGAAAAAAGGCTCAGTAGTTGGAAAGGGAAAAACCTCTCTATCGGAGGGCGCCTAGTTTTAATTAACTCAGTGCTCAGTAGTCTTCCGATGTACATGATGTCTTTCTTCTCTCGCCCAAAGGAGTTCTTAAAAAACTTCGACTATTTTCGCTCTAGATTCTCTTGGCAAGGGGCGATCATAAGAAAAAATATAGACTTTCTAAATGGAGCATAGTGTGTCAACCCAAGGAACAGGGGAGGTCTTGGGATTCATGATCTAAATATAAAGAATGTGGCCCTTCTAAGCAAATGGCTGTACAAATTGCTCAATTCGATGGGTTGTGGCAACAAATTCTCAGTAATAAGTACTTGGGCTCAAAACCTTTGGCCCATGTGGAGCGGAAAATTGGAGATTCTCACTTTTGGTCTGTTTAATGAAGGTAAAACGAGATTTCTTTCGTTTTGGAACCTTTATTGTGAAGGATGGAGCTCAAGTTCATTTTGGGAAGACAAGCTGGATGGGTGGATCACCTTTGAGAGATCAATATCCTTCCCTTTATAATATTGCGGATCAAAATATGCAACACTTGTTTGAGTATTGAACTCTTCACCCCGAATCTCTCTTGGCGTAGAATGCTCGGTGGTCCTAAGTTAGATGCTTGGGTGACTTGTTATCTCGCATCCAAGGTGTTGTGCTATCACAAGATCGGGATATCTTCCATTGGAAATTAACCTCTAATGGTGGGTTCTCGGTAAAATCTCACTATCTTGCCTTAATGCTTAGAAACGTCCCTAACGAGAATAGAATATTGTGGAAGTTGAGAGCTCCAGTGAAAATTAAAATCTTCTTGTGGTACTTACGTCGTGGGTGGTGCTTACAAAAGATAATTTAGCTAAACGAAATTGTAAGGGTAGTTTGCTATCGTTTTTACGCCATAAAATTTGAGACAATCAATCATTTGTTCTTTGAATGCCGATTTGCTCGGGCTATTTGGAGTGTTCTTCATTTAGCATTCGGGCTAAAACAACCGCCAATGTCAAGCATTTGTTTGGAAGATGGCTTCATGGCTTCAACAAGGATTTGAAATCTTTATACGCTTGGAGCGCATGACTCTTTGTTGGTCACTTTGGATTTGCGAAATGATGTAATTTTCAAAACAAATCTTTGTCCTCACCTTCTGAGTTTTCCACTCTGGCGTATTGCCTCTCCAATTGGGTGTTTCTCCAGTGAAGACTTCTGACGTGGAGTTCTGAAGGGGTCACATCTTTTGGTGCAAGTGGCATCGGCTTTCTTCTCCTGCATATGGGTGGCGGTCTAGTCTTGATTCTTGATCACTAGCGGGGTCTATCTTTTATTTGCTTTTTCTTTTTCTTGTTTCTACGTTGTGTGTTCTAAATGAATAGGAAGTGGCCAAGGCTTTGTATCTCGCTTGATGTAATGCACTTGGTTTTAATAGTAAATGCTTCCTTTATCTAAAAATCTGGGCATTGTAAGGACTACGGACTACGCATTGATAATACTGGTCAGTAAGACAAATTTATAAACTTTTGCAGAATGAATCAAAATATGAGCTAGTATTGTCTATCAACAAAAAAATCCAGACGAACATGTGCAGTTGGTTGCTAGTCCTTGTATGTCTCTTAATCAGCAAATTCGTGACCAAAGAAAATGAGCTGGTAAAGTACGACCTACTGGGTTTAAGACTTAAGAACTACCATGCTTCACTTTCACCTACATAATATGGGTTTCAGCATGTTGAGCAAGGAAACGTATTTGTGCCTGTACAGCTACAGGACAACTGATGAGAGTGGGAGAACAGCACCTTATATGGACCTGACGCAGATGTATCATATCATGTGCGACTCTGAAATGTTACTTTACCGATGTGAGTGAGATATAGGAACGAGCATGGGACCGACAATTAAATACCCCAAGCATCAAACCACACGAGAGCGTCAAGCACGCCGTACCTGATCCAGGAAACCAGGACATTGTTTTTAAGGAGTCTCAAACAAGAAATCGACTTCTTTCTAACGCATACTTACAAGAAATCGACTTCTTTCTAACGCATACTTTATATTCAATTTATTAATGATTATAATATGTAATCTTCATAATAATGCAATACCGAAGGTTCTAGGATAACCTATAGAGTGTTCCAAAACTAATGCATATGTTAGCAAACTAGTGTTAGTTGGATATGGGAATTAAGAATCCTTGACACAAACTTTCGGATGGCACATGTACCTTTACGATCAGTAGACAGCATTTGAGAAATGCACCTCAGGTAAGTATATACTGGAGCAGCTCTTGTACACAATTAAAGCCCAAAACGGATAAGACTTCTTTCGAGAAGATAACCTAAAAGTAGATAGCCTAAACTATAAGAAAATAAATTGAGCATATGATCAGTAAGCCAATAGAAGTGGTTCACCTGACAAATTGATGCGTGAATTGTCAGACCAAACCCCAATTCTTTCGTTCCGACTGTTTCTTATTCTATTCCCATGGTGCAGTGAATTGGACAGACAGAAACAGTACTACATTTGAGAATCAAGTTCAACTGCGAACCACCAGGCAAAAGTTTATTGAGCAAAACCAAAGTGTATAATAATCTATAGATTATATGCTGGGTAAAGAAGCAGAGTTAATAATCATGCACGTGAGAAAAAATTGTGAACGCTAAAAAAAAACACAGTAAGATAGAAGAGGTACAGAATATTTGTTTTTGGTGTTCCAGTTCGTCTGGCCACTTCATCGATGTGTACTCCATTTCGAGGGCACTGTGGAACCCAACAGTCAGTCCAAATCTCCAATATAAGCTTTTCTTCAATTCAATACTAATTTCAAGTGACTCCCCCTCCCCCTTTGCAACGCATTAGGAAAAATGAAAAAAAAGAAAAGAAAAAGAAAAGATAAGTATAGTACTTGCGTCTAAAGCAAAGCGAATACCCAGGTACTAGCGGAGTAGTATGGATTTAACCATCTTAAGGCATGTACAACAAGACTATCTCAGCTTACTCTTAATATATGTACATCAACTTTGTCATATATGAAAGAGTGAGAAAAAGAGAGAGAAGAGAGCTGGTTCTTATTTAGTAGCAAGTATCGCACGGGAACATAAGTGCTATCGCCAGCTATAAGCTGATGTTGTTGTTGTACAAGCTGGCTTTTATTACATGCTGATTTTATTGCTTACTTTAGAGACGAATTTTAGATATAGTTATTGTACAAGCTGACTTTATTGTTTACTCTAGATGATATGAATAGGAGATAGAGTAAATAATGGGCTTTTTAATTGCACTTGCTCCTAGGGCATATACAATAAAGCCACCTCAGCTAGCTCTTAGCATGTACACATCAGCTTTGGTTTATGTGCAAAAGTGAGAAAAAAAGATAAAAAAGAGAGCTGGCTCTTATTTAAGGCCCCGTTTGGCAACTTGGAACCAGACTATTTCTCCTAGAATCTGAAATAAATCCAACCAAACGGAATAGGACTCGGAACGTTTCAAAGAGAATCGTTTACGATTTTTACATCGTGGTCGAATCGGCTAGCAACCCGTTCCTCCGGATTCGATTCTACGAAAGCGTTTCTACCAAGAATCCGGAACCGCTTCCGTTTCTACTAGAATCTGGAACCGTACCAAACGGGGCCTAAGTAACCAGTTTTGCACGGAAGCATAAGTAGATTATTTATGTAAAAGAGAGAAAAGATTGTTATTACACAACATCTAGAGATAACCTTTAGATACAATTATTATACAAGCTGTATTTTAGTTTACTATTAGTCAACAGTGAGCTTTACTATTGTACTTGCTCTTAGTTGGCAAAAGCAATTTTAGGTAAAGTAGTTAGTAGAAACGGGCAAGAACAGAGCAAATAGCAGTCAGTGAAATGTCTAGTCCGAAACAAGAGCTTGTGCTTTTTAGGCAAGACCCCCGGTAGGCTGGTATGTATAATGGTACCATCACGGTATGGATGCCCAATGCAACAGTGGGAAACAGTTAATTTTCTTGTCAAGAAAAGTTGAGGACAAAAACATAAGTGGCAGAATACATAAAGTCACAAAATCCATGGCAACTGGCAAGTGCCAGACCAGGACTTGATACAGTTCGACCTTTCACTTGATTTATTTTATACAAAAACTTGGAACAAAGGTACCATGCAAGTAGTATATTCCTTGTGGCTTGTGCAGCTCCATAATCTAGCAACAGCCGCACATTGCATGATAATGAAATTATGAAATGATGACCATAAAAATTGGTGATCAAAATTGATTCGTTTCATGGAAACAAAGATGTAATAGGTACCCATGTTTTTTATGTACAGTAAGATTATCAGCTTACAGCCTTTTCCACATTATTTTAGTGTTACTAATACAGTCCATTTGTGTTACTGAACCATATAGAGCATAAGTTTACTGTATGCTGTAGCAGAACCCAGCACCATTTTGGCTGACTGTTTTTAAATATATTCAAAGTAATAAAGCAGTATAAACTAGAATGAACAGCGCAGACTATGGAGTAGCAATAAATGCGATAATGTTGGCTTCCATAATAGAATTTTTTTCTCCTTTTTTTTTCGGCATGTAATCCCATAGATATGCGCAAGCAGATGCAGCACGACAACGCATTCAATTAAAACGATCGGACTAAAAGATGCAATGGCATGAAAACAACTCTCCCATCTTTTTGGATCACTAGGATATTTTGTGCGGCGTAATATGCCGCGTGCATTGTCTTTTTCGTAGAAACAATTTTGTTTTTTTCTGTCGGCGTTTTTTTAAATCATTGAGGAAACGCGCGAAACGGTTGAAAGAATACAGACGCATCCGCAATTGCGATAAATCGAAAGGTTCTTTTCGTGAAAAATAGCCGGAATGATCCAAATGTCACAATTTTTTCGGTATCTATTTAGGGTCCTTTCACGAAAAATCCACAATTTTCCTGAACCAGACGGTCCTCTTCGTGAAAAACCGCAGGAAGGACCTATACGTAATTATGGTTTTTTGCAGGAACCTAAATGCGATTTTTTTTAGTAGTCCTCCCGGAAATAGGAGAGGTATTATTCGACATCTAATTGGAAATAGGAGAGGTATTATTCGACATCTAATTGGACAACATCGCAGATATTTACCATGAAAAGGTCAATTTCTTGATACCAGGACCATCAAAATAAATCGTGACATACGAAAGGCTGGAACCAACTTGCAATCTAAGATTGGGATTAGAATTTGGAAAATTGTGAAGTAAATATTTAAGCAAATAGTTACAATAGAAGCTAAGAGTTCTATTAGCATCTTCATCCTTTGCTTACAACTTTCAGCAGAAAAACTAAACTTACAATATTTCTGGTTCTTACATGACAGCTAGGGGGCAAGAATCGGCTTCGCTCGGGGTCAAGCTCGGATCTGGTTGTGCATTCAACCGTGATTCTGAATACCCTTAAGTAGTGGAGTTAAGCCAGGCATGGGCGGCAAATCCGGGGCGGTTACAGCCCACCTTCATTACGCACAAAGCCACTCTCTTGGGAATCTCTCCGGGAGGTTTCCAGTAACGGTTAAGAGGGATATATAACCCCCTGGGACGAACGTACTCAAGGACATCGCAACATACATACACACACACAAGTACTCAGGCTACGGAAGCTCGAGCTAGAAAAGACCTTCCTGTACTCAAACATAGTGAGATTCACCGCCTCCGGGCAAGACTGAAGTAGAACTATTACCTGTAGCAGGAGCTCAAACTAGTATAACTCTTGGTGTCCCGTTCCCTGTCTTCGCCTTCGACCATTAGAGCAGTAGGACCGACCCTTCGGTGCGTGAAGTCGATTCAGGGTCCCGTATACACAATCAACCCACCTTTTATTTCTGCGGTCCGGCGATCCCAATCGTCGACTCATACAATCTCATCCTACTCGCCCATGCAACGGTATCGAATGGGCCCCCTTCTAGCCACTACGTCTGTCGAATACTATACCATTGCAGCTCGTGCCATCATCGCAACCTTCAATGCCTGAGCATGTGCCCCCAAGGGAAGGAGTTCTAGGTCCTCCCCATCAAACTCCTCCTTGTAGGAAAATACGCCTACATTCGGAGTTGGTGAAACTCCCATTGCCCAGGGTGGAGTCTCACCCTCAAGGCACAACATGGTCCAAGTAGGGGTGGGCACTTTTATACCGAAACCGAAAAACCGAACCGAACCGAATTAACCGAAAAATTCGGTTTTTTCGGTTTTCGGTTTGCGGTTCGGTTTTTATTTTAACACTATTCGGTTTTCGGTTTGCGGTTCGGTTTATTTATTGCAAAAACCGAAAAACCAACGAGAGGAAGTTTGACGAGTCCTTGCTGCTGTAGTGCTGTGGCACATCGCCACGGACTTGTGCCTTCTCGATTCTCCCCGAAATTAGAGCGAATGAGGTCACCAAGGGTAAAAGATGATGGCAATCGGCAAGACCTGTCAAGTACATGCTCTACGCTCATCAAGCAACCGGAGAATCGAGATCTTTGTCATGACAGCGGCATCGGCGCTCCTCCTCTCGGGACACCTCTGCGAATCTTTGTCATGACGGCGTCGAACATCGAGCTGCTCATCTTCTGGGACACTCGCGCGGAGGCACGGCGGTTCTTAGTCGACAACCGTTCGGGAACCCGACCACGCCGGCGCCGGAGGATCTTCTGAGCGTCAACACCTCCAAGAGCCCATCGGAGGTGAAGGGAGACCGAACAAGTCGATCTTGTCGGCCTGCATCCGCCAAGGTGCTCGGGAAGCCTGGAAAGGAGCTCATGTGGGATGTGGGTGGCCGGCGTGTGGGAGATGCTCACGTCTGTGGCGGGCAAGTGCTCAGGAGCCACATGCATGCGGCTTCCAGGCCATGGTGAGCTCATCACCTTGTGTGGTTCCTCATGGCGCACATGGGGATCGACGATATATACCAGATCCAGAGGGAGGCCAAGGCTAGATCTTGAAAATTCGGTTAACCTGAAAAACCGAACTAATTCGGTTTATTCGGTTCGGTTTTTCGGTTATTCGGTTCGGTTCGGTTCACTACTAGATTTCCAACTTTACCGAGTGGAAAAATATGTCGGCCATTGCAAAATACCGTAGGCCATGTATATGGCCGAGCGTAAACCGTCAGTAACTTCCCCTCGACCACTCATGGTCGGCCATTCATGGAATTCCCAACGGTACCCTCGGTTATTAGTTTAACGAGGGTTTTCATAGCACTCAGTAAATACATGGGTGAGAGGTTTTTTCTTCCTAACGGGGTATAGAAACCCCCAGTAATTTATCACAATTATATGTGGAATTTTTTGTGTAAAAAATATAAAAATAATTTCAAATCTAGGGACTAACCTCACACAACTTGTTTGCACCACAATCACTTAAGTCGAACATTTTTTATCTTCAAATTAGAAATACGTGATGCCTAGGATTCGAACTCACAACCTCCTAAACACAACCTCTCCCTCCTAACCAACTCACCTCAACTATCTTCTTGCTAAAGGTAAGATAAGTACTTCTTTTAACTATTGTTTTCATGATGCTTTATCAATTATTTAGTCAAATATATGACTTTAAATGGAAAAGTTGTCAACTACAAAGTTGTAGATTTCAATGAGAGCTACATTTTTCATATATACATCACCTTCATCTAGCCTCGTATGAATTTTGCAATAGCCCAGTGTTTGATTTGTACCCTAGCTAAAAGTTGTACCCTGCCGGCAAATCATTGCAATAACAAGAGTGTTATCTTTACACACACACTAAATGTATTTCCACTTTCTTGATTGTTTGTAATGGCCTTACGAGTTAACACTGCACTCACAGTAATTGTTGTACCCTCTCGCTGATTTCATACTATGACTGAGGGTTTTTCACCAACCGTCGGTTTGTGGTAAACCCCATCGGTAAATCTTCTAATAGCCGTCCGTTTTTATTCTACCATCGGAAAAAAGATGCACCGTCGGCCACCTTATTTTTTTCCCGACAGCCCGTAGGCCATTATATTTCACACTCGGTAAAAGTTAGATTTCTAGTAGTGGTTTACGGATCTTAAAAACCGAATTTTTCAAAAACCGAAAAAACCGAAAAAACCGAATGCCCACCCCTAGGTCCAAGGTGGAACAGGAGCCTGCAAGACCAAAGGTAGTCGCTTCTCCAAGAGTTACTCCAAGAGCATTCCAGATTTGCAAAGAATTCCACTAGTGGTTGCCCACGAGCGCACGCAAGGCTCAAGGGACCAGCGTCAAATCCAGCGAGGCCAAGCGAAAGGAAGGAGCTTCCATTCCGCACACACCGGACGTGCTCCTACATTGCCAAGCCGTCATGATCACCACCGCTCTGAAGGAGGGGAGGCCGAGTCTCTGATTTCACAGCCGGCCCGAAACACGCATTGGCAGAAGAGCTTCAGCTTCCCTAAACATGAACATCACCGACGTCGCTGGTAGATCCCTAGCTCTCCCAGTTTTGAGGAGTCTCATCATCATCATCGTTGTCATACAAGGTCACCTTCCCTCACGGGCGTGGTAAGAGAAGGAGCCTTGGGACCAGGAACCCCCTAGCCTATGGTATCTCCGAAACACCATTCTGGCCCAAGTTCCGCTAGCCCAATATTGCACCATACGACAAAAATTCTGATCCCCTGCAGTTCGTGGAGGTCTATGGCTGTTCAGGTCAGGGGAGGTGGAGAAGTGGAGATGTGCAATTGCCTCCCGCTCTTCCTCTCATGGACGGCACAATCATGGTTCTTCAATCAAAGAAGGGGCTCCATCCACTCTTAGGCTTAGCCACATAAAGAGTTTAACATGAACTATGAAATTCAAAAATAAAAAATCAGAAATATCGAGTCAAAAATCGCTCAAAAATCATCAAAAACCATAAGGTTAGGAAATAAAAACTTTTGATTTTTTTGAAAAAGATCGAAAACTGGTCGGTTTTCACATAAAACCAGTAAGTTTTCACTGAAAAATCAATCAACTAATTGAATGTTCCTTAGAGTAGTTTTTAAGCGATTTTCACTCAATTTCTTTGAAAATCAAGCAGTTTTCACTGATTTTTGACTGCTTTATGTCACATAAATTTTTTCGATTTTTTTGAATTTTTTGAACTAGACCGGTTTTAAATCCCAACTTGTAGCGGTACCATCAAAAATGATTATTTTAGTCGGTTTTTCAAACCCTATCAGTGACTCTGAGGTTCTTGCCATGACTGATACCCCATCCCAGGGGAAAGGCACATCTAAAGGACCTAAGAAGGGTTCTAGGCCTAAGGTTCTTCATGTGCGCGATAAAGGCCCCGGTGAAAGGAAGGATAACAAAGACCAGGGTGATGGTTACTAGTGTGCCCATCACAAGATGGGTGAACACGACACAAACAAGTATCGTCAATACACCATCGAGGTGGCGAAACTCCTTAAGAGGGGCCTTGAGCCACACCGAGGATCACTGCCGCATCCTGTGGCCACGAATGCTAGGCCTCTTCAACTGATTCATCCTGCACCTGCAGTGCCCCCCGATGACCCTTCCCCCTCCCCTAGGAGAACCTCCACAAGATGTTGAAAAAGAGCTTCCCTTCCAAGCACCACAAAGACAAGTGAACGTGATAATAGGGGGCTTGGTCTACGGGCATGAATCCAAACATCAGTGGAAGGAGTATGTACAAGAAGTCAATGTCGTGGGGGTAACCACGCGAAGTACTCCTCCTAAGTGCACAAACGTCCCGCTAAGCTTCACCACGAAAGATGCAAAGGGCCCGAGGTTCTCCAATGACAACGCCCTCCTAGCAATCGCCACAGTGTCTAATTGTGAGATGTCCCATATATTCATTGATGGTGAGAGCTCCGTGGACATACTCTATCTCAATGTGCTTAGGGAGCTGTGGGAGTCACGGGAGGCTACCACCTAGGCATCTTGCTCCCATCCGACTATCCTCTCATGGGCTTTGTACCAAGGAAATCTATCTAGCCCCTTGGGAAGATCAAACTCCTTATGACCTTTGGATTACGAGAGAATCATCGTACGGCTGTCAGATTTGATGTCGTTGATGTCAAGTCACTATTTAATGCTATAATAGGGAGGGTAACCCTCAACCACTTCTGTGCAGCAATTCATCAAAACTACTTATATTTTAAGATACCCGCAACTCTTTCAAGTCAACTTAATTGAAGCACGGGGCTCAAAAGAGGCCACGCCAATCTCATCCCTAATAGAGCTCCCAAAGGGCGAGCCCCTCTGGAGAAGTACTTCTTGAAACCTCACCTTGAAGAAGAACTAAAGGAGATGCAGCTCTTCGACCTAAGTAATGAACATTTTATCCGGATTGGGGCTGAACACTCATAAGAAAATAAAAAATGTGCTCCTCGAATTCCTAAGGGCCAACGCAGATGTCTTCGTCTGGGCCCATCGGACATGGAGGGCTTCCCCGCGAAGTGACTAACACCGCCTTACGGTGAGGTCTAGGCACCTCCTAGTGAGGTAGAAGCTTCGCAAGCTCTCTCTTGAGCAATTGCGAGCCATCAAAGAGGAGGTTGAAAAACTCTCAAGTGCTAGCCTCATTTAAGAAGTCTGGTACCCAAAGTAGCTCGCCAACCCTATTTTGGTCAAAAAGTCTAGTGGCAAGTGGTGTATGTGCATCGACTTCACTGACCTTAACATGGCGTGTCCAAAGGATAACTATCCTCTTTCCCGCATCGGCCAATTGGTTGACTCCACTGCTGGGTGCAAATTGATGTGTTTTTTGGATGTATATTCGGGCTATCATCAAATCCACATGGCACAAGAAAATGAGGAGAAGGGCAGGGGTCGATTAAAAAAGGGTTACCTTTTTTTAAGATACTTTGCGGTCTCGAAATCTTCCGATGGACCCCTGAGGCTCAAAAGGCCTTTGAGGATCAAAAGTCATATATGGCTAAGCCCCCGTTTCTCACTAGTTCGAGCCTCGGAGAACCCCTTCTCCTATACCTCGTTGCAACTCCAACTGCTGTGAGCGCTGTCCTAATCAAGGAACTGAACGGAGTCTAGCGCTCCATGTACTACATCAGTGAGGCCTTTGTGAGTGTAAAGACAAGGTACACGGAAATGAAAAAAATATACTATGCGCTTCTCATGGCATCTCAAAAGCTTCGTCACTACTTTCCTGAACACTCTGTACTATCCCCACCAGCTACCCGCATGCCTTTGGAATAAAAATATTTGACCATACATAAGCCAAACTTGTCTTACTATTATCGGAATCGACGCTTGAGACTGCCACACTAGTTGATTGGTGATCTAGCTCAGAAGCTGAGATGTACAACAGTGAATCAGTCACCAAGAGTATTAATCTCAAGGAAGTCCTTTGCCCTTTGGACAGTACAATTGAGGTGGCGGACATCCAAAGCACGCAACAATGCTCAGCTATGGGTTGTTACAGTGACATCTATGATTTTGGTAGATCTACGCTATCGTTTTTTGAACTAATGATTAGTGTACAACTACTAAAGTTGCAGTCGTAATGTAGACTATAGGCGTTCCAGATTTTGATTTGAGTGTCGTTACTGTTGATATTGGTACTGTCAATTGCCACAACCTATACCCTATGCTGATCACAGTTGAGCCTGAAAGTTGGCACCATGTTGCACCACTCCGTCCCGCATCATCAAGATTGGTATGGCTGGTTCATTGAGGGAATGGGCTGGGGCGGTTGTGGGTTGGGTTCTAGCCCATTAGCAGGCCTGACAAATACATTCTGTGTCTGTGGTGGGTCGCGCTTGGGCTTGTCTGGAAAACCAAAGGCAGTAGAGGCCTGCCTGACCCAAGCGCCGACGTCAGCACGCCACCGAACGTGTCCGATTCGCCCTCGCCTACGCTACTTCCCCTCCTCGGCCCCGCCCCGCCGCCCCTAACCCTACTTCTTCTTCCGGAACGCACCACACCTGCACACCACCGCCAAGGAAGAACGGAACAGACACAAGGGGAGCAAGGCTCGCGACCGCCGCCGAAGCCGAAGCCGGAAGCGAGAGAAGGGAGAGGGAGAGCCAAGATGCCGACGGTGACCTGCAATGCGTGCAACGCGGCGTTCGACGGCGAGGAGCGGCAGCGCCTCCACTACCGCTCCGAGTGGCACCGCTACAACCTCAAGCGCAAGGTAATTTTATCCTCCACCACAGCTGTCTTCTCACCGCATCGGTATCGCCTCGCGTCATTAGAGCCTGTTTGCTGTTAGGGTTCGTGTGGCAGATGATGCCTTATGTTGGCGATACGATGTGTTGCGTGCTCCTGGAGCGGAAATTGTGCCTGTAAGGTCTATGCGAACATTTCGGTCGCGTAATTTTTCGCCTGTTTTGTTCAGTCAGCTATGGGAAGTTCGCAAAAATCCTAGATTTTCCATCTGAACTCTGAAGTAGTGGAAATTTATCAAGGTTAGTTTTTTTATTTGAGTTGTGTAGTAGTGTGTATGCATTATTAGAGGGTGGATATTCCCCTGAAGCTTCATGGGAACCAAAAATACTCGTATGCATTAGTAGCAAAATATGAGTCCTTGTATTAGCTGTCTTCTCGATGCTTTGAGATTACAGCCTTACAGATCATGGCTGAAATTAGAGTTGTAAGGTTTAGATACTTTGAGCACTCAAGAGATTTCAGCAACGGTCTATGATTTTGGTGAATTTTCATGGCGTGATGTGCCATTTTATAATTTTAACGGACCGCCCTTTTCAGGGAGTGCGTATAAATACCTTCACAGCTACCCAGGATTTTAGCTGGAGGTAACCAAGAGTATATTGCTAGACATAAAAGCAAATGCGAATATTTTATAGAGGAAATAAGGGCCTAACGGCCAGTGTTTTACAAAAGGTCTTGGTACTGGCACGAATACATTCTGAACACCCACAAGAAAGGCTTGAGCGAGATAGATCAAGGCCTTTAAAACCAAATATCATCGCCATCTACTGGTCTCGGAATCTGTCGTCTTCTTGGAAATCTAGTGGGGGTTAGGAGTAAGGGTGAGTACACAACCGTACTCAACAAACCACACGGAAATTCTGAATATTACATACATGGGTAAACAAAGGTAGGCACCGGTTCTAAGTATTGTGGATGCAAATTGTAAACATTAATTTTATTTTACATTTGAAACACAAACCATAGATAGCAATATACAGGGGGGGTTATTTGCAAAGTTCACATTTACGACAAATTCTATTTATGAAAGCTAGAGGGGCGCAGTTACAGGAATCACCCTAAATTAACTCAGCTTCATTAACTGGAAGCACGGCGTATTCGAATGCCATTGATATCACTCTGCAAAGGTGCTTAGCTTTACCCACAAGATATCATCAGTCGTTAGTGCCATGCGCAAGTAACATGCAACTTTAATGCATGCGGCCAGACCGGGATAATCATAGCCTTTTGTTGAACTTCCCTTCTTTAGCCCCTACCCAGTAGGTTATGTGGATCCACAGTTCGAGGATCCCACAGCCAATCACGGGAGACGCGATCCGTTCTTGTGGATACCTCTTGTTGTGAGAACCTGAATGGCCACCTCATTCCCATTCCACCTTTGCCGCCCATGACCATTCTCCTCCCAAATGGTAGCTACTTCCTATAGGTATTCTAAAGGAA